>CM073777.1:77070729-77326414 GCA_037158775.1 Hetaerina titia | reverse complement strand
TCAATTATTTTTCAAATTTTCTCAAAGAGTGTCAATTCATTTTAATCTAATGGTTGAATACGTACATAACCATGTCGCGTATTGAGATTAGCAACCAAAAAATTGTCTCAATTTCATCATAGACCCGCTTTTCCTGCAATTTATTTTTTTCCCGTGTGTCACATTTCAAAACCATTTTGCTTATCAAATTTGATTACTTTATGAACAATAACCATAGAAAACATTTTTCGAAATCACTTCTTGGATAAAAAAATCATTATTTTGTGGTACTTTCATTGATCTCTTACTATTATGTATCATTAATTATATTTTCTACTTTCTGTGTTCTGTTTCTCTTCTACCGAACATCTTGTAAATATACTCCCCACCAAATGAGACAGAGTTCCTCTGAAAGTAATTCGTTCTAATGAATTAAATATACCCGTAATAGAAATTATACCTGAATATAAAATGTCGTCTTTCTGCCCACGTTTCGGAAATGCTTCACATTATACGTAGATATACGTCCTGATTAACCTTCTGCCGCGGAGATTTTCCGTCTCGTAGATCATTACGCAAGGAAGGAATCACATTATTTCATCATCGTTAAGGTTGTTGCACTCTCACAAAAATCCATTGCAATCTTGCGAATAAATGCCCCCAATAATACGACTGAAATAAATTAACATTTTGGTGTCGGAAAACGTTTATATTTTCGATTCGTCCTCAGCCATTCACAAAAAATTATTCCCATGACTTTCATTGTAGAAAGGATGGAGAGCAGTAATATAACGACCGAAAAATATTTTTAAACATTTTACCACCTTTTCCCTTTGAAAAATTAATGTGTTATTTTTTGCTTGTATATTCACATATTTTCGAGATTAAAAAAATGATAATAGGTTGCACATTTTTTTCCGAAAATGAACAATAGTGTGAAAAGTGCGCAGTAAATTCTATCGCAAAATTAAAAGTGTGACCGTAAAGCGAGTGTCATCTACTAGTTTTTTTAATTTAGCCGGAACAAGATGCAGTAGCATCAGTGCACGTAATGACTCGAAGGATACGGCATCGATCGTGTCGAAATCACGTTCACTTTGAGTGAATAGCGCGCGGGATTGACAGCTATTCAGAGGCCGACGGCATTAGAGCATATTCCGCGGCGGTTTGCAATAGAGCAAATACGGTGTAATTGACGCGTTTAGCACCTTTTATTATGCCTCGAATACTTTGTTCCTTTCCGGTAGGCCTCTATGAGCTCCCTCACCGTCATCGGAATGATCCGCCCATCACACGCGGTGCGAAATAGACCGCCGACGACAGAATAAAATCGACGGCTCTCAGAGTGGGTGTCTTGTGCCCGATAACATGCAGCGATGTGACAAAGTTTGGTTGATTGGACGGGCGAGAGGTTCAGGCCTATACGGCAATTCTTCTCTGCCGTAATGGCCTGACACTGCTTTTCCAGGGTCCGCAATTATGACGTGGGAGTGAGGGAGAGAGAGAGGGTCTGTCGCGACGAGATGCGGGAAACCTGAGCGTCTATTGTAAGGTCGACGATGACGGACGGAATGACCAAGTCAACTTTGGCCTAAGGGAAATTAGAAAACCATGAAAAAGCATGGTCTCATAACGTGGATTTTTTTGCTCAAAATCACTAATTTTCAGCGTTCACATGTGGAGTGATTTGTTACACCCTAAAGGTTCCCAAAGTTTCTTCGTGAGTAATAAAATTTATTCAATACGATCACGAGTGACACTTTCATGCACCGAGACAATATTTTGTTAACGAACGCAGAATAATGTCTAAAATTCAATTGTACGCAAATTCCTGCAGCTATGAGTAAGAGAAATGAGATATTTCTCAATGTATATAAACTAGTCATATGAAATTGATCACATCAGAGAAAGGCAAACAAACTCATGTACCCCTCTTATCTACAGCCATTTTTTTTATAATATTCGTGGGAGGAATATGGATTTCAAATTTAAACAAAACGTCTTCATTAGTGAGATGAATTTAAGAAAAATAAAGTAAAGAAAATTTTTCACTTGAGATAAGATACGCGGAAGGTTATGGCATTCGCATCAAAGTGTTAAAATATGCAATTAGAGAGAAATCATTGGCGAACTTTTGCAATGAGAAAAATGCTGTCTGCTTCATGAGATAATAGACGACGCCATGTTGGACAATTATCCATTCCCGAAAGGGCATTAAAACAAAAGATACAGTCTACCGTGGACACCAAAGAGAGCATTTAAATGTCATATCGATAGATTACGCCACCTGGTTGAAGTCAAACAGCAGCCACCGTCTATTGGAACCTCGCGGACAACAAAATTAACAGTGTTATTGATACGAAATGGTAATTTCACTGGAGCGCAGCCTGTTTATCGAATTTTCACCGCGTTTGTTGTTTTAGACTGACAAGAGTTTTGCCAGCAATCCAACTGATGGGTCCAAGGTTCCGGCTGAAGATAACAGATAGAATTCGGGAAAATTGTTGTCATTTCAAGTCGACAAATAGGGTGGAAAGCCCAGGAACATATCGAGTCCATTGAATTCACACCGCGGAAACTTCCGAACGTATAGGTATCTTCGCCATTTTAATTCCAGCAGACCAATTTCAGCGCCTTGCGTCTGCAACAGTATCATCGTGAGTGACATTTTTCACTGTTTGTTTGAATTTCCTCGCGGGCAACTAAGATTTTATCCTGGTTTGGGCTCGCCGAAATACAACTCGCAGATTTAAACAGTCGTTCTTTCGTCACCAAAGTCGCGGCTCAACTAATCCAAAGAAACCTCAAAAATGTTCATATTAAAATCTTTTTTTTGCCTGTCATTTTGTTGTTTTGACCACCTGACATACAATTACGTAATTAAAGGCCATCTTTCGCGTGGCCGTTCGCATCTGTTTTGCTTCAAAAATATTTTTTTGTTAAATGACGTTCCTGGAAACTTGCTTTGATGATGATGATATTGTCAAGCAACGGCAATAATGAGAATATGTTGTATGTTCCTCTTGTTCTCTGCCAGTTTTAATAAAACAAAAAAATTATGAAAATACGCGGGAGGCTCTGCTTCTTATTTCCTTTTGGTTTCATATTCCCCGGAATTTTTCAAGTGAAGGAAATGTCCTATTTTTATTATTTTATTTCATGAGTTGTCACAAAAAATAGTTGAGCTGATTTCCGCCATTCTTTTAGGGATTTTTTTATAAAGAGAATGAAGTGAGAGATATGGTACTAAAAAATAAATTTGTAAAAAAATCACCTCGTTGTATTTCAATGATCACTATGGGAGCGGAACGAATATTCGATGCATCGCGTTATCCACGCGTGACTCTTAATTTGCCGCAGAACGATGTAGAAATTTAATCCACAATTATCAATGGCGTAAAAACAATCTCATATTGACTTTTAATAATCAAACCACTGTACTTTTCCACATAAACTTTTTAATGTTTACAACCCAGGTTTCGTTATAGCATAACATCATAACATCATCATAAACATCATACATCATAACATCATACATTATAACATCATCAGGTTAAAAAGTTTATGTGGAAAAGTAAAGTGGTTTGATTATTAAAAGTCAGTATGAAGATTTTCCACCAATTTACGCCAGAAACTGTTTTATTTTACAATCTCATATGTGTAAAGGAGGAAGCCAGAGAATATTTTCATCATTTCTGCATAGGGCTTCATCAGGAACTGTTAACCATTTGATGAGGTCCACCCGTCTCATCATTTTTATTGATTATTCATGTTATATTTGTCTATCGCCATCTTGTATTGATGAAAGGTAACTATGGAGTTGCATTTGGTATCTCTCGCGCGTCAAAACATCCAGGTTGGCTGAGGACGAAAGAGACGTCCATTCGTGGAAGATGAAGAAGACGTATGGGTCACCCTCCTATGTCATCCCCAACCGGGCAGAAGGGGCAATGTGAGAGAGGGAGAGAACGGTGGAGTTTCTGGCTTAAATTCAATTACTCCCTCGGAGCGCTCTCCGCAGCTGCAAATGAAAAGTTCGCCTGGGTGCACGAAGGGACAAAAATAAAATAAAAAGGACGAATCTCCATCTGTCGTCTTAATTTAATTATTTTAAATGAAATCGAGGACATTTTTCGATCCTGTCAATTTAAAAACGTACTCGTGACCTCGATGTCTCGGAAGAAGGGAAAGACAGACGAACTCATTTGACGTTGGGTCAGCTTGTTTGCCTCCATTGGGTCAGCTTGTTTGCATCTCCTCCGACGTACTAATCCCCGGAGAACGTTTTCATTTTCTTCCAACGATTTCAGTGCGTGCTTCATTACTTCTGCATGCTGAGGAACGGTTAATTTGCTTAGCATTGCCTCTGCGAATAAAATATCTGACCTGGATTTGGCAAAGAGAGTCGGACGTGAGGTCACTTAAACATAAACAGTCACAGCCCTCCCTCATATTTTTGTTAATAGAAAGTATGTAAATTTAATTTGAAATTTCATCGTGTGCTGTTGATTTTCCACTTTCAGACAAATTTATTTTGCAAGTGATAATGGCATGATTTCCAATTTCTTTCCGCCATGGGGGTACTCATTTAAATTCATAAAATGCCCTAGATGCAATTTTAGACTACGTGCAATTTTTCGCGGAGTACCTCTGCGAAAATATTTAAAAAAATAAAATAGAAATCGGTGTTTTCTTTTTCTGTGATAATTCAATCCAGCCACCAAAATTTAGACACTTGTATTTCCCAAATCGACATAGCGTTCTACGCATGCGCCTCATTTAGCGCCAACCTGTTGTTGTTTACTTCTCTCCGCCTCCGTTTCGTGGACATCGTAAAAGCCGCGCATAAGATTTGCAGTGCTTTTTTGTGCACCACATCAATGTCATCTACCGTACGACCCCATGTAGAACTTGGGGACGTGAAAGGATCTGCATCCATAGCCGTTATTGTTTAAAAATGTTGTGCTTGGAAGAAGCAAATGTTTTCAAAATACGTAAGTCAAACTGTTAGAGAAAGGGATGAGTGGAGCAAAGCATTATTGCCGAAATTCGGATATTCTCTATTCGAATCGTAATAGCTGAAGCAATTTTCTAGAACCTAATAAAAGTTGACGTGCTGTGTTCTACAAAGCAAACAGTATGATCCGTGATTTGTTATATGAAAAATACGATGCAGTAAGTACTCTTACGTGTAAATATTACATGAAGATAAAATACCAGCATGAAAAAATACATGAAAATCACGACGACTAAAATTACTTAAAATGGATTAACGTACGTGTACAATGGAAATCATTCACAGCATTCTTTTCTGATACCTGATTCCAATGCACTCAAAATCGTAATTATAATTCAAATAAATACACCCCTTATGTGAGAAATGGAAAACGAGACACAGACGGTTGAATTCTTGTAATCTGACTGTTTTTATGGATGAAATCGGATGAAAATAACAGTATATATTTTTCAAATATGGAGAGACTTTAATGCGATCGTCATCGAGGAACTGAAGCTAACTAATATAAATTATATGCCTATGCAAACGCTTAATACTAAAATACCACTGTCATCATTCGACTTGAATCATACTTTTAATGCGATTTCTTTCTTGGGTTAATATTTATTACCGTGTCTTAAGAGTAATTTTTTTAGAAAAACCACTGTCGTCATGTGTTCGGTTCTATGGTGATTCCATTAAAAAAATTCCGCCTTTTAGAAAGGAATTGGCAGCGATTTTTTTGTGAATGTTGCGTCTCTGCATCTTCGCACCAAATTACACTTACCTGCGGCGTTTTCATGTTTAGGAACCTTTACTCTTTCCATTTCTATTGTCAAACCATCCTATCTATGGATTTCATCTTGCTTACTGTGGTCAGATGTTCGGGACTTTGGACCACTGTTCGACGCGATGGCCTCACTCGGTAGGTTAATCGAGCTTAGTGCTCTTGTCTGTGTTGGGTCTCCTTTACGCCAGATGGCGACTGTGGAGGTTTCGAATGGGTGGTTGGCCTGGCAGTCGCACGGTGTCTATTATGCATAATGAGCGGTCGGAATCCCTGGGAACATCCCAACATTCTCCCTCCGGCGATTCACTGACATCTCTCGGCTCTATCACTCACTAATGACTCTCTATTCCATCCCTTCCTTCCGGGATCTCATTCAGTGTTTCTTCTAGTAGCAAGCAACTCAAAGCTAACCAATCGTCACCAGTCTTAGTACAGGGATTAAAACACCACAAACTGCTTCTCTCAGTTGCATCCGTTTTATTGTGTTGATATTTGAGATACTGATACTATACTATAAGATACTGACACATATGGGCATTGTAGATTCAGCTTTCAGAAACCATCTGTAAAAATTAGCAAACAATTTTATATTAATATTGTTTGATATTTATTTTATCATCAACAAAACGGAGAATCACGTCTAATGTATGGTAACTTTATTGCAAGTAACATTTTTATATTGCATACACCAGAATCAATTAAATTCGCTCATTTCGACGAAAACCATTCATTAAGTGTGCCCTTTAAACATATGCTGCTATTACTTTCGAATTAGTAATAAATTTTATTGCCATAGGGAGATGTTTGAGATGGGATGTCGTAGACTGCGATTGAAAGAGTTATGGAAAGGAGAATATTGGGTAGGCGAGAATGAGGAACGAAAGGGATGGAATTTTGAATGATATGAAGGCAAGAATTGCATGCTTCAGACCAAATATGATGCAGTTAGAACGATGTTAATTGCACTTTTCCACTGATAATATCACTTCTCCACTATTTTAAAAATTTATTACTGATTTAATTAGTGGAAAAATGTTATTATTTCGTCATCAATTTGAAATGAAGGTAAGTAGAAAGTATGTTAATAGATGTATCGCTCTAGAGTGTTAAACTATTAAGTTAGTTACTATTAAGTGAAACTTAAAAGGGTAGAACTACTTAGTCTCCGAGTCCATCAAAAATCTGGTTGCTTCTATGTATTTAAAATTGAGAAAGTGTTAGGAAAGTGGAGATGAATTCATAATTTGCTCTTTTAAAAAATGCTTTAATTTTCAAATGGTCTGATTTTTGTCGCAGGTACCAATATTTTCTCAACTGGGCGATATTTGTGCAGTTCGAACGGTGACAGTCACTCCATATTAGTAATTCTAAGAAGTTGGACTGCAGTAGCATAATAACACGGATTTTTCTCTCGGGTAAAAACTCGTCGACTTCCTTCCCTTAGGCATGGAGGGCACACTAGGCATTTCTCCAAATTCAACAAGGCATCCAATACGAGTGTGGATTCTCTTAATTGCGGTATTAAAAGAAATTAATTAGTTAATTAGTGAAAACTCCCCCACGTAACCTCCCCGATGGTTGAATACCCTTATTCCGTTGCTATGAGCGAATGGAAATTTTAACATTCACAATTAAAGCACGAGGCAAAATGCGTCCACGAAGGATTAGTGGTATGGAGAAGACATTCTTGATAGAATTAAGAAAAAATGGCTAAAAAGGAGCGCTAAAAGTCGTGCGTTTTGCAGAGTCATCTGTTGGTGAAGATGGTACTTAACCTGCCTCGTGCTCTGAATTGAGCCAGGGTTGAGGGGTATCTCTCTGACGTCAACCCTATTCCTCCATCCCTATTCCCTTTCGTTCTCCCTCACCCCTTTTACCCTTGACCTCGGAATTCCATCTCGAGTGACGAGGATGAGCGAAGTTAAATGCACCCAAACGAAGTACTTCATGACGACGGCCGCCTTCGCGGTCAATGTAGTTTGGGGAAGAATGGCAAACTTATCCGCGGCGGAGAATTTCGTGGAATTCGCGGGGTGGAAGGGAGAAGGGAGGAAGTGACACGAACTATTATATCTCAAGTATTTCTGAGTCGAACCATTCGAAAAAGTTCGCATAACGGCCGAGAGATGCACCCACGCTTCATCGGCCTATAAATTAAAGCTGACTTTTAATGCAAGTTTTGTATAAAACGTATCTTGAAAACTTTTTTCCAGACATGTGCGTGAAATTTATAATTCAGACCGTCGGTTAAGTCTGCGCATGATTTCAGATCGCATAGGAATTGATAAGATGACAGTGTACACATTGAAAACAGTAAAAATTGAAAAATGCGTACGATATAGAAATAATTAAACTGATTAACTGAAATGTTTGATAACAAATAAATTCTCGGATATGACTAAACACCAAAATTTATTCACGGGGTAACACCGTGGAATAAGCGGTTTCATCTTATTATGCTTTCTATTTAAATTTGGAAATCTTACCTTCAAGGCTGACTTGCAGGGTACATCCGCTTATTGCGCTGCGAACGTGGAGTGTGGGAGGTAAAGGGATTTATTCCGTCCCACAAAATCCCAAGGTCGAACCTCCAATCATCACGCCGAGTCATTAAGGAGAGAAGTGGTGCGCTTGCATTCATATCGTAGACAATAATAGTGGCCATCAGTTCTCATAGTTTACATGAATAATAATGGACGTTATAATATTATTGTTACTTTTGATATTATTCCTAAAATTAATTTTTTATTATGTTCTATGGTTTTAGGCTCAACTATGTGGAAATTTATTTTTAACGAAAGTTTCAAAATGAAATCAAAACCACTAGGTATCTTTCCACGAGTTTTTATTCAAGGGTACAACTAGTTTCGACGCAACGGCGTCATCTTCAGGTACAGAACATTTTTCTTAAACATGAGGTATATATAGTTGGAGAAGGTTGGGAGTAGAGGAGGGGGTGGAATGGGAGTGGGGAGTGGGATGGCCGGTGGAGGAGAAAGGAAAAATGACGCCGTTGCGTCGAAACTAGTTGCACCCTTGAACAAAACTCGTGGAAAGATACCTGGTGGTTTTGATTTCATTTTGAAACTTTAGTTAAATTTTTATTCATTGGGAAAACTCTACCTTGGTTAACCTCTTTCCCTGTCGCTCGATAATGGCCGGAAGATAGTATTTTTCAACTTGGGGACCTATGTTTTCATGTCGGTGAACTGTACTGAACGAATTATATAATTTGCCATGACGTCAAATGAAACTAATATTAATTTTTGGACGGCATTACTGGGCGAAACATTATACGTATGTAAAAAAATAATGTGTCAAAGAAATTTTATTGTTATGCCATTACGATAATGAGAGAAGATGCGATATGCCAGCCTTTTAGAAGTTGAATACCTAGGTTAAACACTCGAAGATCCAGTAGTGTGTTTTCAGCAATATCTAGGAGGAAGAGGAGTGAATAATCTCTGATTAATCCAGAGTTAGGGAACTGGCGCATTAATGCCAACTCTACCTTGGCGGGAGGTGGGTACGGATTGGGAGGGGGAAGGAGCGTGATACTGATCAGGTTGTGCGGAAGGCATTACGGATGTAAAACTGATGGTGAAAAGAGAAATCGGAGATTGTAAATGAGGAATGAGACTTTATTGGAGGATTGGAATAGGGCGGGATCCAATTAAGCACCTCGGGACAAGGCCAGGCGCTTGGCAGTCTCGAACTTTCTTTCTTAGGGCTAAGGAAATGGACGAATTCAGTTCAAAATTTGATTTGAATTTGAATCAATATGATAAATCGTAGCGAAACTGAGGCAGAAAAAAAGTTAACGAGAAATGTGGTTTTTCGTCGGTCGGAATACATTTGGGCCATGTCAAACTTGTTTGGAGTCAATCAGAGAATGTGCCCATCTATGAATCAGATGCAGTTCAAAGAACATGTGATACATTCGTGAAAACATTTTGTGGATTAAAAGTGGCCAGGGCTGCTGGGGTGGCAAGAATTCCATACTCTCCAGGCAATAGGAGACCAAGGCAGACGAGGCACACGCAGTTGTGAATGCCTCTCGGGTCATAACCTTGTGTTGCATCGTCATATCAATCCCATTTACAGGAATGATGGGCTTAGCACTGAGAAACATTCCAGTTCACCAAATTCTCTCATTTTCTATTAGTTTATATCTAATATTTTAGCACATCTAATTTGGTTTATGTTCGGATTTTTTTCTGAAATATTACAAATATATGCATACATTTCAATAATAAACTTCCCACGAAGTGGATAATGCAACATTACCTTTGTTCGGATTTATCTAAGTCGTTGTCAAGAATTATTTTTCACAAAAATCTGTACGATTTCCACCGATTATTTGTTTTATAATTACTCAAAAATCATTATCATTAACCAAAGAGTCGCTTCATGATACACTTTAAAAAATAGTATTAAAATAATCTCTTAAAAGTATCTCTTAGATTTTTGTCTTTTTTTGTTCTTCTCTTCTTCTGACAAGTTTTTCAGATTCTAAATTTCTATTGCCGTGTAAATATTTAGGGTGGTTTTATTACATCCTAAAGAGGGATATTAAATGTCTTTTGAAGCACTTATTATTTGCAAAATCTTTTCGAATTTGTAGGGGGAGAGAGGAAACCATGGAAAGCTTTTAATCCACGTTCTTATGTAAAGGCTTTCTTACGTTTGTGCTCGAAGGCGATAAGTCGAATCTTTATAACTCCATCGTAGACATAGTTACGGGAATAATGAAGTCAAGTACGTTTTCCGGAGTCTGTCAAACACTCGCGCCAACTGAAATGAAATAAAAAATTATGTCGAAGTGAGCTAATGACTTCATCAGACGTCAAATACGGGGTTGGGCCAATGGGAAGAGCGGGACCTAATTTTTTTCCCCCCTATCCGTCGACAAATTCACTTCTCGACGAGCAACAACCAATTTCTTTTCGCGGGCGAATAATTCTGCATTATGCATCTCCCCGCCCGGCTCCCGTCTAATTATGTCACGTGACCCGGCGGGAAAGATGGTGGCCTTGACGGCGCTTGCTTGCACACGCCAAATAACGCGAGGTGTTCATCCATCAGTGCACCCCCGCCCCGTCTCCTCCCTCCCCCCGCGGAACGTAAAATCACTCGCGCAAACGCCTTCTCCTCAACCACCCCCGTCGTTATCCTGTTCCTTCTCATTCCTCCAAGAATTCACTCTCAGAGCTCAAGTAGTCTATTAATTCGGCCATGGTGCGAAAATCAATTTCCAAGAGTTTTTTCCCTCTACTCTGACTTCTGCACCGGTGAAAAAGTGAGTAATTTCATTTGGCATTCTGTGTTTTTTTGCAGCAATTAAGACATTTACCTTTCTTGAGTGTTATTGATGTAAGAGTTTCATTTAACTCAATTCTTTCGCAAGTATTATCCGTGATTTATATTCGAATATTCTGAGGTCGAGTTCTGAAATCTAAAGCACGCCTAACAGCATGCAGCATAAATCGTTAAATTATGAAATCACTTTCGTAATTGAAAGGTAAAGGTAGATTCATTTTTTCTGACGACCTTCCCTGACAGTCAGCTGAAGCTTCAGATATTACATATAACTTCGTCTCCTTCAAACGTGTCCCTTAACAGACCGTCATTTTCTCCTAATCCTGTAATTAGGAGCAAAATTACCTGAGCTACGTGGTGGAGCTAAGAATGCCCAGAAAGGCGTTCCCGGTAACTGAATCCGGGTCCATATATATATATATATATATATATATATATATATATATATATATATATATTGGTAGAATTCACCCAGTTCTAAGCCCGACGGCGTGTGAATATTCACACATCAGGGTAGGGGGGGCAGTTCCTATCCCTGTGCCAGTTATGGTTTCTCAGAAAGATCTGGTACCCGAAAAATCACATAGCTTGGGTGGAGTTATAGGTACCCAGAGTGCCTTGCCCAGGAAGCACACCCGGGACCCTCTGGTCAGTAGTCCAACGCTGTACCCCATGGACTACTGCGACCCGTTTATATATATATATATATATATATATATATATATATATATATATATATATATATTTTTACGGCGCAATAGAACCCTAAAATAGATAACATAAAGGATACATTTTAGATTGCATTTTCGGCCTTCTCTCCCTCTCTCTCTCTCTCTCTCTCTCTCTATATATATATATATATATATATATATATATATATATATACAATATCAATAATTTAGGGATGCGGCATTAAACATATAAAAACTTCCAAAAAAGTTCATTTCCTTGTTTCAATTATGCAGCTGTTTCTCCCACAGTAAAAAATATTTCGCTATAGTTGCTCCCATCTGTATCCATGACAACAATGCCAAAAAAATATATAATTCCAAATAAACAAGACGAGGTGTTTCGGTGACGGCACTTCCCATTCATGACGACCCATCTCGCGATAGATAAAGAGGAACGAGCGAGGGGAAATCGTGGGCGGAGGAGAAAAGAAAGGAGGGCTGTTAAACCTAAATGGCGGCGAGGATGGTAGGGTGGTTTTGAGGGTTGGGAGATGGTGGGAAAGGTTGGTTGTGCACACATAATTGGCGCAAGGCAAATTGTGGGAGGCGGCAGCGCGGGTACGGAGGTTGGAACCGGCGGGTTGCGCTTTTGTAGCTACCTTTTGTTTCCTGCCCTCCCCCTCCGATTCCATCCCCACCCTCGGCCCGCGGATGAAAGGGTGAATTAAGGCAAAAAGGTTCAGACAATGTGAGCCTTGTGAGGGAGGAAGGGAAAGAGTCGGAAACTCGGCGAGTGAAAACTAAGAACGCCTCCCGGGTGTCCCTTTATGCCCCCCCCCCTTTCCCTCTCCCTCTGCCCGGGAAGGCAGTGTAATGGATGTGGCTTCGAAAAGGAGTTCCACTTCCGTTTGTTATGGAAATGAAGCGGGGGCGAAGTGACGCAGGGCAAGCGGAGGAGCAAGAGGATCGACCCGGGAGGATCGAGATCCGCGGAAGAGGGAAATTGCGGTGGAGGGCGCTATGAATTGGCGGTTATCACACGCAGCCAATGCCAAGCGAACAAATTTCGAACATCGTCCCATCTTTAACCCGCGCGCCTAATTTGCCGTGCAAGAATCGTTGCGAAAATTTCAATAAAACATCGAGGTCATCGAAACCCTTTCCTCTTTGCCGTTAAGTGGTGTTGCTCGCAGAAAACCTTCACGGGTCACGTAATTCTTGTGGAGGCAAAATAAAAAGAACAAGGGTGGGAAGTGAAGTCGTCTCCAGATACCCTGTGCACAGAAACATAAGCAAGGAGAAACTAAGATACATAGGATGAGTTCCGAAAGTAATGTCATATATTTCTCAAGCTGCTCCTATTGATTGGACTGGGATCACACTACTTGGAGCAGGTTGGAGGGGTTGGTTGCTAAGGTTTGCCGCGAAACTGGTCTCAGTGCTCTCCAAGCTGTGGAAACAGCAGGATGTTAGTTATTGTAAACTTCTGCGCGCCGACAGTGTCACGAAAACAATGGAATCGACGATCGCAGCTTTAGGCGATTACTAAGTTTTGTGCTACACTGAAAAAATCTCTTGAGGAGACTAACAAAATGATTCGTGAGGTTTACGGGGACTCCGCTCTGTCCTATTTACAAGTTTCGAGGTGGTTAAAGGCCCCTCAGGAGGGCCGGGAAGAGGTTCACGACGAAGAACGCTCTGGGCGGCCGTCAACCAGCAAAACCGGCAACAATCTGGCTCGTGTTCGACATTTGTTGGACTCCTACCGTCGATTGAGATTTAGCGATGAGGAAAGTGTGCGCCAAGCCCGTGCCCAAGGTTTTTAACCCAACGCACGACAAGTCCGCGAGTTCCTGGCCAAACACCAGGTGCCGACCCTGCCCCACCCCCCTATAGTCCTGACGTCGCCCCAGCGGACTTTTTTTTATTTCCCTCGGATTAAGGGGTCTCTGACAGGAACCCTTCATTCGTCCATAGAAGAGATCCAACCAGTCGTGACGAATACCTTGCGAGAGGTCCCCGAAGACGCCTTCCAGGGCGCGGTAAGGTCGTGGCAGAGTCGCTGGAAAAAATTTATAGAGGTCCAAGGATGGTGCTTTGAATTGTTTGAAGTGCTTGTGCCAATCTGTTCGATAAACTAGTTTTGAAAAAATAATTTCATTACTTTTAGAACGCACCCTGTACACATGCGAAGAGGGTAGACCACCCGGAGATGTTTGAAATGCGAGGTTAGCGCTCATCCCCCACTAAGCCCAACGGCGTGTGAAATTCACGAGTTATGGGTATTAAGGTGAGACCTACTTATTTTCGCTGCGCAGCCTGTGATTTTGCAAAAAGTCCTTTGTTGCTACTCGTTCAGGTTCGATTTAGCTGGGGGTTCTCAGAGGCTGTGCTATAGCCGAGCGTCCTCGTATGAAACACTATACTACCTTGCGACAGGTGGAATGGAAAGAGGTGAAGTAGGCGCGTGAAAAGGGTGGCCAGGGGGGAAGGGGGTAGGATGGTGGGAGAAGCACGGAGGGGGAGGGTGGAAGAATGCGAGGAATGATTGCGGGCGAGAGGTGGACGGAGAGAGAGGGTATTTATGAGACCCCGGGGAGAGGACATCAAAACCCCTTTCTTTGTGCTCATATCTGTCGCTGTGAAGTGTCATTAGTGACAACGGCAATTATAGAAGAAAAAATGCCGAGGTTGGGTCAAGGCTTCACGCGTAAGCTCTCATTGAACTTGGGGAAAATAGAAATGTGCCCGAATGGTGATACATTTGAGCAATTTCCAATTAAAATGGTGTTAAGCGTTGAACCAATTCTTTCAAGAAATTAGCCTTCTGTCGTTTACTAATTATCACCTCTAATTCAAATTAAACCTTAAAAAATCAATCTTGCGGACTTTTTTTTTTAATTATCTTTCTTTTTATCTTTTCCGAGTAATTCGTGCGGTAGAAATGTCTCACTCAACACTTCCCATATGTATCAACTGCTCTTTGCCTTAGTAATTGGTTCCTTGGTGGCATCACACTCGATGTAAACTTCAATGGAAATATTTTCACTCGAAACTTTGGAACTCGTGTTGAACATAACGGCCATGTACCGTCAATCAACCTGAAATTATTGCCTTGAGTACTTCGGGCAAAGAACGAAGGGCATTTTGGTCTATTCAGTTTTTCCAAGAATTTTGAATGCGTCAATCATAAAACGCCATATTTGTTTAAATGAATCCATGAAATATTTGCCCGTAAAAAAAACATTTCTGTGTCCTTTCAAAAGAACGGAAACCGTCACTGTGAAATCCTCATAGCAAATTTGGCACTGAAGTTTAAGATTAAACTTTGAACCGAGATTTTTGGTCTAAATTAATATATTCATTTTACTATAGAAATGAAATAATCTTAAATCGATAGTGAAGAGGACAGTATCCATCTCTCCTAATCCTACCTCTTCTTTTCCACCATACCTCGTTGTAAAAGGGCGCTGATAATCGTTTGCACTTTACGTTTCGCTGTGTCCTTCCCTTCAGACTTTCACTGTTTGATTACTCCTTTTTTCGAATCCAGGCTGAAATTGCCGTGTCCACGAAGAGATTAGGGGGGGATAGTTCGGTTGGCGGGTGAGGGAGGGGGAGTGAAGTGTCTCCCCAGAGCCGAGATGGAGCGGGACGGTAAAAGTGGGCGGGTCGGTTGGGAAAAGCAAATGGCGTCGTCCGATGGGAATGGTACTTTTTTTTCCTCGTCGGATGGCGCATGGCGGGGGAAACGAAGAGAGAATGGAGGGACGCGGGTGTGTGTGGAAATGTAACCGCGATGCCTGTTGACACCGCGGAGGAAGCAATACTCTCGCGTTACATCGGTGTAGCCGTCCGCTTCAAGTGATCCGTTAGGTAATTACGTTAGTCAACCCCGTGGAGCATTACAATGCTAAACGAAAGGGACCTTGTTCCCAGCAGATGACACCACACACGATGAATAGATATGCTATATTCCACGGGAACCCCTTAAAAATGTTATATATATATATATATATATATATATATAAACATATCATTTGTTTGTGTGATATATTGACTAGAGAAATTACAATACATTTATTTACATAGGAAATGAAAGAATAGATGAAATCCTCATGAAAAAATAAATTTCCAAATTAATTTCATTACATCTTTATATTAAATAACATGCAATTTTGGCCTTTTCCAGAATACTTAATACGTGTTTATGATCGATGTATGCATGAAAATAAAAGAACATTAATGTTAAAGGCAAAAAACGGAAACGAGATTTTTTCACAGGATAGTTTTTTCTTACGTGACTGTCCGACGGCTACCTTATGTATATAAATAATGATGGTGGTGATTACGCGGTCAATAATTATATACCCTAGCTTCTATCCTGCCATATAATGCCTATGATTGAAATAACAGGCGCAACTGATTCGCAATGCTTCTCATGAATGCCGGAAACTTTCCAAAATTCTCATAAATTCGTGAGTGACAGGCTCTGAGTCGAATTTCAAAAGTTCATGGTATTCGAATCTTCAAATTGCTTGAGATTTGCAAATTTAGCGGAGGAGTTTTTAGTCCTGCTACATTTGTGGCTAGTTTTTTGTTTTAGTTCCACCTTCATTGTCTCGAAAGAGATTTCGTGATGCTTAATCACACCCAGTATATCTATGAAATGCACTGTCTTTCCCTCCGAATGTTTTGCTTCTACGTGTCTAGTGTTATCGTGCTCCAAACCGTTCCCACACATCCACGTAGTTTATGCCCTTTTCTTTGCAGTGCTTTCTCCTAGTTCGATTCCAAATCGCTCGCTTGCTCAGTTCACCCACTTGGTCGTCCCCATTCCGTTGGAAATCATTCTCATATCCGGGCGTACACGCCCCCTGTGGTGTGGTAGGAATATTTGGTTTAAAATTTTGAAGGGTCTTTGAAGCAAATCCTTTTCGAGTGAGAGGAATAAGTGCTAAATGTAATTTCTCAGCTATTCCATATTAAATTTAATTTTTCGCACGGGGATTTCTATTCTGGACTCCATCCTTAGGTGGCAAGAACATTTAAAAGCTCCCTTTTATATGCAGATGTGTATTTTTTAATCTTTTCCTTTCAGTTCTTTTTTTTATTACCCGAGGCTTTTACCTGAGTCGTAGTCATGGTATTGGAATGTCCCAGTTAGAGGGGGGAAAAAATAAGATTTCTTCCAATGGGTAGAAACGGAACGCGGATTCTCTTCCGGCTCCTCAAGCTTCCCTTCAGGAGGACGTTTTAATGCTGAGCGACCGAATCGAAAGTATCGATTCATTTTACCGATGTATCGGAAGACTTTCGGTATGACCATTGAGTATATTGATTAAATGTTATTATTACAATGTAGTTTTGAATCTAGTATCAGTTTTAAGTAGGCTGAAATTTTGTTTAACCTTTTTTTTAAATTTTTGCTGGCCAATAAGAATGGAATTCAAAAACAAAAGCAATGCGAGCTCATGGCTCATTTGGTTATTAGAATACATTAGTGCATATCATTACAAAATATTATTATGCAACCCATTCGTAATTAATGCAATACGTAATGCCAGTTTGGTGAAACGCGTCCTTTAAACATATGATTTAACGGATAAGTGCCAAAGGTAATACGCATTCCTACGCGGAAGTTTTATCTGCTTAATTTCGTATCTCTCAAGTCAGTTGATGTCAAACTGATGCAGCGTTAAGTCGGCATCCAAACGTATTTATATCCATTTGAACCAAACTTGAGGGAATCGCGTATGGCGGGAAATATCGAAACAAATTAATGGATATAATTGATAAACTAAAAGAAATCGATTTGATAATCATCGAAAAAGCGTGGGTTTGGAGGCTTTCGAGATGTTTGTACGGAGAAGAAATGATAAACTAAAATGGACGGGAACGGAGACCATGAACATAGCTCTAGACATAGTAGGGGAAGAGAGGATTTTGGGAGAAATTTAAAGAAATCAGTAGAATTGTAGGTAGGAGATATAGACACTGAAAGTCAATGGGATGCTGAAGACAGTAATTGAGAGGAGATTACTGGGAAAGCGAAGAGGAGATGGAAAAAGGGGATAGGCGTTTTGGATACAACCATTGGGGGTAGAAAGTATGCAGGACCAATGAATGTCGAGGGCTTTTGTCATTTAAATTAGAACTATAAGTACAGTAGCGTGCAGTACCAGGGTTCATCAAAAACCTATTGTCAACCTGTAAACCAAGGCTATTAATAATAAACTTCGAATGATTTTACAATAAAAATTGTTTAAATATACTTATATCGACAAATTTTGTTCAACCCTCAACATATTTGAAATATTTGAATAATGTCCGTGTTAAATGAAATATCGTAGCAAAGTTATCGATACGGACTTGTATCGATATATATCGTCCATCCATACTCACACCACCCCTTCTCTACCCCTCCAATATCTCCCTCAACAGCAACAGAGGATTTCTTCCACCCTAACTCCCGCCGCCCCTTCCCCGCCTCCATGAACCCGAAATCTCCAGGGCGATCTCTGCGGACGGCGCCGCCGATTCTAGGCCTCGGTGACTCGCCATTGTTAATCTCCTGGTGCTTGGTGCGTGCCTCGCTTCGCATTCGTGCCATCGCAATCGGGAGAGATTCAACCCTCTCTCCACCCCCCTCTGCGGAAACGGCGGAGAGTTGTATCGTCTCCAGGACTTATAATGGTCTCGCGGCGGCACTCGCAATCTCCCTGCATTTCTCCGTTGTTCTCGCATTTCTTTTTTTTTTCCACTCCTCGGTTCGCCGCCGCTTCGAGAGTCTAAAATGCGCGCCATTTACGCACACACACACACACACACACACGAGACTTTACTTTTTAAAATCGTGCCGTAAAACACTTCGCAAATCGATGCGGGTCGCCTGAATTTTCCACGTCCATTTTTATATTCGGACGAAACTCGGATGAAATATTCATGGTAGGCACGTATTCATTCATGACGCCCGTCTAAAATTGCAGAATGGTTACGCATTCATTGCCGCAATTGTAGATATCCACATGACATTCGCTCGTGAATATTCACGAAGAACTGAAGGGGAATGAAAATTGTCGTTCTATCGGTGATTCATTCATTTGTTTTTAACCTTGTTGTAAGCATTTTGAAAGAGTGGTGATCGCAAGAGATTCAGTTTTTAGCTTTCACATGAAATATTAAAAATATCGACCCTGTGCATGTGATACGTTTTCTTTCAATTATTTTTGCTACAACTGAATGCATCAGCTTTTTGACTTTCCTACAACATTTGAAGTGAGTGCACGAACAGTGTGGCGTCAAAATTTCTGAAGCAAACTGCAAACGCTAGTTTCCTTTTCTAATGATCACGTGTTCAAGTGTCTTAAGAGTCGTATCTGTGACAGGGTTTTGGCCTGACTTGGAATGGAGGAAGCCTATCGTTTAAATGGTTGGATTTCATTTGTATTCTTTCCTTTTTCGTAAAACCAAGAATATTTTAGAGTAAAATTAACACTTGTTTTGAGCTAAGTCTTCCTCTAGCATATATATATATATATATAGTCACATTTTTTAAAGTTTTTTAGTGAATGTTTTTTTCCCTTATCCTCCATTATCCCTTATCCAGTCCACCTGATGCTTCTTACAACCCCTGCCATGCACCATTTTGGTGAATCATGGGAGATTTATACAGATATAGAGTTTATTTGAGGCCGAAAAAATTTGCACTCTAAAATTCCGTCTTTGAGTCGAGAATCTAATATGTAGTTGGCATTTTGTTTCATTGTCGCCAAAAGTCACGTTTAGCTCTATGCTAGATGAGTGATTTCGCATTCCGTGAAGATATAAAAAAAACTATTAATAAGAAATATAAAAAAATAAATTCCTGCTTTCGTAAAACAAATGTAACAATTTGCTTATAGCGTAGTTGATACTCTATATTTTACCATTTTAATTCTCAACCGCTCTATCAGAAAATACATTATTTCATATGAAGTAATTAATCTTTACATACAGTTATAGAATTTGTGTAGTACACATGTAACATGTCTAGTAATATTATTTCGGGCATTTTCCAACACCGGAATATCCTTTTACATTATTGCTGTAAAATAGCTAATTCTTAATAAGTCCCAATCCCGTGAAAGCACCCTGTGAATGGAAATCCCTTGTTGTTTGACTCCAGGTCTTAAGGCCTAATTCTGCATAATGGCGACCGACACTCAGGCCTTGGATTAGCTGAAACTAAAGCCAATATTTTCAAATTATTTCCCCCTTTGGAATTTTCGTAATAGAGACCTTAAACTAATAATTACTTCCTAAATGTTGCTGCGGGAACATTTCCTGCGGCGAAACTTGCACATGAAGATGAAAAGAATGTTTAAAAGGGGTGAGACAAACCAAAGCTATTAGCCAATTTCATCCATTGTGGATCCGTTTTGTGGATGACGTTCATGACTGCTTATAATTATGTGGAATGGGTCTCTGTTTTTCGTAAAATTTTCTTCTCTCCAACTCCTATTTCCGCAAAATCATTTCGTCTCTCTTCGGCATTGCCACTTATGATAGTGTTTTTAGTTTCCCTGAGATTAGTTTCAAGTTGCTAGAAATTAATAGACTAATACTTGACCCTTCTAATATCTTAAATTTTAAAAAAAATAGCATGCTCCGACGAGTCGTAGTTTTCATAAAAAAAACTGAATCTCTAATTGAAAACTTTTGAGAGTATATTGAAGGAATAAATTTATGGTCACTGATATTTTTTTATTCAAAACCTGTTTTTTTAATGAAGAAGTTTTAAGTGTAATTAATCAGTTTTAGCTGCTAATCTGCGTTTATTCGATTACAACCATCGCTCTATCTTTGATGGGTGCATGGATATTACGTCTGACATTTCGTGAGATCTCCTTTAACCGCATTGACGTCAATCGTGTAAAAACTTCTCCTTGAAGTCTGAAGAGCAAACGGCGCGGCGTTGGGAGTTAGTAATCCAAATTCGGTTATCCATCGATTTGTCGATCGGCTAGCACGTTAAAGTAGTTAACCCTTGCCGTATTTTGGTGTTAGCCCTCGCAAATGTTTCTCTTGTAATCAATTAGCGGGCAAATAATGCCCCAACCCCGCCCAACAACCACCTCACTCACTCGCGAAAGCCTCCTCCCCCCTCCTCTCTTCGCCCCCCCCCTTACTCTTTTTCTCGCGCTCCACACCCACACAAACACACACGGCGCCGTGTTCCTCAAAACGGCAGGAAGGGGCGGAGCCTTGGAGGCAACATGGCGGAATCAACTCCGGCTGCATCCCAGCGATTCGATCTCATTTTCCCATTCGTTTTCTCCCTTCATCCCCTGCTTCTTTATTTTCAATTTGCATTCGCCAACTGCAAACCTTGTCGCAAGCAAGAAGTGCTACTCTCAGACTTACCATTCAGCGAAAACACTAGTTAGCGATAATGTCGGAAAATAAGCTACCTACTACATTTATAATTAAGAGGACTCATGTATCGCGTAGCCGAGTTCCGGTGTGTTCGGAAACCTGGCGGTCTTAAACAAGCCCGGGTATTAATTTCGCGGGCATATTTCAACATAAACCTTGGTTTGAAAAATGCGATCGTATTGTGAAAGATCCACGTGAAAGGTGGAATCAATATAAAATTATTGCATAGCGTAATAAGGAAGGAGATGTTTTAGAGGGATTTGGGGAGGATGACCCGAGGCACAAAATGGTCCGTCGTGGGAATACTATGCTCACTATTTTGCATCCTACACTGAAGAGATCGGATGCTACGATCTGGATCTGGACAGAGAGACTGAAAATAGTAAAATCGAGGAAAAAATTTTTACATTAGTGGTCTGCTTGATTCCGCCTTCCCCACCTCTCCAATGTTCGTCTTCTATGTGTGGTCCTTTCCCCTTTCCTTGTCTATTTCTATGTGAATAAATATTTGTTCGCTGTATGGCGGGATTTCGTGTTTGAATATATATATACAGAGATGAAGAATTCATATATATATATAATTGAATATATAAATACAGAGATGAAGAGGGACCTGATGTAGAGTAAGTTGCTGGGTTGTGTTTTGTTAGGAGTCAAAAAACATTTATTTGGTAGTTGTGTCCATAATCCTGCTTTAACCGTTATATTACCTTATAATATATATATATATATATATATATATATATATATATATATATATATATATATTATATAAATAATCACAAGGATACAAAATATTCAACACACAGAAACATAAAGAAATGACATTCACAGTATGTATTTGACGTTTCGACGGCCCGACCGTCGTCATCAGAAAGTTTCCAGAATATGTACGCATACAAAAATATATTTATATACATATATAATTTTTTAAAAACGAATTAAGTTCAATGCTGAGGAGAAGGTAATCCATCGTATGGCCATTCGTTATTCGCATAGCTACCAGTTTCGTAAATAATTGTTGTGAGCGGACATAAAGTAACTATAGTCTTGGATAGTATGTGTTGGTAGGCATTGGAAAATCGACGATACCTTGCACGGCTTGAACTTTGACTAAAGTACAAATCATTGGAGTTAACCCTGGCATAGAAAGAATACTGATATAGGGTCAAGTTGAATTGGTGGCCTAAATGACTGCCAAACCTGTTAGTATTTTATTTTACGTGGCCACCGCTTGGGTGTCTGAAGGAGTGATTATACACCAGTTATTATTATTAGGTAATCTACCGGTTAAGGTAGGTTTTTGGATGGACACAACTATCAAATAAACATTTTGTAACTCCAGACAAAACCCAATCCAGCAACCTCATCTACATCAGGTCCCTCTTCATCTCTGTGTACTTCTTTCCTCCCTTCATCCCGTCCAACATCCCTATCCTGTTCCTGCCCTTTCCTCGTTTGCCCAACATTCTCCCCTCTATTACCGTCTTCAAAATCCTACTACCGCTCAATACGCCTTTCTTCCATTATTCCTGCCTCCATAGGATTTCTCTCAACAAACCCCTCTCCTCACCCACCATCTCCAGTACTTCCTCATTTGTTTTGTTTTCACACCAATTATATGGCATTAAAATTTTACTTAGGTTTTGGTGTCTTATAAATGCTTAAAATATTTCCAATATTGGAAATAATATTAACCAGAGTTACAGAGTCTATGCTATCTGATTTTAAGTGTAAAATACTCCATTTCGCATTCAAGACGAACTGCTAGTAACGAGTGAAACAATAAGAAAGATTTCATGAAATTGTGACACATAAGCCATGTAGAATTAAAAAGTGTTCGTCGAATAAGGGACAGTTCAAATTTACACACATACTATATATATATATATATATATATATATATATATATATATAAAATACAGACGCGCCGTCATTTACAGTTATTCTGATCCCTTATCGTTAGAGGGCAAAAGGTTTCATAAGGGTCTATTCTACAGTTGAACTCTCTATTCTTCTTTACACGATCTCTCATAACCTATAATTTAGTCATATTTTTGACATCATAAGAAAGGAGATTCGCTTTAACTGGTTATCGAGATAGGCGACATTTTCATCAAAGCAACGCTTAAAAAATCTAGCTCTTCGTTGCACACGAATTAATTGGGTAATCAAACTGACTTCGGGAACATCCTATACTATATTTTTCCCTTTTACGGTTGGTGACCTATCACCCTCCGCCACACGCCCTTACGGCGGATTGCGAGGTATTATGTAGATGTAAATACCATTGACACACTCTACATGAGATCTGATCAGTGAAAGATGATATTATTATTTTCCTCTTACCACACTGTACGTCAATAGATTGGGATAAATGTCTTGCCACAGATTAGACTTGCCAAATTATTTAGTCAATCATCAGTTGATATTTTATGTCTGATAATCTAACCCTTCTCACCTCTGACTCTCGTAGAGTCGTACACTGTATAAATATAGCGATAGTAACATATGTTTTGCATACACCCAATTACATATATTTCTTCTCCGGCGAGATTGGATGGTGGGTGGGCGTGATCGGATAGAGGGTGGGGACGGGAAAAGAGACGGGTTAGGGGGAGAACTTCAATGTGGCAGTATTGAAGAAAGGGAGCTGGATGAAGTCGGGAATTTCGAATCCGAGCGAGCTCCCCCATCTCGCCGCACCCCCAGCGATTGCGATGCCCCGATAGAGAGCTTCTTCCCGCCGGATTTCTAAGCTATTCCGCTGAGGAAAGGTCACGATTATTGCATTGCCTTGAATTGGAAGCATCCTGTTGAATATATTGCGGAACTTTAGAACGGGAGATACAAGTCTCGGGGGAACTAGTTTTTACGACTGCACCTGAGGTAATTCCTGCCACACAAGGGGCTTGGCATAGATAAAATTAGAAATCTCCGAAGACCGCGTTTGTCGATAAATACCGCGTTATAATGGTAGGGCGCTCACTCGCGAGTGTAGTATATTGCGCGCAAAACTTCTCCGTCGTCCTCCAAGTCTTTTTATCCCAGTCTATTGCGAAATGTGCTTTTTGAAAAGTTGTTACTTTTCGCAGAAACTGGTTACACCTGTGATATCGTAGTAGTGCTTCCTTTCGCGAATAATGATATGTAGTTTATCAGAGTACTGAAGCGAGTTAGAGGGAGGTTGAGGAACGAAACTCCTCGGCAGTGAGTAACTTACGTTGCTAGTAAAACTTCCCCAAGTACCGTAGTTTAACATATATTCAGGCTGGTGCGCTGTTTAGGATATTTACAGTACTGAAGAGCTTCCTTGGATAGTTGAAATTCCTTTATTTAAAATCAACATTTTACTCCGCATCCCGCCTCGAGCGTGTGGCAGAGGGTGTTGGATAACAGAGAATAAAACCGAATGCAAAATCAACTAATTCATGCCACTCCACACCCATAGAGGCGGATGTATTCATGGAAAAACCTTCTTAACTTACATGCATCCATATACTATCAACTAACATAAACATGTGCTTTTGAATGTACATTATGTCTACGCAACGTTTAATCTTGTTCCGACTCGTAAATTTGACAATCTTCTTACAATTTGAATCGAGCTGAGACTTGGAGAGCGATCATGGAACTACGTCGATCCCAGTCGTTAGTATTGATTCGAAAATCTTATTGATGTTCTACGCAATTTTGTTTGCATTTGTTTTCGCATGCAGTAAAAATATGTTTCCGTAGCAACTCAGTAAAAATAATTTGCATAAAGGAAATAATTTAAGAGTTGATATATTTTAATCAGGATTTCAATCTCAGCAATTTCCAGCCATAAAATCAGTTTTCTTCCTCACACGTTTACCGAAGTTCCTCCCACTTCTCAAACGGGGAATATTACTTGTCGGATGGTATATTTCAATATTACTGGGTCCCTTAACACTAGTGGAGAAATTTAGCACCTAGGATAACTGCTTCAGATTTTGAGCAATGGAACCATATCCCAAAGAGAGCACTAATGGCGTCATTTCTACTCTAATGGCGCGCTCAATTGGGAAGTGCTTATCGTAGCGGAAGCAATGGATTCCCGCCGAATATCAGGGCCAATTGGATCTTGGTTTCGGCGTAGACGTTGCCACCGAAAATCGCCGATTTCATTTGAATTCGTAATCGCGGGCTGGAGGTCTCTCTCCGTGATAGGTAGCAACTATCATACTTCCCTTTTGTGAGCGTTGCATAATTGCTAGTTTACATGCGTCACAAAATGGTATTCATTAATTTGAACATCTTTTAGTTCATGAGATATCAATGTGTGCGAAAACCTAGTTACAGGGTTCGTCCGGAAAATAAGTGTACTGAGCTAAGGAAAAAAAATTATTACACTTTTACATATATTAAGCTAATATTCCTCAAAATAGGACCCTTGTGAGTCGATACACTTGTTCCAGCGGCGTTCCCATTCCTGGAACGCTCCCGCGAAGGCATCATCGGGAACCTCTCGAAGACACGTCGTCACGGCCTCTTTGACGGCGTCCAAAGTCCCGTGTCGCGTTCCTTTCAAACTCCTCTTTATCTTCGGGAACAGAAAGAAGTCCGGTGGTGCCAAGTCCGGGCTGTAGGGCGGGTGCGGCAGCGTTGTCACGCCATGCTTAGCCAAGAAGTCCGACACGACAAGCGCGGTGTGAGACGGCGCATTGCCGTGATGCAGCCGCCAGATGTTTTTGATCGCTGGCCGGACGCGGGCGACTCGTTTTCGAAGCCTGTCGAGCACTTGGACGTAAAATGCAGCATTTACCGTCTGTCGTTCAGGTACAAATTCATAGTGGACGACTCCCCTTTTGTCAAAAAAGACAATGAGCATCTTACACTTATTTTCCGGACGAACCTTGTATATCTGCTTGTTCTCCCCTCAGATTAGTTGTGCCTGTAAAATTTAGTTCCAGTATTATCTACTGAAAAAAAATTTAGTTTATATGCTGAAGTTGTACCAATACCCTTGAAGTTCACATTAATACTAACCCTCAGTAATATTGTGAGTTTAAATAAATTTAAAAACTTCAGATTAAAAGCATAAGGATTTTTCTCTCCAACAATTCGTCAAAAAAAAGATCAGAAACATCAGAGAGAACAGGCCGAGCAAATAAAATGTAACTTTCCATTTGCTGTTTAATTTATGTTTTTATTGGGACATTTTACAAGTTAGCAGTTTTCCAGCTGATAATATACATTTAATTTATGCACAAAATTTCACATTACATTTTCATGTATTATAGCCATGGATAAAATGTACATAAATGCAATTATAGTATGCATGTTTTCACATATTTAAAAATGTATTTGCATCGCTTGGGAAGGGCTTAAATATTGCTGCAGGTGCACTGTTCCCGTCAATTATCATTTTATTGAGAAATACACTTATTTGCATCATTCTTTACGCCTGGTATTTCTCGTTGTTTACATGTTCATTTTTTTCATATAAAGTTAGGATTTTACGGCGTCTAAACTTGATTCTCCCTAAGTTTTTTCTCCCTTAATCATACGGAACATTCCACGGAGCCTGCTTCTTTTTCTCCTCATGTGTAAAGATTCCCATCCCAAATAAATAATAAATGTAAAAAATGTAAAATTAATTTTTATTTTAAAAAATAATAAATATAAATAAATAATATTAAATTAAAATAAATACAATCGGATTCATTTAACAAATATTTCACTCAAATTCATTCTTGCTTGATTACTTCTATAATAACTTTAATTATAATTACTCAGCTTTGTTTCCATGAAATTTCCTATTTTTTTCTTTTATTATTTTTACTGGAGATTGACCACCGTAGCGAACTGTAACAATAAAACAACTGAATATTTGACCGCGCATTCGGGAGATTGAAAAACCGACCGCGCAGATCGTCCATTAAATTACTCCACTGTTGAGTTGAATGGTCACGTTTTACGATCGTCCTGTCCTGTGTCCTTGCGGTCGTATTCCATTTTTGACGGTTTGTGTCGGGGAATCCCTAGGGAAATATAGTCCGTGGAGGCCCCGCGGAGTGGTGAGGTAGTAGATGAAAATGTCATAGCCACCTTGCAGGCGATTCAATTACCTTAAGTGTCTTCCGACGTTTCTCACAATCTTCCCTATTGGCTTCCAAGTCGGTTCGTTCCACATTACGCCCTGCGGCGTCTCTCCGACATTAAAGGGCGTCCGTCACGCGCCTTATCGCCCGAGCGCCCTCCTTCACCCCTTTCATCCCCCGCCCTCTCTTTTTCCCCCCCTCGAATCACCCCGATCGACCTCTCAGCCAGACAAGAAAGGTGGCGATCTGCAGCGATTGTTAATGGACCAATTGCGAAAATGACGACGGTGAATCTATCTTTACGTTTAACAGAATGGAGGTCGATCGGTAAGCAAGGTTTCTGCCTGCCACCCCTGGATTTTTCCATCGAGAGAGCCCTAAGCACGATGTCGATACCCATCCTATCCATCGAAGAAAAGTCCCTCGTAATTTACCGTGTCTGAGGGCAGTGTTGCATGGATCGGATTCCCAGACGACTGGCATCCTAGTTCAACTCGCATTTGGAAATACATTGAAATTGGACGCGAAAGAGACAGGGGCAATCTCCATTTTTTCCTTAAAGCTGTATGAAACTTCCAATCGGAAGCAAGCATCATGTGACGGCATGAGTGCTGTTAACAGATGAGTGCTTTAAAGCGAACTGGAAACGACTCGATAGCCGACGATGGCATCACGCAAGAACAGTCTACCGGTTAAGTTAGTTAGGTTTTTAATGGGCACAGAGATTTAATCAACGCCAAACTTCTGAACCTTGAATGAAACGGCATGAATTATGTGAAAATCTGCGCTATGATAAGTAACAGTGCAACTACACGTGTGTACTGTTACCGAGCAAAATTATTACCATTTATATTTTTATTTTAAGGTAATCTACCGGTTAAGGTAGGTTTTTGGATGGACACAACTATCAACATTTTTTAACTCCAAACAAAACCCAATCTAGCAACCTAATTTACATCAGGTCCCTCTTCATCTCTATGTACTTCTTTCCTCCCTTCATCCCGTCCAACATCCCTATCCTGTTCCTGCCCTTTCCTCGTTTGCCCAACATTCTCCCCTCTATTACCTTCTTCAACATTCCACTACCGCTCAATACGCCCTTCATCCATTTTTCCTGCCTCCATAGGATTTCTCTCAACAAACCCCTCTCCTCACCCACCATCTCCAGTACTTCCTCATTTGTTTTCCTTTCGGTCCATTTCACCTTCTCCATTCTTCTCCACACCCACATTTCAAAAGCCTCCAATCTACGTCTATCCTCCTGCTTCTGTGACCACGTTTCCGCGCCGTACATAGCTACGCTCCATATCGGAGTTTTTACGAGTCTTGTCTTAACATCCCTACTCAACGTCCCCGTCAACTCCCTCCTCCTTGAGAAAGCCTCCTTGCCTAGCGCAATTCTTCTCTTTTCATCCCTACTACTTTGACCGTGTTGGTCCAAAATACTTCCGAGATATGTAAACTGTTCTACCTGCTCTATTTTTCCCCTCCTATTTTAATATTTAGCTTAGCCTTTTTCTTTCTGGAAAATCGCATAACCTTATATATATATTATATATATATTATATATATATATATATATATATATAATATTATACAAAATATATATTTTACATATATATATTTATATATATAATATTACCCAGTTATAATAGGTGTCCGGTGGGCCTATAGCTTAACCACTGCTACAATTTCTCCGCCTCACTTAACATGCTGAACACTATTTTTGTTGTTGATATGTCTAGGAATCGGAAGAATTATATTCCGCGCAATTTTTAATCCCCATCTGAGTTATGTCCTTAGCTTTTCAAAAAAAAGGGAAAAGGGACGAAGTATTGCAGTGTAATCCTTTTTAAGTCGTCGAATGTCGATCATCCTCTTGGAGAATCGTGCGAAGGGAAAGTCGCAAAAAGAGGAAATCTCGTACAAATCGCATCGGACGTTCTCTCGGACCGAATGCTGGCCGCAAACTTGGGGCCCGTGTTACACGGCCTTAAGACGACCCCTCCCTCCCCCCCACACTCCCCCTCTCCGAGACAACGGAAACGACCCCCGGACGGGAGTTTGCGGTTGCGCCTCCCCTGCCCACGGATGGATGTGGTGGCGCCAGGAATCTTAATCACGACCCTCCCTCTCCCTTTATCCCTTGGGCCTCCGCACCCCCCCCCTTTCTCTTCCCATCTCATCATCCCCGCCCGCCTTCCCTGATTGAGCTTCCGAGGTTTTGCCGTCCTCTCTCACTCCTTGGATCTCGACTCACGCCCGCTGTCGGAACTTGAGAACCAAACTCATTCGTGGCATAAGCTCAAGTTCTCGCATGGCTCACAATCGTTTCCGCCTAACAAGTTCCAGCCTGGAAAGTTTCCCTTTTCTCGAGGTGACCGCTCGGATATCCCCGTCTGAAAAGTTTCGTGCCCATTTATTAACCCGCGGCTAATCTCACATGAAGACACGGGACTTTGTTTCGTGGTGGGGATTGAAGAGGGAAGCGGAGAGGCGAGTGGAATGCTGACGCCGGCCAGAACTCTAGGGAACCAGGGCCTTTATCCGTTGAGGATGTAATCACACTTTTTGGAGATTCGTTATCTTATCAAATGTGGCGTTCCATGAAACAGGAACGTGCACTGCAAGAGGAGAGTTTAATAAATGGCGAAATGTGATTTTCTCTTCGGTTGCAGGTGATTAAATGTACAGATGGACGAATGACAAAATAGGAAGTATGTGGAAGAGTAAGTAATAGAAGATTATGCGTGCCATGAACCATAATCTGTAGGCAAAAGAGAAAAGGGGAAACTACATGAAATAAAGCTTCCAAAAGGATGACCAGGATAGGGTTTCTAAACAAAGAGGGATACAAATAAGATCAATGCGTAAGTGACCGGGAATGGACTGAGAAGAAAGGAGTTCTGTATCGAAATGCACAAGAAACGAAATACTGTGATGCACAAAATGAATTCAAGTTTACTAGTCGCTTTGGCTCAAGGATATCTTCGCATTTCCCAATTCTTAAGGGTTTTTGAAGAAACATTCTGTTTCCCCCTCGTATTTCGTTTGAAATCTATTTATTCTCTCAGAGATGCCCAACACAGTTTCGTCTATACCCCCAATCGTGGAACATCTTAATTCACCCTAATATTCCACGATTTTGTACCTTTAAAACAAAATACGGATTCTTTTTTGAACGCAAATATCGTTGCGTACATTGTACTAGTACTATTTTAGTGTGTCAAGTTCTTGCATTCGGTGTGGGGAGTCATATAAAACCTGGTTTACTTTTAATAAAAGGTCCCAAGTTTAGAAACGTAACGTAAAGTAAATTAGGATTATTTTCCGGGGATGTTCAATCGCGCCTCAAGAAATTAATCTAAAATAACCCGAAAGCTGGTTACTTTTTTCAACAAATACAAGCGATTTATGTTTTACAGAGTGAAAATGGGTTCCTAATTTGTCCAGCTATAGCCTCATGATCAGATTACATGATATAATGATTGAATACGGTCAAGCATTACCGCCCATTTCCAAAGATCATTTAAATGCAGACCTCCAGGTTTACCTATCCATTGCTGGTTCTCTTATTTCCTAATAGTGCTTCTCTCTCGCATATCTCTTTACTTACTAAACGAATACATTCGTTGTGCCAACATCTTTTACTCCCCATCTAGAACGTGACTCTTATAACTTCTGCCGCAAAATGCATCCAATTCAACTGGTTATTTTTTCTCTTAGGTCGTTCCATTGGGGCATAAGCCGATGTACGTGCTGTTCTGTATATGTTACTTCGTTTTTCTTTTTATTTCAAACCATTTCATCTCCTACACCGTGTGTGCTTGCTAAAAATTCTTAATCTTTAAAATGCTTTCACGAAATTCAGTTTCAAGGAAATAAGTGTAAACAGCAAATAGCAATAAGATGTTGATTTGATCGACCCGTTCGAAATATAGTATAACGCTTTCCTTCAAAAAGATGTGATTTTATCCCAGCACTTGAAATAATGGCTTGTGTCCTCGTGCTCAATGAAAAGGCAACAAATTCTGGTCCAAAACAGGCCCTGGATCTCTCGTCACTGAAACATTTCTTGCCATGCGCTGTAATCCCTAACGGTTTCTTCTACTGCGCACACTTAGGAAATGAGTTCCACAATGCTAGAGTGCGCATAGAGAATTTAAACAAGATCATTCGAGTCTAAGTTGAGTTCCTAAGCTCAAGTTCTTGCATTCAGTTTGAACAGGGTCGTGCGGGGTAATGGAGACACAGCAGATGAGGTTCCTCCAAACCCTCTTTTCTGCCTCAGCTTCCTTCCCCATCCCCAATGTCTGACTCCTGGGAGTTCTCCCCTGATGAATATCCCTCCCTTGCCCCCTCCTCACTGCCCCCAATACGGCGCTTCCGGGATTGCGCTAACTCGGCATGTCCCGATCCTCGAAATTCTTCTCTTTCCTTCAATTCCTTTTTTCTGCATTCATCTTTTTGTTCCAAGGCTACTTACTGTTCCACTTCTCCATCCCTTCCCCTCTCCTACTCCAGGGTAATAGCGTCCCTCATTGTTAAAGTGCTTTAACGGAATAGATTTAAAAATATGGTGCGGGCAGGGGTGGCGGTAAAAAAAAACATTTTTATATTTCAAATCCACCCCTTTCTTTCTCTAGTCTTTAAAGCCTAGGAAAGTTTTATACGTTTCATTAATCTCATATACGAGAAAAATATCCTCTTTGCTTACTAAGTTCATTCTCAAGTGAACGATAATCCCACAGATATTTCATCATAATCCAATATGATGTGAAACCAGTGAAAATTAATATTAATGTTTAATTCCTCAGGTATGATGTCCGGAATCAATCAATGGTCGTATAAATTCAAAACAATACACAAATGGTTAATTTAAATCAGCACCGTGAGTATCCATAAAAATAGGCTTGATTTCGTGAAACGCATAAACTGAAATTAAGTATCGAATCAATCTCTTCCCGATTATTTTGCGAAGTAAGACGCTGATTGTAAGATGGAGAAGTTATTTTTTTTGGGGAGCAGATTTATATGGCACTAAACTGATGTAAACTCACAGGATAATAGGCTTATCCATGCAATGAATTTGCCAGCTTAGCAAAAAAGTATTCTTCCGACGCCAAATCTCTGTGACAGCATATTAGTCTAGATCTCAAACTTCCGCATGTTTAAAGCAAAAATGTCGCATCATAACTTTTTAATGAGATTGAATCGGAGATGTATTTCTCCTCTAGGCAATTATATCTCACCGCTGACTCAACCTCTAATGTGTCGAGTTACGTGGAAGGATATCTGCGGTCAACGGTGGAGTAATCATGATGCCACTGCAAAGCAAGGGGTTAAACCAAACCCTTTCCGTGGGAAGGGCACTCGTACGCAAAGCTCAGTACACACACTCATGCCTGGATGGTAATGCGTAGAACACCATAAGGGCACGAGAGTATCAGGCTACACGACCTACCACTCCTGCGCCGGCCAACAAGCCTTCAACAACCCTCGCTTCTCTCTCCTTCCGTCGAGAGTCGCAAATGGCGTCACACATGGATGCGTGGGCTTCACGCGTGTCTCTTAGTGTGCGTAACTCCCGCAGGTCGTGGTGCTGTCGGCATTTGTGCTTTCGAAGTGCTTGTTCGCTGGAGAGCCCTTAACACTTGAGGTGCTGCGGTCACGCTAGGGCCTGCGAGGGGCCCTTCAGGGCGGGATTCTTTTTCCCACCACCATGTTGTTTCAATTGCAGGAAATATTGCTCGAACATTCAAAGCAATAATTCGCCAGCACAAATGCCAATAAATAGTCTTGTCCCTTCTTGCATTAATTCTTTCCTAAATTAGCATTTTTTAAAGGAGTACTGGGTAAATTTGATGAAAAGGTTAAAGAGAAATGTTAATCTTTCGCTGGTTAGGCCTCATTTAGAACCTGTTTTTGGTACATACATGGGATCCTAATGAATTTGGACTGATTGCCGAATTAGATCGCGTGCTGCGTAGAGGAGCCAGCATTGTATAACGTTGTTATTATAATCTGAATAGCGTATGAAAATTATTGCAATAATTAGCGTGTCGCAATTCTTCTCCTTGCGTTCCTGCTACTTTGAACGTGCTGGTCCAAAACACTTCCCAGATACGTAAACTCTTCTACCTGCTATAATATTTTCCCTCCTATTTTAATGTTAACCTTGGCCTTTTTCTTCCTGGAAAATTGCATTAACTTTGTTTTATTAATATCTATTCTAATTTCAGCAGCGTCTGTTCCTCAGTGAGCATCTGACCCCAGTGGGGCGGTCATATGTATAAATAAATATATATAGCTTGTAATCAAATCCTGTCACTCACCATTAACGAGTGATTTGCAGAGATACTTGTGCATACAGCGCGGTTAGCTTTAATTTAAGGTGTTCCCACGCCATTCGGCCCGTATATAACCTGCTTTTAAGGCGGTGTTCGTGTTTAAGAAATGGTCTTCCCTTCGAAGCCTTAATAGCGCTACCTCTGTGGATACCCCTTCGTCTCCTCTTGCTTCGGCCTTGCCCCAAGTGTACAATGTACTTTCCGCCCGCGAGCCCTCCGTTCTATTCCATTGATCCGGAGGAGGAGACCGAGGAGGTACCAGCTCCCAAGCTTGGAGGAGGAGGGAAAGGCGAGGTTTTTCTCTCAGCCTGGCCGTGGGTGCTCTCTCTTGAAGGAATCCCGAGGGAGAGAGAGGGGATGGGATCTAAGGCGGATGGTGTGCTAGAAGACACCCACCCAGCCACCCACCGTGTACTCTGAGGAAGAGGACCGAGGAACTTTATGAAGCATTGCGAAATAGATGGTTTTACATCACCGGTGATGTTTTTCCTGCAGTACTGATGTTTTTTCGTGCTGTAAAAAGATGATTAGATTTTCTGCGATTATTTGCGCGGTATTCGGTTGACAACTATTTAATTTGTCATAGTTTTGCCGTTGTGTGTAATCAAAGAACACACGGGGACCACTGCGACGCAATGCGTACAGCTACTTCGTGGACACGTTTCCTTATTCACATGATACTACTACTCCCTTGGTGTCTACCGTTTACCTATCCTCCCTACGCTCCACATCAGGTCCGGTTTCCTCTTCAAATTTCAAGCCCTTAGTTTGATGGCTTTCACCCGACTCCTGCCGACTTTTCCCTCGTAATCACAAAGGACACAGTCCGAGGGAAACGACCGTTGAAGGGTTTCCTCCCCTTGTCACCTCCGAACCCTTGCCCCCTCCCAACTCCCCCCCCCCTCCCCGCTCTGCCTGTCGTATATTTTTTCGCTCCTTCGTTAGCGGCGATAACCATGGGCCGCTTTAATTTCCTCGCCCAGTCGAATGCTGACGTCACCCTCTCCCCCTTGTCGTCACCCCATCCCACCGGGAGCAGTGCGAAGTTCCGTCTCGCCCTCCCTCTCCTTTACGTTCACCTCCCCGCCTCCCTCTCCCGTCCACTCTCCCTCTCACAGCCAATTTCACTCCGACCTCTCGTGCAGTTTTATCGCCAAACCCTCGCCGTTATAGTTAAGTTCCCGACGGTTTAAATTATTCCTCTTCGCTGCCGAATTGAGTTAAAAATTTGTTCGGAGGAATGATCTCTCTGCATTGATGCTCGAAATTGATAGCTCACATTATCCAAATCCCAAGCATCATTTCAAATTCCAAGTCACACCCTCACGATCAAACTGCAAAAATCGTAAGATCGCGTAAGAAAAGAGTCATTTCGATATGATTTACGCTTTTTCGTACCATTTCTCCTAATACGTAGACGGCAATAGACGGACTGAATGAAAATGGATGGGAATAGTATGACTATGAATAAAAAAATATGCATAAAGCGCCATAGTGGGTCTTTTTTTTATTGAGTGTTATCGCTGTCGTAACCATTGACTCCTATTTCCCTCTTCAGAGTTTAGCTTGCAACACAGTTCCAAGAACCCTTGATGGCCTTAGGAATCCCATTATCCAGGGTATACGTACCACTGCAAAGAATTTGAACGACGGCATTGGCTTTTTCGTCACTCGTCACCCTGTCTGATATAAACGATTAATCGCCACGGGATGAACATCGACGATTGACTCACGGTGAGGAGGAATAACTTGAGTTTCAGAAATCAGGATCCTTATTTCGCGATTTGAGGGCTCTCAAATTGTGGCATCGATCTTAAAATGTCCGAGTCTCGGCCAGGAGAAAGGTATTTCTCTTTTTTTTCCTACTCTTGCCTGCAAAGGATTCGTTCGCGATGCGTCCAAGGACTACACCTGCTCTGAATAATTGATAGGAGAGTGTGTGCCTCGGCATCCTACTCTCTCTTCCTCCCGCGTCCCCCGGCACCTCTTTGAGTACCATCGTAGAACGCTATTTTGTTAGCAACCAGCGGGTTACTAGTGTTTGAGTTGGCTAGCGATGCTAAAACAAAATGATTTCCAAATGTAACCACAGAGAAATCCTCTTCATATCCACCAGTGCGACTGCTTCCTGTCAATTTTACTAATGTGTTTACGCTTTGGAGTGTGTGTGTACAATAGTTGGCCATTTCAGTACTTACTGTATAATTACTTATGCAGTAGTGTCATCGTGTTAAGGATTTAGGTAAATGAATGTTCAAACATTATCCTGGCTCTAATACTCTCCTTATTTAGTTTATCGCAATTAGGTTTACTATTAGCGACGGAAATTAGCGACTATTCGCGAACTTCTTGCGTCGTCTTTATTTCACCTTCCATGCATTGTGAATTGCATTGCGCATTGCGAAAAGCATTGCGATACCTTCATCAACATTTAATACACCATGAGACGCGGTCGGATAAAGGTGCGATGCCGTTATTAAAAAGCTGGTTACAAGGATTCAAAAAGTGATTCGTCGTCAAGACGTATAATGTATAAAAATACCTAAATTCTCAGCCTTTCCAACGATGCACGCAAAGTTGAGAAAAAATTTGATTTTACATGAAAAAAAATTGGAGACCTTGCTTTTCAGTACGCCCTCTTAATTCGGCGTAAGCTACAGCAAAGGCGTTGGTCACTTGCTTTTTATTTATGAATATTTGCTCTAAAATGTGTTTATTGGACATGCATAAGCACATGTACACACACGATATTTGATAGTTAGCCCAACTTGCAGGACTATTTCATCCTGATAGAAATTTCTGGAGGCAACCTGAGGAAAATACATAATGATGTAACCCTATTTAAATTAAATAGATTGTATCGTAACATTTTTAGAAATCTTTAGCAATCCAGATATAAATTTTTTTATGTGAAAAATGAGACCAAAGTATAAATTAGTGATGTAAAATTTATTCAATGACCACTTTCGTCGTAAGCGCCTTAAACATTTCACCTACCAACCTTAATAGCGGAACTATTAGCACAACGTAGCAATTCCCCAAAATATCGTCGGAAGTCTTATGTGATCCAGAAATGTGACTTGAAAACACATTCCATCTGGGAGATGCAGCCTAACCCTTAAAGGAGTACCATATCGTAGACTTAAAACTTCACTGTCGCCTTTGCTGCCTACCATTCTTCTGAAGAGTCGTTTTTACACCGTTAGTGGAACCGATTGCCACCCATTTTGATGAATAACCCGTCGAACTATCACGTGTCCTTCTCCTTATCCTTGATCTATCTCTCCCTCCAACCCCCGATTGGTCCGCTTCCGTCCCGAGAGGAGGATCGAGGCGTGGTTGGGTCGGTTTATCTTTGATCCCCTATATCCCATCATCCCTCCCCCTCTATCCCACCTGCTCCCCACTCGTCCGCCCAACACCCTCCCCCCTGATAACAAGGCCCAACCCCTTCCCCCTCCCCTCACTTATATCGGATTCTTTATTCTAAACCCCCCGTCCCCGTGACCCCTCTCATCTGGCCCCCCCTCGACCCACTCGTCCTGGGGATGGGACCCTATCTCCTCTGCGGAAGGGGCCCAAAGGGCGGGCTTCCTTTCTTCTCCGCCTCCCCTTAAAACCCCCCTTTCCCACCGTCAATTTCTTTCGCTCGTGTGCCCCCTCCGCCCTTGTTCGTACGCTAATTGAAAAAATTGCGAGCGTTAGCTACTAGAGTTTCTGCGTCAAATTTAATACACCAACAATTCGAATTCGCTTATTTAAATGACATCTACGCGATATTTCGCAAATCGCAACAAGCAAGGCCTAGTGACTAGGGTGGGGGGGTTGTTAGGGCAGCAATCATTCGGGCACCAATATGCACTTAGGTACACGTGAATATATATTTATTTTCACATGCGTAAACGCACAATTGCACGCATGCATGGAAATCGACATCATGCAATGAAGGATGTATATTCACAAAGTGACACGTAATCTTCTTGAATTATCGAAATAGGAGTGTTTGCGTCCGATTTAGTTGTGATTTCGTATCGTACGAAATAATAGCGAAATTTTGTTTGAAAATCTACTCAAGATAATTTGCAATTCTATTTGTTGTGATTGACAGACTCCACGTATCTATTTATGAGTTGGCTCTTCTGTTTTTATCTATAGGAAAAAATGGCCACTGTACATCGTCCAGAGGGGCTCCAGATATTTTGCAACGGTAGCGTTTGGATTTCAGATTCCCACTTCTTCCTCTTGCTCACTTTTCCATTCGTTTTAATCCCCTCGCGAAGTAAAATCACTTCTCCCAGCCTCCGCCTCCGCCCGTACTCAACCTACTTCAGGGAGCATTCGATTTCCTTTGCACGGCAGTTTCTTTTTCCACCGCGATTTGCTTCGGACGCAACGTGGTCCGATCCCCCCTACCTTTCCATCCACAGTGTATCCTCCAGGCTACTCCTGGTCGGAGGGATTTCGTCGTGCGAGTACGTTGGATGGAGTGTTGAGTGGGTTGATACTTCGGGAAGAACGAAAATAGCGGGCGGACATCCGGTTAGGCTTGGAAGGTTGGAATACACTTGTTTGCCTACATTCTGCGTGTCGCGCATTGTAATTTAGTATCACTGAAATTGAACAATATCCTTCTCTTGATCATACTATCACGAAATTAAATAAATTCTTCTTTTAAAACTGTTTTATTGCGTGAATGTATAACTCATGTTATTTTGGCTCTTCGGACCGTTTGAATGCGTAAAAAAAGATGGTATTTACATTCGGTGCATCATAACGGTTAATCGGTACGTAACACAATCAATGATCCTACTGGCACTACAAAAAGCCTTACACGCGTAACAGTATTTAGTTCTATTTTTACAATTATATTCATTCAGGAAGAGCTTTTAGTAGTGGTATTTATAAGTAAGAGTTGTTTTAAAAAATATTGCTAAGTACAATTCATTCTATCCATATCTATTTTATCCATCTATTGACAAATTGAATAACTCATTCTAAATAGCTACGATCTTGATATTTGGTCCACCTAGTATTGTTTGCGGAAAATAAGATACGTTAAATAAGTCCGTTTCATACTATTCCTTCGATCTGTATACATGATTCCAGACATTGTGATGCAGTGAGGTTTATAATGTGTTCCTGAAGTGAAATGAACGGTAGAATGCGTAAAAAAGAAATTTAAATAGAAAATCATACTTGAATCACTAAAACTCGACTGAAAATGAAGAAACCAAGTGCGGCATTAAATGTTCTCCTACATCTACTTAATACCCCGCAAGCTGCCGCAAGGGCGTGTGGCGGGGGGTGTTATGGCACCACTCGTAATTAAGAAAAACACTGCATGCAAAAGCCACAAATTTATACAATCCACAAACAAAACATGGTATGCATTCATGCAAAAACCCTTACAACCCAAACGTACACATGCAACTGCAATTATACCTGATGTCTATCGGAAAATAAATACTTAGTTATTCCACGTATATTTTTACCAACCATTCTATTCATTGCCTTAAAAACCATTCTATTCATACCTGATGTCCTTGCAATGTTTAATTTTGTTCCGACTTGTAAATTAAATGTTTTTAATGTTTCTAAAATGACTTCGTTTTCTCACTATTATGACTCCTGATTGTTCGGGGAAAGAATGAGTATTTGTATCAATTTGCACTGGAATCTATCTCCCTTATGTTATCTTAATTCTTTAGCAAATATTTTGTAATCTCGCCGATTTATTATTTTACTCTACCCCACGAGTTGACGTTTGAATGACGGCGAATAGACTACCTAGTCGGATATAATACGTGGCCTCCAAGGAAACTCGGCAGTTAGCAAATTGATCGTTTCTGCTCTCGTAAGAACCTATATTTCTCTTCCCTCCTCGTTTTTGCATTCTCCTGCCGACGACCCCTGTCAATCCACCCTAACCCTCAATACACCCCCTCTGCTCCGTGGTCACAACTTCCCACGAGCCCTTTTATCCCTCGACGCAACTCCTTCGGGGGAGGAATGGGCCCTTGGCGAGTTGAGGCGAGGGAGAGAAAAGAATGCCTGAGGGGCCTGAAGGGGGGAGTGGAGGATAAGAAGGAGGTAAGGAAGGGACTTGAAGGCCTTTGCTTATCGACCCAGCCAACCCTCACTTCCATTCTTACATTTTTTCCCCTCTTTCTCGGCCACACGCCTGCTCTAATTTCATCACCGACGCATCTTCTCGTCCTTCCAGGGTGAGCATCTCGTGCTCAAAGCGTCCCTCTCTTTCTTTTGACTTTTTGTTCCGTTGAAGACGTCAGCGAGTGACTCGACGGAATGGGGAATGCCTTTAGAGAACGATACCTACTCCAGGGTCTCTTACCCCGAGTCGAATTGACAATACGCGCCCTGCAATGAGATGGAAGGTTGCTCAGTGTCATTCCATTGAGTTCGGCTCGCATCGGATAATTTCGCTGGCAGCATTTGATCCAATCAGTGAAATAAATTTCCCTTTCCAATTTGCTTGAATGTTATACCTACCTTATTTCATAACCCGAATCATAAGTGTATAATCTGTATCGCTATCTTGAGTTTTTGATGAAGGCGTTGAAAAATTGCGATCATTGTGGTGATTTTTCTCCTTTCTTTCCCTGCATCCTGGACTTATTTACGTATGAAACGAGTAATTGATTTATCTTACGTGGTTTGGAATCAGTTTTACGGAATCTCTTTAGTTCTAATGCAAAGGGGCGATTTTTCGTTTTTGATAATATTTGAATAGTTGTATGAATTTCTCAGAGAGTGAATTGTTGCTTAGTTATAGCTTTGTGGCCACCAGTTTAGCTAAAAAACTTTACTTTTACCCACAGAATCATAACAAGTTATTTCAACAACTTGCCCCTTTTAATGCCTATATCTGTTCCAAAAATATAATTGGAAGCAGTGGTCATGTGAAAAATTCATGAAACGCGACTATCCTTGGATAAAGAAACGTGTAATATCGGAAAAACAGCTCGATTACGAATTGGAGCAATGGAAATCTGGCACTTGAAAATCTGCAACACAGAGAGAAGACACTGCAGTAGGATTGGGAAATATTTTAGAGCGGCAGTGTTATTTCTAGGGATATGATGAAAGGGAAAACCGATGGTAAGGCGCTATACTTAAATAAGGAAGGCCAAGCGGAAAATACGCCTATCATTTGATGGGGTATGTATGGCGGAGGACCTTCCGGGACATGAGAGAGTGTGAATTGTATGGGAAGGGATGGCTGATGTGACGAACCAATATTCGTATTAAGGCTTGTGGAAATAATGGCGTAAACCTGACGCTCAGCACGCATTAGCATCTGGGCACACGCCGAAAGGTGTCCATGTAACACGTCACCGCCACCTAAGGGGGAAGGGCCAGCACCTTGTCGCCGAGAACAAGGAGGCGGTCGTGTCTAGCGTGGTGTCGCCGACCGGCACCATCAAAACAAGGTCCCATGTTCCCGCCTCCGATTCATTCCTTTGTGTGGTTACGGGGGGTGGACAAAGGGAGAGAACTGAAGGACTCACAAGAAAGGGGTCGAGAAAGTGTTTTGGATCCGAAGGGAGTCGTCTCCTAGGGGACCGGGGGAAGGGCAACTCGAAGGGGAATTCGGAAATGGGAGGGTGTCCGGACCCAGGGTCTCGACCCGGCTGTTTCTCATTCGCGTCACCCGTTCCCCACCCCTGTTCCCACAACCTCCGCCGATATACTTGAAGGAAGGGAGCGAGGGGCGAAGGGCAGCTCTAGGGGTGAAGGGCAGCTCTAGGGGTGGAGAGGACGACCCCACCCTCCACGAGACTCCTGAAACTGTTAACCCTTTTTTTGAAAACCTTAAGACTTCCCCCCTCCGTCACCATCCACTCCCTACGCGTCCATTGGTGTTTGTAACAATCATTGAGGAAGTAGTTTTCCTTAGGGAAGGGATAACCTTTTTGTCATATTTTATCACTCGGCGATTTTTACTTCGTTTTTTCCTACAACTACATAATATCATGATCGTACAAGCCTCCGAAAAGATGTGTGGCAGGGGGTGCATCCTCACGAGGCATAGAGGTTACGCATGTATTTATGATCACGCTCTCTAAATGAAAGAGTAGTAACTGGGAAACATTGACTTCATACAAGGCGATGGAAAATGTCGATATAGTCAAATTTGAGGAGAAGTGTCCACAATCATCGACAGATAAATCATGAAAATGAAGAAACTAGCAATCACTAAGAAATTTATGGTAACTATGGAAAAAAAGGACCGTCAGTCGTGTGCGAAGATGAGGGAAACTTATACCCCCATGCGTATGTTCATGCATAGTAGCAGAGTAGTCGTACCGAAAAAAACGTGAAAGGATGAAATCCACACAACCGCTAAAATAGCTTTCCATCAACAAGATTTTAAAGCTAGAAAATGTTCGTCCCTGCTAGTTGATTTCAATTTCCCTCAATTACTGGACGTAAATAACATCCCATTGCGTTCCCAAGGCTAGGTCCATCAGTTATTTATCTCAGTTTTTAAAGAAGAATGGCAAATTTAAGGTGAAATGGTTGGTTGTCCGAGCAAACAAACATGCATAGATACATGAAAACATGACAAGGGGAGTAAGGGAGAAGAAAAATACAGCTGAGTTCATGTCCCATATCATGTGAATATTATTCAATATTAGGTGGGGAACCTATTAAAAAACTCTAGGGAAATAACAGAGGAAGCATGGTCATTTAACATCAAGCCAATAGAAGTCTTTTATAACTTCATACGTTTCCAAAATGCAAGTGAACTTAATTTCTTTATACCCCGTATGTATAGTACCTGTATTAATTTCACTCGCGTCTTAACATTCTAGAATTTGCAAAATAAATTATGACAACAAATTGGGATATTTTCTGTAATCAAAAATTCTCTCCCTGTATTTTCTAATAGCTTTACCATTTTCCAGCAGCACAGTTAAAGTTTTGCGGAAAAAGACACATTTCATAAGAATAATTATATAAAATGTATGAATTATAAAATATTTCGATTCATTATATAAATTTTTCGATCGTTTGTAAAATATATTCCCAGTTTTCATTATAATAAAATAATGGAAGCAGGAAGACAGTTTTCTCACTTAATTTAATTTAAGATTATTATTCCCTAGAACAAAATAAGTGTAAAGTGTACTATATTCCCTAGAGTAAAATAATAAAAACCATGTTCGGTCAACAATAAATTACAAAATAGAGATAAGAATAAATGGAACAATTGACATAATTCCTAAGCAAAACTTGAACAAGGGTGGTCTGAAAAGTTTCCGATCTAACAAAGATACAAGACATTTTTTTCTGACATTTTTTAGGTCGGAAACTTTTCAGACCACCCACGTATAATCTGAATGTAAACATAGCCATCGAATCAGCCGTTAAGAACGTTGAGTGTGTGTAATCATTGTAAATAATAGTGGCTTACAAATGTAAATTATTAACAGGAGGATCGTGTGCCCCCAATAAAACTATACAATCCACGAGCAGGTGAACTCTTATCTCCCTCTTACCCCAACTCGAGAGCGAACCTCTCGCTCTTACCCCACAGTGCACGCTCTCCTATCCCTCTCACCCTTTTGAGCAACTCTCGAGGGAGTCTGAGGGGGCTGCTGGATGTTTTGCAAAGACCTTTCGCTGACTAGGCAAGCATCTTCCTCCGAGGAGTGTTTCCCACTCGCTGGCCGGGGGTGGGAAGAGAGGCGGGGGCGGAAGGAGAGGCGGGGGTTAAAGGAGGGGAGGTCCAGGGGGCGTGGCCAGGGAAGGGGAGGAGAAGTTGGTTGTAATAGTGGATGCTGCCCTTAGGAAAACGACAAGAACATCGAGGCTCCTTTCTTGTTGTCCTCCGTCGTGTATCGTGAGCCGTACCAGCAAGCATGGGACGACACACTTTTCTTTTCGTCTTCCCTTTTTCCCTTGAAGCAAGCCGAGTTTGGAGAGGCACGAGTCTTGGGGTTGAACTCTGTTTCCGTGCTGTGGGAGTAAAGGGAAATAATGGACGAGATCCCCTCGCAAGGGTGCCAAGGATCCCTCTTTCCCCACGCGGTCACTGTTGGACGCCGCAGCCATACGCTACCGCCCCCTCCCTCCACTCGCATCCATTTTTGAACGCGCTCTTGTATAATATTGTAGTGTGAAGCCGCAAATATTACCGTGAAGCCTTAACATCGTCATAGTCAACTCCCAAGGTACTCTTACACCCAATACCATCGCAGGGCTTGAAGTAGACGACCCAAAGTCACAACTTCGGAAATGCAGAATTACATGAAGTGTAATGTCAAACATGTAATAACCAGAAAGGCAACGATACATTTTACATTAGCATCTAAACATGAATACATGAATATGTATTCGTCCTCTATTACCTTTCTTTTGGGGTAATATACATTCGGTGTTACCTTTTCTCAGTTAAAACTGTTACCTTACTCTCTTTCAAAGCTCGTAGCGGACAAACCCATGCTTAAGTATGCATCCTATTCTCCGCTTATATGACCCCTATCACACTTTCAAAATTCTTGATCAACTCGTTCCGATGTTTAAAACTATACACTCTAATTTTAATGTAGTGCCGAATGTGTATTGAGTATAGGATCAACAAAACTTTAGAATGGGGGAATATTTATTTCAGAAATCAGAAGTTAATATTAAAATGTTTTACTCACTGTCACAATAAAAGATTTTGAATGCTCTACTTATTTTGTATGGACAAACATTTCTCCTTGGCTAACAAAATTACGACTTCCTTGAAATATAAAACAGTTATTAACTCTAGTTATAACGTGAATAATTTATTAGGTTTTCAAGCGTATTTTTGGCCCAGCTTACATCCTAATATCATACGCAAAAACATATTTGATCAGACTAATATATTTTATTGTATGATAGTAGGTTGTAAGCATAGTTACACATAAATTATAAATAAACATAATTTTATATTATATACATACATCTGTTATATATGTATATAGAAATATAACTTTTGAACGGCACAATATAACACAGAATAAAGCAGATAACATGTAAAAGGACACTCACACTGTGGATGATTTGAGCTTTCGGCCTACTCCGAGGCCTTCTTCAGGTCAGACTCTGTATATGTATGTATTGTATTGTATTTTTTTTATTAGGTAATCTACCGGAAAAGGTAGGTTTTCGGATGGACATAACTTGTATTGTTACAAAAATACATATATGTATATATATATAAATTTATTTATTTATTTATATATAGAAATATATATATATATATATATATATATATATATATATATATGTATAGAAATATATATATATATATATATATATATGTATATATATATATATATATATATATATATATATATATATATATATATATATATATATATATATATATATATATATATATGATAGTAGGTTGTAAGTATAGTTACACACAAATCACACATGTATAGTGGGTTGCGGTAGTCCAGGGGGTAGAGCGTTGGACTACTGACCGGAGGGTCCCGGGTTCGATTCCCGGGCAAGGCACTCTGGGCACCTGCAGCTCCAGCCAAGTTATGTGATTTTCGGGTACAGGATCTTACTGGGAAACCATAACAGGCACAGGGAAAGAAACTAGAACTGTGTGAATTTGTGTGTGTCACGCTGTCGGGCTTAACCCTGACGGGCACTGGGTGAACTCTACCATCACCTACCAAACCGGCCTTCGGGTTGAATACTCTGTTATGGTTTTGTATATGTATCATAAATACAGTAATCAACCCGAAGTTCAGTTTGGTAGGTGAGGGTAGAGTTCACCCTAGTACTAAGCCGAAATACTCGAAAATTCATTAATTTTCCCGACAAAAATACTCAGCTTGTCGAAGCGAACACATATCATCGTCAGAATTATTTTCTTGCCAGTCGCCGTGTTGAAACTTGAATCATTAATTATTATGTCTTTGAACATCTCCATTAAATATACTTTTAATGAATCAAAAGCTTAAATTAACCTGTATTTTAAAGAGATAACATTTATTATCAGAAAATCATTATCTTTTCAGAACACTCCATTGTAATCATGTAATCATTCTAACTTCATATGGAATCTTTCTGGGGTAAAATTGTAGTAATTATTTTTAATAACCCAAAAAAGATGGCTAGTTAATCAAACGGAAGATGTTTCATAAAAAACAGCCGTGGGAAATGCTCACTTGTATGATTGTGTATTATGTAACGTATCAAAATTGTTTTCTCAGGATATGTGTTGTTAAGAAAATATTATTCCTGAATTTTCAAAGAATTTTTTTCGCTCCTTCAATGTTGACATTTGAGACTCCAGCCCAAGTCGATTTTTGGAGAGCAGAGGATAAACAATGCCAAAATCAGCACTTTTTTTGCGAGTAGTTGATTCAGGCCCGCTGAAAGAACGAATGACTTACTCCCCTCCAACCTAGTTTCTAGCCCGAATGCTGTTTCTCTGTCGTAGGGAAGGATAAACTATTTTTTTCATGGGAAGGATAAACTATTTTTTTTCATGGAGCCTCGGCATGACATAGTGGGGCGAGATTGGTCGAATATTTTCTCCTCTTTCTTCTTGTCGAATTCGTGCTTAGTTTCGCACCGCTCGAGTGAGTTCGTCGGTAAATCCCGATCTAGTTAGCGGTGTGAAAACAGGTTTTTATCAATCTCCATAATGGCGTCCAGCATGGGAGATGCGCGCACTCGGTCCAATTGGAGTGGGTCGCTGGTGGAGGGGGTGGGGCAGCCTGGCTGCTTGTTGCGTCTCTGCTCCGTACAGCAGCAACATCTAGTAGGCGGAGGCAGGGAGGTGGTGAATTCCAAGAGTGGAAAAGGTCGGATGGTATTGGTCGATATGGGCCCCCGGTCTCCATGGAAAAGTGGGTTTCGGAGGCAGTCGTCGGAGGAGAGCGGGTCGGGGATGGAAGGGTACGACACTTACCCTCAATCGAAGGAGGAAGCGAAGAAAGAGAGATAATTGACCCCAATGGACCATAGGGAAAAGGTTCGTCCCGATTTGCAAGCCCGACCGATTATACCATTTAGTCGTGGAGACCAAATCTCTCGGCTACGAGGAGTTAGTCATCATCATGGTCAAATTATCGTTTCAGATCTCTGAATTGAGTGATTTAGGGTAGGAAATAAACCATTAATACTGGCTAAGAAGGACTGTTGCAAACTTATTGAAATGAGGAAACATGTAACGTAGTCATGGTTTATTTATCGTCACTTCGGTCTTTGAATAATATTCATATGTTTTAATTTTTGGTTTATTTTTTCGTCCAACTGCTTGTAATTTATTTCCGTGAAATAATTGAAGTAAAACTTAAAAATTTTGTCTTTGTTTCATTATTTCTTATGTAGATTTATACTATACAGCTAGAGGGAGTTGATGACGGGGACGTTGAGTAGGGATGTTAAGACAAGACTCGTAAAAACTCTGATATGGAGTGTAGCTATGTACGGCGCGGAAACGTGGTCAATATAGCAGGAGAATAGACTTAGATTGGAGGCTTTTGAAATGTGGGTGTGGAGAAGAATGGAAAAGGTGAAATGGACCGAAAGGAAAACAAATGAGGAAGTACTGGAGATGGTGGGTGAGAAGAGGGGTTTGTTGAGAGAAATCCTATGGAGGCAGGAAAAATGGATGAAAGGCGTATTGAGCGGTAGTGGAATGTTGAAGAAGGTAATGGAGGGGAGAATGTTGGGCAAGCGAGGAAAAGGCAGGAACAGGATGGGGATGTTGGACGGGATGAAGGGAGGAAAGAAGTACACAGAGATGAAGAGGTACCTGATGTAGATTAGGTTGCTGGATTGGGTGTTGTTTGGAGTTACACAATGTTTATTTTATAGTTGTGTCCATCCAAAAACCTACCTTAACCGGTAGATTACCTAATGATAATGCTATACAGCTTACATGATCATCTGATGTCTTCACTTCTTTCTTCTGCACATCTATCTAGTGTAGTTCACCTTGAAATCTGACCGAGTGTAGCTATTTCTAACTCTAGTACGCTACTAGCTGCAACTAATAGCATGTGACTAGGTTTTATAAAGGGCATGTGATTAGGTACGTAAATTTCTTTTAATCGTCTCCAAGGACTTGACACTGCTTTACTCATGACACCAGTCAAACACGAAATTAAAAATCGTATAATTTAAAAATTTGAAATTTATCCTACGGACTCAAAATTGATGAAAGATAGGCTGCGACAGAGAGGATTAAACTATTAAGTATTCTCTAAAATACCACTTGAAGCATGGTTCGATCCAAGGACAGTTGAATTCTTAACTTTATGGTTGACTTGACTTGAATTCATGGTTGATCCTAGGGTCGATGAATCAGGGTCATCACATGGAACCGTAGAATCGCCCATGTGTACTGAGGCAACCTGATTGAGAGCTATCGGTTTAAGATGTATATACACTTTTACTTATTTTGAATGCCAATTTCTAAAGTAAAATTAACTAAAGGCGTGACATTAATTGCTTTAAAATTGAAAAAGACTCCGTTTGCCAACAGTTTTGGATAATTTGTGCGAATATTTCTCAAATAATTGAACCGAAACATCAATTATCTGGAAATTCTCTATTCCCAGAATTCTTTCCTCCATTCACTTTTTCCAATGCATTCGCAGTCTCGAATGACGGTTTCAATTCGCGTGTTACCTTTTGATCTTCAGAGAGGCAGCGCGGGACGTTACTCCGGGAATGGCATTTGGAAACCGGCGCACTCACGGTTTCATTAACACGATCGGGCGCTCGGAATTTTAATTGAAAATTACCCTGTATTGATTGGAAGTGAATGGCGATAGAGTAGAGGGAAATTGGATCGTCGAAGACAAACGGAGATCGTGAGATGTGCCCCTGTGCTTAGCGTGGGAAGGGTGTCATCGGATCGAGCACGCGTCCGGTCGAGAAACTGTGCTATTGGAGACATCGATTACTCTCCCACCTGTATATTATACGGGTTTCATTTCTGAGCTATTGATAGCTTGCAATGCTATATTTCTCTTTACAAAATCTGTATTTTTACGTTAGTTATATTTTTGCGATGGTAAATATGTGCAATGAAACATTATTTTCCAGTTATCTCGATCAGGGAGACCACCCTCTTTTCATTTGGTCCATTATTCCGGTATTGTGCCGACGAATAATAGCACCTCAGAACATGGATACATACGAACGTACTCCACCAACCTTCCCGCATCTTTTCGATGCATTCGTACTGTGGAATGTAATCAGTATATGGTTTGATACCACGAATCGCATTGCATATGCATTTTAAGTGCATTTCGTATAATAATAATTTTAAATTGCATTCACTTACAGAATCTTTAATTTTCTAAAGAGAAGTGACGCGCTGTTCAAACGTTTAATCATGTGTTAGCAGTTTAATTTCTAATATCAAAATCAACAAACTTTCTCGAACATTTTCCGGAATGAACGCGTTTACGATTAGAAATTGGTCATATGGGTTAGAAAAAAAAATAGGTGTGGTTCACAAACCAGTTTATCGTGAATCCCGCCGATGTAGTGTAAGTATTGCTGCGTATGGCGATGCTGTTAGTTTTAAAACCTTAAATAAAAACGGTAACATGTCCTGAATGTAAAATATGAGTTTTAGAAATGTCAATTTTTTTAATTATATACATTTAAACTTCTGTTTTAATGGTTTTTTTACTAAAAGCAACATTCCACGTAAAATTAAAAGCTTCGTAGGACATATTAATACTTTAAACCAACAATTAAGAGTGTTTCCTCAAAACTCTATTAAAGAAGTTTTAAGTGCAAGTCGTTAAATTTTTATGCTAGCTACGTTTAAATGAAAATGAGATAAGTTTCGTCTGAAAGACTTTTCCGCTTTTTTGACTACGGAGAAGTAATGAATTTTTCTCAAGTGTAATAGGTAAACGTGCAAAAAAAAACGAGTCTTGCAAAATAAAATATAAATGATGATTCTATTCTCTCGATTTCTCTTTCGTAATTGAGCAATCCCTGTCGGAAGAAACCCCTCCATATAAAAAACAGTCATTTCCATGCGTGTGTGAGGGCACAGGGTGGAGGGCGGGAGGGGATGGAGGGTGGATAGAGATGAGTAGTTGGAGGGGGTGGATGTGGGAGGGGGTGGATGTGGGATGGGGTGGATGTGGGAGGGGGTGGATGTGGGAGGGGGTGGATGTGGGAGGAGGGGTTGAGAGCGCCCCTCTTCCGCGCGCTTCCCGAGAAATGTTTCGCCCTGTTTCCTCCGTCGATGTGCCGTTTGTTATTCCACGCCGCCTCCGCCCCTAAACTCTCCTCCCTATGACCCCTTCTCCGCCCCCAGCGCCCTCATTTGGAAACGCAGCGAAGGCGTCCCCTGTATCGCGGGAGGAAAATTGAGGAAAGAGTGGTAGGATTGAGTGAGACGGAGGGAATTATTGTCCCGGCGAAACTGATATCATTTTTGCGGGGGAAACGAGTTTTATGCCCACGCATTCCACCCCTCCCTCCCAACCTCCCCTTCCCTCCCCTCCTGTGTTCCTCTTCAGCTCCAGGGAGCCCTCGGTTCGTCTGGGAATCGATACTCCAATTGCTTTCACCTCGTGAGGAGGAGGGCCGGTGGACTTAGGCGTGTACGGAAATGGGTTGCCTAGCTGTGCGGGAATTTTTTTTCTCCCTCCCTCACCCACTCACCCCTCGCTCGCGTTTGGAAAAACACGGATACTCGACGGCGGACAACTTTTTAAATATTCATGTTAACCGCCCGAATGCTGTATGTTTTTTTTCCTTCGCGAGGGCGGTCAGTACAACGAAGCGGGCAGAGCTTGAGGATCAAACGACCAAAGTTATGGCTATTGATGAAGGTTCGTGCAAGCGATGAAAAATAGAAAAATAATTTATCTCTTTCCAACCCCTAATTTTGCTTAATTTGAATAGCGTTCCTGTCCAGTCTGTCGATTTCATATTATTTTCTGAGGAAAATTAATGTTAAAAATATTCACAAACACTTTGGCTATCGAGGTTACAATGTAAAAATTGTAAAAAGGAATAATTAATGGTCGCCCGTCCGTCAATGTAATTCGCGACCTCTCTCTTGACTGTACGCAAATGCACTGGAGTTGGTCGAAGAACGGTGGTGCTTTGATAAGATTTTCGAAGTGTAATCATTGATTGATGACATATCCAAATTTCTTTTTGAAATCCCAACTTTTGTTTCTGACTAACAGAGTGAACCATTTTTTTTAAATTTAATCGTCTGGCAGCCGGATTTTCGTTGCTTTCTGGACTCCGGATTTGTTTATGAAAGTTAGAAATTAGAGAAAGAAAGGAGAGAGAAGGTCCACTGGCAATTTCTTTCTTTATTTTTTTTCTTTTCCGCTCTAAATGAGAGATATGCAACCACGTCTCACTGAAAACAAATCCGCGCGGAAGCAGAGATTTCCAATATATATGTCCTGATATGTATCCTCGTACATCCCATCAGTCCAAACAGAATTTTTTGCAAGAAATTTAAACCCTAGTGCTGGGAGGACAAGGAATGGGGGCAATCGCCACAGTCGCGTCGTCCGAACCCCTTCCCCCGCTTTACCTCGTTCGATCCCATTGAATATCGCCCTTTCTTCCGCACGGGAAGATAGATTTAAAGGATCATCTTGGACGCATTTAATGGGGAAAGATTTTTGTGGAGAGAAGTCTGCCGGGTCTGGTTTATATGGGAATTGCTGTTGGTACGTATGGGTTATTATTTGAGGTAACCCAGACGTAAGAGCTTAACGAGTGGGGCCTTGGGCCTACCGACCCCTGAGCGAGATCGTCGCTGGACCTTGAGGGTCTCGTGTGGAGAGAATGAGTCGTGGTGAAATGGGCCGGATGGAGTTTAACCTGAGACTCCCCGGCCCCGGGCCGTTGCCCCGGTTAGGGAGGGGCGAATGATGGGGCGAAGGACCTCGTAAATATGCATGACGGGGGGTCCAGTGAGAAAGGGAATCGATGGCTCACCACCGCGCGAGGTAATTTCCATTCCGACGAGGATCTGGCGTAATCGCTAACAGTGTTTTTATCCTCCCGTCTCCGGGCAATGGACCGGACGAGACGCTCGGGAGAGAGAGAGAGAGGCTGCCTCAATTCGGGAAACTCAGCTCGGCAATTATCTGTGCGTGGGTTGTGCCATGTCGTCGAGAAACGACAGAAATTTCTTTCTCCGCAATTCAAGTGCTGGATTCCGTCTGGCGTTGAAGCAGGCAGACGTGGGTAAACGCATTCTGCTTTTGCACAGCACTTATATTAGAGTTCCTCTGGTGAAAAGTGTAACGGCTCCGCCAACGAGTGTTTGTATGCTTGAACACTCAGTGTGAAAGTTTTGTGCTGATGATATGTTCTTGTAATAGTTTCATCCTTTCATATGTAACACTATTATGTTCTATCTGGTGAGAAACGCTACCCCTTCTGTGCTGCTGTGCATTTCCATTGAAAAATATATACCTAATTTCCACGTGTTTCAACTTATTTACGGGAACTAGGTAGTTTTTTTGATAAACTCAAGGAAGGCACAGTGTATTTAAGCCATAGCTGGAGGTTTGGCTATTTTTTTTCATTTATTTCTAGTCCTCTTTTTTTACACGACTTAGGTAGAATTTTCAATGGCCTACTGTGCGAAAAGAGAAATATCTGTTAATATTTTATTCAACGTAGAACATTTCCAAGCTTTTCTTAAAAATATCTATGTATTATCTTTCCACTTCTGTAGAATAGGTTGAGTTTAAACTTACAGAAGAAAATCATACTCAATATGCTCATAAACTACAGGTTATAAAATGAAATTATTAATTTTATGCGACCTGTGTAGAAGTACGAATGAATACTAGATGTCATTATTTCATCTGTAGGTCGTTTTCGCTCATCTTTTAAATGTATAAATGAATTGTGTACTTCTACCTAATAATAACGCTACTTTCACAATTCTTCAGCTTCTTTTGGCACGGCGTACCAAGCAGAAAAATTTACTGCAAGTGTGTACATCATACTTCATATAATTTTCTCAAGGTTTTTTTCGTACGCGCGCTTTTGGGAAACAACGTAATTCATTCATTCTGGTAACAGGCGTAGTGGATTGGTTCTTAATTCAACGCCTATGTGATTATATCATTCAGTGTATATTATTTTCTAATGTTTCCAGTTGTAATTCTAATAAAGTGGGATGGAAATAATGTCTAATAGTCACACTTCACGTAAATATAATTAATTTAATAGTATTCCTGGACTGGGCTTGTCGTTGCTTTCTTCGACTGTGTCTTTAAATTCAAATGATATGTAAATTAACGGATCAGTGGAAATGGATAACGAAAAATGCAAAAATGTAACATAAAAATTATACCGACTTCCTTTCTTTGGGATTGGATATTGTTTACTGACACCGGAGTTACGAAATAATTTCAATTGAACCGAATTTATTTTTATCTTGCATTATAAATTATGCTGTCTAGTGCGTTGAAATTTTCGTGTATGATTTTTTAATAAACATTGATACGTCCAAATAAATTAAAAGTCATGATAATACACAGTGCGAGATTTTTTTCTTTTACCTCGGCCGGGTTCATAGTCGCATGGATGAATGTAGCGGAAATGAGAATATCGAAAAAAGAGATCGATTCGACCGTCGCCGAAAATGGCCTCGGGATGGGAAGAAGAGAGATCACTCACTAGATGCGCCGACGATCTTTCCGAATGGCCTTCGTGAATAACTTCCGCTCGGATGGGCGCGACAATCTCGATTCCGGGCACATTGTTAAGGTCAAGGATTGTTCATCGATCTTCGAGTGGAAAGCAATCAGCCCGTCATCCCAACGGAAGATGCGTCGGAACGGTTCCCTTACTTCCAGGTGCTAATGTACAAATGTCATGATCGCAACACTTGCTGTCACTTCGCTTTGTACCCCAACTGCCTATTTCTGTAGCTTCATGGTAGGGAAAGAGAAAGACCAGGGAGGATGAAATGAAGCGAGGAAAAAATATGGTCGAGTGATATAAATGGAAATTTTATTTGTAGCGCTACGAGTTAGTTGTATTTGCTTAGAGATTTGCTCCATTTCAGGTCGCCATAAACTAAGTTGTTGCTAATATGGTTGAATCCACGGCATTACCGTGCTGTCAGACGTGTGAGAACGTACCATCCTTTCGTCTACAAACTGATGGACCGTATATCTTCGTAGATATACGGTCCATCACATGACCGTATATCTACGAAGACATACGGTCATACGGGATACGTCAAAGATTCTGATTTTTCATCATTACTAAGTTTTTAAAAGAAAGGTTTTCAAAAAAGGAGTTGACTATCAGTGCTTGTTATCATAATTTTTAGCGTGCTTATTCGTAGTCGGTCTGTGATGGCGAAGTTTATGAGTTAATAATATTTCTTTTTAATATGTCCGTTTAGAAATATTCCAAAGCTGGAACTAAAGCGGTCATATAATGTTGGAATGAGTCATTGTGAAATATAGTGTAGGGTTTAAGGATATTTTGTGCCATGTCGTTTAGGACTCGGGAATAGGATAAGGTTATCTGCCAGGGTTCATAAAAAATTTGCCCTAAGCCGGTAGATCGCTGAGAAAAAAGTCAGATTCGGGTCAATTATATTACAGTGGTAAACTATGGACAGCACGATATACTGTAGTGACACGCCGTCACTAGGCGCTTGTCAATAATTTTTGTTTTGTCAAAAGTTCGCGTCATTCAGTTTCTTAGTGATAGCCTCGCAACATGCGTGTTTCTTCTCGTTAGAGTGTAATTCCCGACTGGCTTTCTCTGTTCTCAAATCATCATCGACATTCTTGGTCTCGAGAAAATGCGGATGATAAAAAAGGAAAAGGGTTTGTGCTCGCGCTATGGGATTGGTTGTTGGGAGAATGGAATAAGGGATTGGACTATGGAAGGGGGTGGGGGGTGGTGAGAGTGCTGAATGCGGGGCAACGGAAATCAATCGCAAAATATTTATTCGCGTTCCGGGAGCTGAGTGAGGGCTCCTCCTTCCCGCGCCCGGAAATTCTCCAAAGTATCGACAACCAATCGGGAGACCGTGGCAGGCGGAGAGTGAATCGTGTCACATTTTTTTCTATTTCGCTGGTGCACAGCGCTGGACTAGAGCGATTCATTCCCTCCACATTCGAATTGCGACCTGCTTCATTTCCCAGTGCAATGGGAACGGTTCATCGTGTGAATGGATTTTTACTCTTGGTTGCCTTACCGCTGTGAAAATTATTTATTCCAAAAATCGAGATTTTAGAAATACGAAATTGACGAAGTAGCTGTACGTTTTATAGAGCACTTTTTAGTGCCACCGTTACGTTGGAACAGCTAACTTGATTCATTTCGACGTCCACCGAAGGCCTACATTCAGGCCATCAATTGTGCATTACCTAGTATGCGATTTAAAAATTTGTAATTGCGTTAGGCAGACGGGAGTTGGCAATTTTCTAGCCATCATTACCTAATAAATCTCAAAACCGTAAATGTTTGCACTGTAGACAGGTTTTAGCAGTGAGCATCGCGGGAATATTCGACACTTCACCGTGAGCCTTTACCGAGTCCTTTACCAACTGCTACCGTCTGGTTTTCTTTCCATTTCCCTTCTAGCCATCTTTTATTGTAATCATCTCGTTACTACCAGCGACGTCAACAATTTTACTATCATGTCTCCAACAAACTCTCGGCTCCGATATGAGGGAGAAGAAATCGCACCGTATTTTGGATAAAGATCTTTTCGGAATGCCGAGACCTGGGGAGTTGAACGTAGCTCCTAGATCACGTACCGCAATTTTTATATTGACGAACGTTCTGAAACTGGGACAAACCCAATTAAGGAATTTCGGGACACAACGAATGCCTATTCGTAAAAGAATTCTCTTTTTAATTCAGCATTGTGGAATTTTGCCAAGTGTTTTTCACTAATTGTGCTTTCCCATCTTCATCATGCAATTTCACTATGTTACCAATCCAGCCATCAATTATTTTCATCGTCCAGGAGTCCGAACGAATGAATTAATAATAGAGTGGATGTGTCGGTATAGGTATGTCGATATGGAGAGAAATCGTTTTTTAAATACATCTCTGCAATCGTACGTGCGAGTAGATATCCGCGCGTACCTATTATTCCACGAAAAACCGTTCCTCTGACGTATTCAGACCTTTTTTTGCGCCTCCCCCCGCGTATCACTTACACTTCTCGTTTGCCATTCATCTATCTCGCATGTCACTCTCCCTTTCTTCCCCAACCCCTTCCGACCATTCCCCTGCCACACCCTGCGCCCTTCAATCACGATGCCTTCAACCCTTTCCCTTCCCCAACATCCCTAACCCTGACCCAGGCGGCAAACAGCTCTCCCATATACGTACATACATACGTGCCTATATTCCGACTAATCCATCCCTGGGAGAAGAGATCTAAACTCGGGGGAGCGCCAAGGCGGATCTCCCGCTCAGGAGGGCGGGGAAGGGGGTTGGAAAATGGGGGTAAACTTGAGTCAATGGTGAGGGGGGGTGTCAAGAGAGAGGGAGGAATCGAGTGGCTTTGTTCGGGGGAAGTCGTAGACGTCGCAACCCGTCCCAACCACGGCTTCTAAGGACGGAGAAATGGTTTTACCGAGTCCATGGGATTCCTCGTTTACAAAGTGTTCCTCTCTCCGTCGATCAATCCCGTTGAAATCTTAGAGCTTCGAAGACACTTTAATCTAATGCGAATGGGAAGGGTTCAGGTGCGGGGGTCGTTTTGCTTTTTCATTATTCGCGGAGAGGCTTCATTCCAGCACAAAACCTTTTGTTGATCGCAAAGAAACGGTTATTATATTCTCTTAATATTATTGACTTCGAGGTTATACTTAATTCAACTCGTTGCGTTTTGCACTTGAGTCCTTAATTAGGAAACCTGAATGCATGAGCAGATGTGTTTTTGCGTTTATAAAGAAAAAAACATTTCTGGTCGAATTTTTCCCAGGAGAAGAAAAATGTGACTTTTCGTTTTTAAGAATCTTTAGTGTGTTCATCCAAACTCAACGACTCGTTTTCTTTAAAGAATGTCTTATTACATGCTATTAAAATTTAACCAAAGGACTATCTTCAACGTCAGATACGCTTCATGTGTTATTTAGTATTAGGAGGAATTGAAGTGAACTGTCTAATCCAAATATAATCGAACTCGCTAGTACTTGGGAAAAAAATTGGAAAGTTGACAGCAATTTCCAAATTATCATATTTCGGTTCTTTCTGCCCTATTCCCGGACCATTTTATTGATAAATATACTTTTAAATGTAATCCTTTAACAATTCATAAGTACTTCTAATGCTCACGGCCGTCTAAACTAATGGTAAATTAGAATCTCTAAAAGGCATTCGACATTTCAAGCAGAATTTTTTGTATTAATGCCTACCTTCCTTCCAATGGCATCTAGTATTTGAAATAATAAATCTGGTTTTCGAAACGAAAGACTTAAAAAAAATAGAGTAACTTCTCAGTCTTACGGCTTTGCCCCATCTCTTCTTTCTAATTCGCGAATTTCGTATTTATCTTGGCACCAATGAGCGCTCTGTGCGCTACCTTGTGGCATGGTCCAATTACACGCGTGCAAGGGCGGAGGATACATTTGAAGGGGGCGCTGAGGGAAGGGGGAGAAACAGCGGGGCTATGTCAAATATCGGCAGACGGAAATGTGTGTGCGCTTATGCGCGCACGCGGCTGCGCTTAGAGGAGGCGAGACGTGACGTTATTCATGCGATGGGTTGGAACGAATTTTGCGCGGTGGGATGGGTCGTGGTGGAAGTACACCAGAGAACCGTCTCGTGGAAAGAGTGAAGTTTTTCGCCTTCCACCCCCCACCGTATGTCGTGATCCCTTTAAGGGTTACTCCGGATGGGTTCGAGGGGTGGTGGTGGAGATGTACGGGGTTTGTGCACTTCTTCTTGCCGGAACGATTTAGGGTTCTAAAGGGAGGAAAGGGAGGCGACAGGAGAGAGGGCGGAGAGCGAGAAAGATAAGAAGGGGTGAGAAGATGGCTTTTGTTAATCTGGAGACGAGGGTTACCGGTCCGGAAAGAAGGAAGGGAGAGGTCGAGGAGGAGGTTTATAACGCCAATGGACAACGGCTCTTTTGGTTCCTCTTCCATCTCTGAAATATACGTGAGCTCCCTATTCAATTCTTTCCCTCTAATCCAATGTCTTGCTCAAATCCGCTCTTGGCAAACACTTATTATTTATTCTGTTCGTCTTAGATATTTATGAAGGTTCTGAACACGAATACCTTCTTTATCAATACAGCTAGACTTATTTGTTAGTTAAACCCAATTATAGTACGTCGTCATCCCATCAATTTTCATTCTATATAGAATAAGATGTGAAAATATGAACATTGTCGATAATATTTTCTTGGTGCAATCTCTTTCCCAGTAAAGAAAAAGTGTTTCCGAAACAATGACTCGATTACCTGAGCACCCAAATATTACACGTTGTATCTTCTTATTCAATTGGTATATTTTTAACCTAATATGGCCTAAGTAGACACTTTAGCCAAGATTTGCTGAAAGAAATATTCAATTGGCTTTCTTTTTTAATCCCTGGAGCACATAGTATATGCACAGAAAGGCCCTAAGTCTTCCATCGCCAGCAAAGTAATGCTCTTCGTAGGCGTTCTCTCAGCTCAGCCATTACTCCGTCCCTGTTCTGCAGGATCTCTGGTTCTCAATTAATTAGGCATTCTCTGCTTGGGGATAAAACCTTGAATTTACACGGAGAGGAAATGAAAGTACTTTCTACACGCCGTTTAACCCTGAGCTAAACCTATTCCATTGTTTAATGTTGTTTTCTAAGCCTTTTCCACCGATCCTTCGTTTAATAGTTAGTAATTGCGTTTTTCCATGGAAGCGTCAAGATTAGACACCAACTAAATTAAACTCTTTGCTCTATTCATTTTCACCGGCGGCGAGCGGTTCATTTGCAGCCGGCCGCAAAAGCCTCATTTTCGGTCGCAAATGAATGTTTCGAATCGCCGACATTGCGATTACTCGCGTAATCTGGCAACCCTGGAAATGCGATATGTACTGGAAACCGCATTCCTGGGATTATTGGAATGTGTGGCCATAATTTTCATGTGGGATAGCATCTAGTACTCTTAAGTTTCTTCATGTTAATTCCCTATCTCCTGGGTTGCTTCAACACTCAACAGGAATTTTTAATATATGCGTAATTTCCAGCAAGCGTGATTTGATTAAAATGTATTGCAGCCTCATCCGATTGGTATGCATCGATGACATAAGCGTAAATTTAAGTAAAACGCGGGAACTGGAATGTTTCTCCGTTTCCAGTCTTGCATTCGGAGATAATAATATGGGCCCATGCTCGAATACAAATTTATTTCAAGCGGGAAATGATCGTATTACTGTTCTCGAGTAAGTACTCGTACGTAGTGTTTCAGCACTCGCGCCCCAAGAATCTTCCCAAACGATACGATGTTTCTATTGTGCGGATTAGGCTGGCGGCGGTTTGCATGCTCACGGGCTGGGGTCCGCGGGGCGTAGAGGCTGCACCAGAATAATGCATTAAGACCGCCTAGCATGCAACGGAAGAAGATTATCATTGCCTAAGTCTCCAAATGCGGAACAGGTGCACGCGACGCATTCGCGAGTAGTTTAATTTTATTAAGCCACCTGAAACCATTCCTTATGCCAATTAGACACCATACCAAGGCTTTTTTTGTCTCTCAAGTACACGAATCAATTGCTGCGTTGAAGTGGCGCTGTGATCGAATGAAAATATCTTTGCGCACAAATTGAGTTTAAATCTTTATTTTCATGACCCAAATTTTATACGACTCTATGATAATGGCTCACTGTTTTTTTTATCTGGACGATTTGCGATAGTGCATGTATTCTAATTTATAAGAGGATTCGACTCACTCCAGATACCTGCGACTATATTAGAGGAAGAGAAGGTTTAACACCCCCAACATAACACCTATATATTCTTCCCTCAATGGATCGATGGGGTTTATTCGTTTTCCATCATTTGGAATCTTCTAATGCTGAGTTATAATACATTTTAATAAAAGTAGGTATCAGTAGGACTTAAAAAATAATCCCATCAGTCAACAAAGTGAGAAAAAAATAAGCCAAATCAATTCATGAGTTCCTGATTTGAGTTACGTAGCCAAAGCTAACGAAAGAGGCCCAGGACTTAAGCACTGCCCCCGCCTAGGTTGTTAAGTTGTGTGGATCCGTTAACTGGATTTCATGATAAGATTATATCGTGCGATAGGTATTACCGAATCGCATGCTCATGTTAAAAATCCTCCTGATACGCGGGTATAAAAAGATCATTCTAAAGGTTTTTCCTTGTTTATTGGTTTAAACTATCATAGCGATATGTGAATGACTATAGTTAGTCTGTAATTCGTGAAAAAGTACTTAAATTGGTCTATGATTTATTTTCTCCTTAAAAACAATATGACGGAAGCTGCACTCATCATGGTTAAGATCCAGTAAACTTACGTACGATGCTCGATTATATCTAGAATGAAGTACGTATTTAAAAAACGAAATTTTTCTGCCTTAGTTACTGTTCAAGTTACTACGCCATCCACTATTCTAGGAATAATTAGGCGAATAAAAACTGTAAATTGTTTTATTACTTTTAGATGATATTTATGATGTAGTTAATATATTCACAGCTCTATTTTTCAGATGTTATCCACCTTGCTTATTTTATGACTGACGTGACCATAGTTATCTTAATGCGCGTAGGACCGTACTAGTAGTAATACACGGGTAATGTCGGAATGGGGGTGTGCGCAGGCAGGGGAAAGGGGGTGGAGGAGGAAGGAATGGTGGGGCTGGCTAGAATGATAATCGATCTTTAGCTCGAGCCTCGGGGCGGCGAGGAACAACGGGACTAACGCCTCTTTCCACCTGCCCCTCGACCCGATGCGGCCCTCCCACCGCCCCACTAAATCCAGAGGATCCCTCCCTCCTGGCGGCCCCTCGTTCCCCCTCCCCCTTCCTGTAGAGCACCTAGGAAACCATCTTGACTCGCCGTCGATTTGGATTCAAGCCACCTACAGCGATGTCAGGGATCTCACATATACATATCATGGGTGTGTGTGTGTATATATATATATATATATATATATATAATTATGTATATATTTATATAGACACAGATATAGATGTTTTAAACCTAGAGACACAAAGAAAGGATACTCGCATATGTAGTTTTAACGTGTCGGCAGCACGACCGTCATCATCAGAGTCTGAGGATGATGGTTGTGCCGTCGAAACGCCAAAACATTACATTAAGTCATAGTAATGCTCCCAGGGAATTATTTTTGAAGTATTTGAATTGGAATATATGAAATAGAGATGACCGACTGTAGTTTTAATAAAGATCTCCAGAGTGAAGAGTTAAGTTATAATTAAATTTATTACTTTCTTATGTATTACCATCTTTGTAGACTTACAATGACACATAAAGAGACTTTTCAGGCGTGATATGGTGGAATATCATGGTTCACCAAAAATAGCAATTTTCCAAAAAAATAAAATTGAATACGACCCGTTTCAATGTTACTACATCATCATCAGGTGATGTAGTAACATTGAAACCGGTCACATTAGATTTTATTTTGTGGAAAATTGCTATTTTTAATTAATTACAACGACACGATACATGACGGACTTTGACACCGGTCGCAGATGTCAAATTTCAAACAAAAATGTTAAACTGATTTCAATTGGTACATTTAGAAGGATAATCAAATAAATATTTATCTCACATTCATAAATTTTACCTTCGCCTATTCGATAATTAGGATGATAAGATGATAACGAAGGTCTTTTCAATCTTTGGGCGAGGGGGAAGGGAAGACAAGTTCATCGGAATAAGTAAGAGAAAGGGGAGCGAGGTTTCCTTCGCTGTGCTTACTGAGGATCCTCACCACGAAATTGGAATTTAATATAAAGTTGGCAACGCAAGAGGAGATCAATTTTCGTGTTATTCAAAATCCCTCCTCACACCGGCGTCACTACTATGGGCAAGGAATCTTAATTCCCCTGATAATCGTTTTCGAGACGTCGCCCCACCCCATTTCCCCAATATTTAATCTAAAAAGATGAGTTTCCAAACTATTTTCTCTTCAAGTTGAAGATTTTTGAAAAAAAAATGTTGATTGAAATTATAAAGGGGGAAGTTTAGCTAGCAAACCTCGAAACTGTGGCTCTTAATCCCATACATTCTTACGGAAGGGCGGTTGGAATTCTTTTAACGACTAGTTACGTGTACGGAAAAACTCTCTTTAATCAAACAAAATATTTTTTTCAAGAATAAAACTGCTTTCAGCTATTCTGTATGCTGAATGATCATCGCCACGGTGGTATAAATATTGCAAAACTGTCGCCATAGAAAAGGGTTGAAAACTTTCTATCAATCAATGAAAAAATGAGAAGGCTTGAAATTAGGTATGGGGTTTAAGTGTATTTTGTGTAATGTTAATTAAGGATTCGGAGTACACTGTGTCATGCCGAAGCTTTTGAAAAACCTTCCCTAACCTTGTATGCTTCTATTAATAATAACAATCAAACGATTAAATATGACGGGAATTAAAATTGTTATATTGAATGGGTAGCTGTTAAGAAAGAGAATAAGGAATTTAGGTGTGGACCTTAGGATGCCAAATGGTGCCAAACAAGGAGTAATGCCCCCCCTTCCTGTATGGTTTGGGAGAGCGACTGGAAAATAGGAGAGATGGTTACGATCGTGGGTTAAATACCTTAAATTCCAGTAGAAAAATCATTTAATTTGTCCTTATCTCGTATTCATAGTTTAAGACCGCCATTCTGGCTGCCTTCATTTGCCCTCATCAGCATTCCTTAACGAGTGGGTCACAAAGGGTGGCGTCTTGAATGGTAAATAGGGTGCTAGGTTAGTGCCTGATAGAATAGGGCGTTGGCTAGATAAGTGTTGGATGATTTAACTTCTTTGCAGGTTATGTGATGGAATTTCGTTCAAGGAATTCATATTATCAGTGCAGTGTTTTTTGCTTTGCTTGTTGGGTTTTTCCGTGTTCTCAATAAATATATTTAAAGTATTTATATTGCAATACCAAAACGTGGTTGATAGTAAAAAAAATACGTGAAGGCAGTTCGTTTCTTCGAAATACTATTTCACTGACTGATGATAATTGATTCATATTCAAGTTTTTTTTGGATCTGCATAGCGACCATATTCTATGTTGTTGAAAACAGACGTGTGTTGACTGTCACTTCCCACTCCCAAGAAAAGCGAGCTAGCAAGAAACGTTTCCTTTCTTATTGATTCTGTTTAAGCTGCGTACAAATAATCAGAACAGAATAATTGGCATCTGAATTCCGTAACTTTTGTCACAATAACCTATGTAATTCGGCGAAAATACCCGGAAGAAAATATTTTGTTTGGTTGAACAAAATGTTCTATACCCTGTACCCATCTGAGCCCAGTTAAATAGTACCGCAGAAATTTAAATCATTGGGAAACATCAGAAATTAAACAGAGTTGTATTCGCTCGACGATTGGAACCAGAACTGATTGTCAACACCAAAATATCTTTAACTTTTTCATATCATATTCTTTCCTAATACAGAGCGTTGTGTCCCCATCCATACATTCTTCGTCAAGACGTGCGAAACGAAGGACGCATGGTTTTTCGCAACGATGCCCCGACCACTGGTCCATTTGTTATGGAAACAACATCGTGGGTAAATAGAGCCAATATGCACTGAATGGTTGAGGCCTTAACTTTGTAGAATTCCATGTTTGACTTATGAAATTAAATATTATCTTTGCTTTCTACAGAAATAAACTTTATTTGTCGACTAGTTTCGTTTACACTGTAACATCCTCAGGACTAGTGGTACAATATACATTTTTTCTGAGTTATATACTCGGTCGGGTAGAGGTAGTGGATGGGAGGGTGTAATTAAGTAGAAAAAGGGGAGGGGGAGAGGTGTAAGAGGGGGGGAAGGGGGGGAGGGAAGAGCGTGGGTCTGTGTCATGGGGTTTTCAGGTGTAGAATAGGAATGTCCAGGAGGGGTGAGTGGAAAGGGAAAAGGTGGTCATTAGTTATCCTTTTCTTCTTCTTAACCATTTTTAGAATTTCTAACTGCTCACGGATGTCCAGCTGCGTTCCTTTCTTCACTCCAAAACGAAACTAGTCGACAAATAAAGTTTATTTCTGTAGAAAGTAAAGATAATATTAATTTCTTAAGTTAGAGCCAATATGACCGATTGTTTGACCACAGATCGCACTCCAGTGATTCATTTCACACACTTCGAGCGGATTGACGGAGAAAAGGGAGAGAGATAGATAATGGCACGCAATACACGACAGTTACGCACTTAGATATGTTTGAAGACACACTATCCTAGAAGAGAGAAGTAAGCCATAGTAGCCATGTATGTATTTTTGTGTGTGGCAAATAGAACGAACACAAGATAAAATATTTTTTAACGTGTTGTCTGCTCGATTCCGCCCTCCCCACCTCTCTTGTTTTCGTCCTTCAAATGTGTTCTTATCCCTTTTCCTTATATCTATTTCCATGTAATAACTTTTAAGTTTTCGCTTACTTCTTGGGTTTAATGAATCCCTCAGGATCCGTTGTTCGACGAAATTCGGGGAATTCGGAGTCTCGAGGAGGCGAAATTGGGCGGAGGGTTAAGAGGATGTGCGAGCAGAGCATTGGTGAGCCTCCGTGGAACCGTCGTCAGGATTACTCATACGTCACAGGGCTCTCTAGGGAAGGGAGCCGATGAAAAGGTCCATTTTCAAGTAGCCCTAGTCTTGAAGGTCTCCCTGGCTACGAGAAGGAGGTCGCTCAGCAATCGGTTCAGCGGAAGTGCATCGAGGGAGGGGTCTTATCAACCCCCCCCCTACTCTTCATCCCTCCGTCTCTTGTGCCCTTCGGTGTCTGTGGGAGAGAGGCTCATCGCCTTGCCCTCCGCGCACAGAAGGTGCGACCCATAAAAGGCGAGCGGAGTGGTCACGTGACGCGAATGGAAGGCATCGTTGGCCCATCCAGAGGAAAGAGTCGTTTTATTAGATTTCATCTTTAAGGATGTGGCGTTCCCGTGGCGAAAGGCTCCTCTAATATCACGTATTCCGTCCTCCGCTGCCGGTATCAAATGGGGATTGGTTCGATATCTCGGCTCGTGTATGGACTTGGATGGAAACCAAATCCTTTGATCCATTCCGAAAATAGGGCAATCTTTGAGCGTGGTAAAAGTTAACCCCCTTCCCCCAATTCATCGGTAGGATAGTTATTAATGAGTTGCTAATTAAAACTGAAATTATCTCAATTTTTATAGTTTTTTTATATTTTAGTACCCTGCATGCTACCTCTAGGGTGAGTGGCGGGGAATAATTAAACGCCAGAATTCTTTCGCCCCAAAATACTTTCCCCTTCGAGCGCGGTTAGACAACGTTATTCTTATCCCTTATCGTTCTTGGAAAAATGACTTAAAATCTGTGCTACACTTGATCGCTCTAATTTTATTGACATAATCTCTCCTACCGATGCTCTTTGGGGTAATAATACATTGTCAACATCACTACTAATGAGAGGTCCTTCCAATTTATGCAAGAGCTTCAATCTGCAATTTATCCTTCGCACCGTGAGTGATTCCCAGCCTAGCTGCTCTAATATTTTGGATACGCTATTAAGTATATCATAACAACGTTTCACAAATCTACGCTGTATGCGATTCAAATCGGCAATCAATCCAACTTCTTAAGGATCCCATGTGCTTGAAGTACATTCTAAATGAGGCTTAACCAGTAAAAGATAACATTTCTCTTTGACTTTTTCATCAGGTTTACCCAGTACTCTTCTAATAAACCCTTTTATTGTTGGCTTGCCCACAAGTTTTCCTTGTGTGCTGTTGTTCACTTCCAAATTGATTTGGAACTTTCTATTTCCAACGAATTCAACAGGTATGGTTAGAAGTAGGCTTTCTTTCCTATGAGCTTTCATGTGGCAGCCTGGTGCCATTTCTGAACCTCTTCATTGTAGTCTATGTGGTTTTTCCTAATTTATTTAAATTATAGACCAAAATAATGGCGTAGTAGTGGAAATGTGGCTTTTGTAATTATATGTTTAAATATTGGCATATAACTATAGATATTTTGCTAATTTTTGAAAATAATAATTTGCAATTTCTTTGTAATTACACATCCAAAGCAGATTCAAAAGAGGTTCTACTATCATTAACAAATATTTTGTCTCCTCCTTGTGAACTTATAACTCCTCCAGTAATTCCACCTCATTTTTAAATTTTGCAATACCCATTTTTTTCGTGCATGGAGAAGAATGTGAGCAATATTTTTCTTTTAAGTAATAATCTGATATTTCGGAATCTTCCTTGAATCAATGGACGTAAATAAATTTTAAGGTATTTCATGAGATTCCATGGCGTGGCGTCAAGTGTTGTCATGCGTCAAAGAAATTGGTAGAAGCTAGTGCAATATCTGTTGATCATCGCCATTAGAAGGGAGCTTAATTTGAAACCTAATCAAATGAATAAATATATTATTAGGTAATCTACCGGTTAAGGTAGGTTTTTGGATGGACACAACTATCAAATAAACATTTTGTGACTCCCCACCTAGCAAACTAATCTATATCAGGTCCCTCTTCATCTCGGTGTACTTCTTTCCTCCCTTCATCCCGTCCAACATCCCTATCCTGTTCCTACCCTTACCTCGCTTGCCCAACATTCTCCTCTCTATCACCCTCTTCAACATTCCACTACCGCTCAATACGCCTTTCATCCATTTTTCCTGCCTCCATAGGATTTCTCTCAACAAACCCCTCTCCTCCCACACCATTTCTAGTACTTCCTCATTTGTTTTCCTTTCGGTCCATTTCACCTTCTCCATTCCTCTCCACACCCACATTTCAAAAGCCTCCAATCTACGTCTATCCTCCTGCTTCAGCGACCACGTTTCCGCGCCGTACATAGCTACGCTCCATATCAGAGTTTTTACGAGTCTTGTCTTAACATCCCTACTCAACGTCCCCGTCATCAACTCCCTCCTCCTTGAGAAAGCCTCCCTGCCTAGCGCAATTCTTCTCCTTACGTCCCTACCACTTTGATCGTATTGGTCCAAAACACTTCCGAGATATGTAAACTGTTCTACCTGCTCTTTTTTTTCCCCGCCTATTTTAATATTTAGCTTAGCCTTTTTCTTTCTGGAAAATCGCATAACCTTTGTTTTATTAATATTGATACTCATCCCATATTTATCGCACTGAACCTCCAATTCACTCAACAATGCTTGCAACCCCTTGGCTGAAAAGAAAGAAATATATATATATATATATATATATATATATATATATATATATATATATATATGTGTGTGTGTGTGTTGATTTAATGTATTTATGATCAGTTTAATTTCAAAATCTATTAAAAGTCTAAAATTTTATAAGAGTACCACTCCTAAATTCACCTAATTTGCGAAAAAATTAAAGCACATTCCATTTTCTCCATCTTATCTTGATGGTAGATCCCGGAACTGTATCGACAAAATCAATAGTTGAATATCCACCATTTTTGCACGATGTTAATCGAAGACAGTCGATTTATCCAATAATGCAGATAATAAGTTGATCAAAACCGAAAATTTTCTGAAGCTAAGATATTGTATAAACTAATAGAAAATTAAATAAACTAATGAACTTGTATGCAAATATAAAATGTGATCAAAGATATTTAATCCAACGAATTAGCTTCGTTGTTCCGTTCTGTCTCTACCGTAGTTTTCATTATGATTACCACCTGGTTGCAGGTTCGTTGTGTTCCCCGCGGTTTTAGTTCAATTTAAGGATAACATTATCGCTCGTTGCTGGTCTTAGTTGACATAGCACATCGATTTCGTTTCAGTCTCGCTTAATGATCATTGTCGGTTACCAAATTAAAAATTGAGGCAGCAGAAGGGAATTGAAAATAGCAAATTCCACACTCATTTCCCATGTTTTCGGAACTGGACGCGAGTGGAGGGATCTTGGAGCCTTTCGCGTTGAATGGCCGCCCACCTCTCCCGGAGTGCAGTTCGCAAACCTCGAGTCATCGGTGATGATGACGGCAGAAGAGGCTCGACGAATGGCACACTGCAGGTGATTATAATTTATGAGAGATCCCTCGTTAGCGGGAAACGCAGACTGTTGCTGCCACATGAGGTCAAGGAGATGAAGTATATCGGTTAATAAGGGCGAAATGGGAGGAAAGCAGATGAAAGGATTTGTCATTTCTACGTGTAATTCTGCTGGGGCTGGGAGGACGGTGTTTCGCCTTTCATTATCGCCGCTTTGTCCTCCCTGTCGAATCATGTGCCAACTTCAAATCGAAGCTCCCTTACCGTCTAACCGAGGATTTTTCCCGTCAGAAAGCATTCACTTGCGTCTCGATATGTTTGCGACATGGAATCCGTGGCATCTATGTCTAATTAGTAATGAATTTCAGGATCGAACGCGGAATCGTTTAATTTTTTGTAATGTTGCTTCGGAAGACTTTGAGAAATGTGACACATCCCTCGACCCGAAACATACAGATTCTTGTATTTGCTGTCATCGTTACTTTTTTAGTTTTTCTGATGCCAATCCCAGTGGTGGCGGGGTAACGTCCTCGGCTACCAACCCAGAGGTCGCAGCTTTAATTCCTGCTCAGGTGGATTTTCCTCCATCTCGGGCTTGAACATAAGTAATTATCTTCAATGTAATTTCTGTAACGCAAGAGTTAGGGAGTAGAAGAGACAATAAGTCTCAACCTCGCCAAATTAAGTCGATAAATAGATGCTTCTTTCAAAAGAAGTCTTCCAAACGGTGAAATTTCATTGCATCCTATTACCTACAACCTCCGTCGTCATTGAAGAAACCGTCATGAAAATAATCCCATACGATATGAAGTTAAAACAAGAAATCTCGTCAGTCGGATTTAGTTGCAGCATAGTTACGATCTAAATTTGTGTGCGCACACATACACCTACTTATTCTCTTATTAAAATACGTATCTACTGAAAACACAGGGTCAGTGCTAAATACCATTAATTTAACCTTTCTCTTTCAACAGTGATCCTGTCCTTTCTGCATAATTTTCAAGGGTTCGATACAAATTAATTTCGATATTGTGACCTATTCTTGCAACCGTGCTTTTAGCAGTGAAATTTACTGTTTCGTGGAATATATGCGTCGCTTTGATTGCAATGAAAATCAGAGAGATTAAGTGTAGAACAGATAGATTTAAGAGGTCAATTTTTTTATGAACGAAAAGGGATCAGAATAACGTTGTTCGACCACGGTGGGGGTAAATATATTTGGGTCAAAAATTAGTCTGGTGTGTATTGATCCCCTGCCACACACCCTAGCGGTGCATTTCAGGGTAATAAAAAATTATTAAAAAATAACGTGTGTTTGAGTGTGTACATGGTGCGTACTAGGAGTCACTGCCAGGAAGAGACGGTTTCTACGGATCCGTTCGCGGGCCTTGCGTGATTTCCAGATGACGTGTCACTGGTGGGTGAAAGGGAAGTGGGGTAGTAAGTAGGCGTAGAGGAGTAAGGAGGTTATGTGCGGGGGAGGGACGAGAAGGTCTTCCACATACACACCACACGTGAGAGAGAGAGCCCCCCCCTTTTCTCTAGCTTCGCATTTCCGGTCCTTGGCGTGTTCCAGCTTGGAGCCGTGTGGCGTCTGCGGGCACGTTAGCATGTGCGAGAAGGAGTGAAGGACGAAGGTGAGACGGCGATCGATTTGCCCGGAATTGGATTCGTTAAGAAGTTAGCATGTGTCTTGAAGCTGTTTCCCCCGCCCCTCATCCCTCCCTGGTACGGAGAAGACTAGTTAATGCCCTCGACTGTGTGTTCTTTCTCCGTCAGCATACGAGAGTTGGCCTTAGGCGCTCCCAAATCGATCGAGAGTGGTGGGTATCACGCGAGGCGTAATGAATTTTGAAGAAAATTCAAAGCCAAGTTTTATTACGAATATTCTTCCGTGTTTGACTGTTTTTCATGGTTTATTATGGGTTAAATGACTGAGGAGGGGGAGATCTTCTTTGACCACAAAATGAAACTGACCCACGATTCGTGTATTTACTTCAGAAATCCATTCATGAAAAAATATGTATATCCGAAAAACGCACACACCAAAACACGTACGTCCGAGAAAATAGAAAAATTGGGCAAAGTATTTCCAAGGTCACATCTGACCGTTGGAGAGGTGTCCACGTAAGAATTAACTAACAAGAATGATTCCACTAATAAAAACTCTTCTGACAATTCCGAATGCCTTCTGATCATTTTAAGTAAGCTTCGATCCTAACTGCAGAAATCATCCGGAGGGTTAAAACACTCAGCACATACTACGTTCATGGGGCTACAAGTTGGAATTTACCGTCATGTATTGGAATCAATAGTCAAAATTCCTTTTATTTTAGGCGAAATATATTTTGGAGAATTGAAGTTGATACATTGATATTAAGTCCAGGATTATATTGTAAAGATTCTTTTTCTCGCATCTTAATGAACGTGTCTGTAGATATTGATTAAACCCTTAGGATTTATTAATGGGCAATATTGTTTTTTTCAAAAAAGGGTAAACTTAAATTGTACTCGTATTAATCTTAATATGGGAAAAGTATCAATTTTTCCCATCTTAGGTAAACGATAAAAAATGTCTTTATGATGTAAGATTATAGACCGTTGAGAAACCTTGTAAGTGTCTCCAAATTTTATGATGATAAGGCGATGGGATAATATTTCGTGTCCCAGTGCCCAGTCTCGCAAGAGGCATTGACCCGCGACTGTAAATCTTCCCGCTCTTGTTTCCAGCGACGATCGCTCAGGGGATACGAAAATTAAAGACGCTGATGGGAAAAAGAAGAAGAAAGTGTTCTCCGTCGGTCGTAGCCGAGAGACGTGAATGGAGGAAGGCAGCATCGCACTCCTCCGGAAGTGAGGGAGGGAAGGGGGAGAGAGGGAGGGAGTGTGGCGATGAAAAAAATTGAGAGACTGGATCGCGACCGTTCCACCTAAAACGCGAACGGCGCTCGATGTTACTTCAACCCACCCACCGGAGCGGATCGTATCCACATGGGCCAGTTCGGGAATTTCTGGTTAAGTACACGCGGGTATTATTAATAACTTCCTCGCCATCAATGCGCGTCGAGTGTTTGAGACAATAAGCGGTGCTTAATGTCGAAATTAAACAGAAAATGCTAAGAGAAAGCTACTCGTTTCCTGAAGAAAGGTTATGAGCGAATAGAAGAGTTACGTACATGTTAGGAAGCTGGGGTTGGGAGACACTAGAAGCACGGAGATTGCAAACACGATTTTTTTAGAGTAATTTATACAAATCATTCGACTTCATCGCTGACAAAAATGGAATAATCTTAGCACTGTATTGCAGTTATTGGCGAGACCACATTGAAATTTTAAGGGAAATTCTCCGCCGAAACCGATCGATATATACGGAATCATTTTTCCCTCACCCCTTTTTGAGTCCATAACTGTAGAAAACATCCCTTAGGAAGTTTCGAACTTCCAGAATGTTTTAAATCACCAATTTCATCGACGACTCAAATGGATGATGGTCTAGCACATTCAGCCGCAAGCTTTGGTAGCGGTTTGAAGGGTAAGCCGTAGATGCAAGGGAGGAATGTAGAGCTCTCCAGAGGAATGAGGTAGTGAAGGGATAGGGGGCCGCCGCGAGGAAGGGGAAGCGAGGGGAGAGGGGCCCGCGCACACGCCAGGGTCTCGCCTCGCGTGCCAAAACGCCCCTTATCCAACTCCAAGTCGTTGCATGTCTGAGCGGGAGCGGGTGTGGGGCCGGGCAGGGAGAGGAAATGGTAAGGAGACCGGCAGATTCTTAGGGCCGTCCCGCGCATAGTTAGTAGGTAGTACTAGACCCTCCCCCCCCTCACTTCTCTCTCTCCGCCTCCCCCTCTCCCGTAATCGGGGGATCATTTCACTCAGCAAGCCTCCCTCCATCCTTCCATTTCCCTCTTCAGCTCATCCAGCATAATATGCAGGTAGGTACAACAGACGTCTTCATTATTCACCACATAATCATTAAAATGAGCGTAATAAATCTCTTTAATCTCGTTAATAATCTCGTAATGGATAATAGTTGCATAAGCATCAACAATAGTGTATATAATGTATAAATAATAGGCATCCAGAGCTAGATTTTTGCATTTTGCATATGATGCAATCAGCACAACTATCGTCGTATATTTTAACGCAATGAAACAATTTGCCTAAATGTGAATGATTTCCACACTGAAATTGTTGTATTGAAATGCATATTAGCGGATGACTCCGTTTGAGTTACTGCTGTGGCATCTCCTACAGTTCCTTGGAATTTTTTATGCAATTGGTCACCGATCTTGGTCTATTTATGTTTACCTTTTGATTGCTGTTTAGATTTGTCGCTGTCTCGAATTACATTTGAAATTAAACAAGCCTTACTACAGTCAGCATATATCCGTTAATGCAAAAACACTCCATCGTCCAAATGCATTGTGTGTGCATAATGTATATCAAGCTACTATTTTGGGTGGAATAGCATACACGAGTATAAAATGTATTCACACGCGTATCTGTATCCATGATTTTTTGCCAGGATATTTGGACACCTATTGGGTACTTATTGTATATATTGGCTTGTGCTTTGTGGGAGCAATGATACTCCCTTTCGCTCCAGGTGCCATCCCGCCCAATGCCTCGGCTTCCGCCCTGGAGACGCTTGCGTATGGTAGTGTGGGAGGTTTTCTTCGGGTGAAACGTCTTACGTCAAGAATATCTTTCCTCAAAAGAGGCAGTGCTTGACTTTTGGCAATGTTCCCGCCCGTTTTGAATCATCTGTACACCATACCCTGGAATAAATGACTCTTTGAAACGAGGGAGGCATTTACCTACTGCAGCAATTCACAGCTCGTTGAAGCCTACCCCCGACTCCCTCAAATGGAAGTGCCCTTGAAATCTGTCTCCTTAATATAGACCTGAGAGTGACTAAGTGAACAACCATGGCTGGATAGAGATAAAAACCATAAACACAGTAATCAACCCGAAGGTCGGTTTAGTAGGTGATGGTAGAGCTCACCCATGTACCAAGCCCGACGGCGTGTGAATATTCACACATCAGGGTAGGGGGGCCAGTTCCTTTCCCTGTGCCGGTTATGGTCTTCCCAGGAAGATCTGGTACCCGAAAAATCAACTAGATTGGGTGGAGCTGCGGGTGCCCAGAGTGCCTTGCCCGGGAATCGAACTCGGGACCCTCCGGTCAGTAGTCCAACGCTCTACCCACTAGACCACTGCGATAGGATATTGAAATATGGAGTACTTGGCATTGAAAGCTACCGAGTCATCGACCCCATTCGTGTTTAAAATGAAGGGTGATAATGTTTGAAAGGCTTGAACGAAAACTGATAGCATGGTTTTCCGGTTCACAACTGGCTCCACGTTTTCAGAAATATCAGATTTGTATAATTTTAAACGTGATTTATCAGATGATTTCCCGAAGAACAAATTATTGTGTTCTTGAACGATAAAGTCTTGGGGGTGCACGTGTAACATTCAATCCGAAGCTCTTAGTGTCCAAATAAACGCTGGCGCGGAAGGCGTTCAAAACATTGGAAAGAAACATTTGCTAAATTGTACGGACGCAGATAATACAGATTAGCAGGATGCGAACAAATGTATTAATGTGTTTGTGTGTGTCTATAATAAGTATGAACTTTTTCTATATTGTAGATCAACACGCCGGATAAGTTGTTGACCAAAGTTGACCAAATTTACCGATCAGATAGCGATCATTGTTCACGTAAAAATTAGCAGCGTTTAGATTGATACGACTTGTGTAAGTGTGATATCGAACCAGCATTATTACATGCTACAAGAATTCTTGAAGTATTTCTTTGAATTAGCACATGTAGGAGCTTACTCCTATTCTAAAAAAAAGAATATATATATATATATATATATATATATATATATATATATATTCACTTTCTTGGAAAAGCCACGAACGTGCACAATAAAATTCACTAAATAGTCATAACAAACACAGAAACTAAAACATATTAAAGAGGGACTCACTAGTTCTCGAATTTTTGGTGGTGCAACCACCTTTCTCAAGAGGAATTAGGAACAGAACCTGCACCACCGAAAATTCGAGAACTAGTGAGTCCCTCTTTAATATGTTTTAGTTTCTGTGTTTGCTATGACTATTTAGTGAATTTTATATATATATACATATATATATATATATATATATATATATATATATAAGAGAATGACATATTATATGAAAATATGGCATATGTACTAAGTCCATTACGAAAGTAATGCACATCATTTTATTTATTTCTTTGGGAAAAATATATTTCTTGATCGACCTTGTGCAAATGCTTAAAATTCTTCAAAATACTCTCCCCCAGCATCAATACACTTGCGGAGACGTGTCTGCCATGCCTGGAAGACTTCCTGAAACTCCTCGACGGGAATATCTTTCAGGAACGTTTTAACATGCTTTTGGATTATAATGCAACCATTTCAGAGAGTAAAAATCATTCGCCTTGACCGGGATTGGAACACGGATCCCTCGATATCCGGCCGAGTGCTTTAACCACTTAAGCTACCAAGACGTCCTCTTACACTCTGAAATTTTTGCATTATAATGCACACACAGCGGGTGACTCCGTTAAAGTTACTGTTACAGTTTCTTGAAAAATGCTTTTGGATGTTTTCCGCGGTATCCTAATGCTTTCCGTTTAGCTCTCTCTTCAGCCGGGGAGACAAAAACAAGTCGCACGGAGCATATTCGGGATTGTAGGGTTGCTGAGGGATCACTGGAGCTCCGGACTAGAAAATTGGTAACGATGAAGGACGTATGGCAACACTTTCGGTGCAAGCTTTTTGCAGACATTGCGCATTTCCAGGTTCTCGGTCACTATCCCATGTACCGCAAATGTGGACATGTGTAGGGTGTCAGCAATTTGTTGGATGCTCAATCGACGGTCGGAACGCAAAACCTCGCGCACACGATGCCCGTTTTCGTCGGTTCTGGCCGTTGTTGGGCGTCCAGAATGGGATTCGTCTGCGGCGTCCTACCGCCCCCCCTTGAACGCCTTGTGCCAACTCCTGAACTGTGACCTTGAAACGCAGTCGTCCCTGAAGGCCTCTTGAAGTATCTGGAATGTTTCGGTTGCATTCTTTCCAAGCTACAAGCAGAACTTGATGGCGTATGGCTATTCAAGCGAACGCTCTATCGCTCCGTGTTACAAAGCCGAAAAACACACTTCACGCGGAGACACGTCTTTACGCTGTGAGTATTGGCTTATATTGTCAAAGGGAAACAATTTCCTGTTAAGTCATTCCACCTTATAGCCTCTCGGCAAGAGATCCGTATTGAAGTATTTGAGATTCGTATGCATTATTCTCTAGAGCATTTGAATGAGTAATTCTAAGAAGAGAACAGTTAATAATATATTGTGTTAACCACATATTAGATTGTGTAAAAGAGGCCTCGATTTTTGTCCAAATGGGAGTTATATTAGATTGAAGGGTTGCCGATGGTCAATGATTATTCAATTATTTGTCATGTACAACCCGTCTACGTAATCTTACCTGTTAAATTATTTGAACCAAATGGCTGAATAATTTGCACACTTTTCTTTATCCTATCATTTGGTCCCTAACAACGCAAGAGTCTATTCTAGGAGTTAGGAAAGACTGAAAATGTATTAACCTAAATAATCGATCTTCTGGTTTCTTGTTGTGCTACCTTCAGAACACGCCACATCTCCCGTAGCCTTTGAAGAAAAGTGGAAGAATTGAGATTAAATAAAACACGAAATTACTATTCTGTCATTGCCGCAATGGTTCCCGAAGGGAGAGAGAGAGAGAGTACAATTTCCGGAGACAAAGTTCACACGCGAAGAGACTGAAGTGCCTCCGAGGGGATTCTCGGAGACACGCGATGAATGAGCGACCGTGCGTCAGTCCCTGGAAAAGATCATTTCCTCCCGAGGCCACGTTATTTATTTAGAAATCTTTCGATCGAAGCATCCCTCTCGAGCGTCGCGGCATTTTGAACAGCTAACTCAGGCGTCGATCGTTCCTCTCCGCTGTCGGCGTCTGTCCAGGTAAAAAGTTTTTCGTAATCGCTCTGTGCGATTTGTCTTCTTTTCACGTCGCGGAAACCGCTCTTTTCTTATTTTATCCCAAAAACTCGGAGAGAGAGGAAAGGAAAAAACCTGTCCTCCTTTTCCCATCGCGTCGTTTCGAAAAACCGTCGAAATTTACTTATTTCCTTCGCTATTTCGCTTTCCCCCACCTGAATCTTTTATCATTCTTCATCGCAAAACCGCCAGCGCACTTAGTGCGATAAGAATCAGTCCCTCACGCGCCAACCCACGCTCACCCCTCCCCCCACTCAATCCTTCTCCATTCCTCTTCCCCCCGGTACTTCTTTAATATATCCGAACATGTTTATACGAGGCGTGGGGTTTTCACTTCCTCGAAACGGCCGATCACTTCCATTCTGCTCGGATCGACATGTCGTTTCGCCCCCGTTCATTCGATTCGTGAGGCGCGCTGTAAAAGTTATTTCTCGAAGCGCTCAGGCAAAAGCTTGTGTACTCGCTTTTAGTAAATAATATATTCCTGTTCATCACTCAGCTGCAGAATGCGTCATATTTGAATGAAGCTTTAATATGAGTTAGTTTTCGTCAACAGGAATTTTTTATTATTTTATATCGGGAGTTGGCAACTTCTCTTCTCAACATCTCCTATATTGTTCGTGAAAGAACAACCAAAAGGTGGGCTCAAAGTTGATCAGTGCGTTTCACGGTGTAAGTAGACGACGGCGGGGGAAATATGTCCCTCTGTAATCGCCATCCCTAGACTAGAGTTGTCTTAAAGTTTTATTTATAGTAATATTAGCATGATACTGAAAAACACGGTATGACATGAAAGAGAAAAAAGTAAAGAGTAAAACAGGATTTTCTAAGATTTATGGTGGGTGAAAAGCCTGGAAAGATTGAATAGTTAAGAAAACTTAATCAGCGCTATTCATGTCGAAAAAAATTACCGTAATCCCAAATGTAATGCGTAGGAGTGGGATGGGGTAAACAAACAATGAGCATAGTATATTAGATAAAAAAATGGAAAAAATTACCATTGGAATGAAGATTTAATTAGGAGGTCATTGTAAAATATAATTTTTCATTCATCAAATGAAGTCGTGGAAATTGCAGAATTTCTTTTAAAAATATATAATTGAGAAGATACGTTATAGAGTACTCGAATGCTTTCCTACGGTTATTGCCAGGGAATGGAATTGCAATAGCTTTTTATGCCCTGTCTCGCTCTCGTAAATGCAGAACAAATTAGAAAAACTGAATCTAGACAATATTAAACAGGCTAAAATTTAAATTATTTACATGTATTGGAATTTCCTAGTATTTTTTATCGACTAAAGATAGAGATAGTTTTTCTTTAAATAATCAGACTTATTTTCCAGGCGTAATACTAATTGTCCTGGGAATGATGTACCGAGTGTTTTTGGAGATGGAGATGGATGGAGATGAAGGGAACCAGTTAACGAACTATCCCCTTTCTCTTTTTCACATGGACGAGTAGAAGAATGGGTTTGCTATGATGACATATCATACGATTATGTCCTGTGAGACTTTTGCTAAAATACGAGTATTCCAGCTTTGCCTATGAGAGGCTCCACCACAAGCAAAATTTTCCATACATTCGCTAAAATTCACCACAAGTAGTTAAGAAATACAACACTGCTGACTTTGTTTTTCTATTCCATGCACTTATCGTGTATTATTTACAGCTCACAGAATGCGTATACGGGATAGAAGTCGGGCGCGGTGACCTTTCAAGTACCTCGAGAGCATTGGAGCAGTAATTGAAACCTATAGGGAGGGTAAAAAGGACTCTAGCGCTTCTATTGGATTGTTCACGAGGAGTTTCTCATGGCGGGGGTGTAGGTTGTGTTTGTGTTAGTGTGTGTGTGTATGTGTTATGACTGACCCCTTTGTTTCTCTTCCTTGTAAAATACACTCGGCGTTCCTTTCCCCCCAACTCCCCTTCGCTTCGTCCCCATCTCTCGACAAAGTCGCCGGCACTTTCATGGCTTCAGAAGGAAGCGATCGTGAACCTCTTGCACACTTTCCGGTCGCCCGCTTCTCGGAAATGCACTTGGAGCAATATTGGCTCACCTTCGCGATTTTTCAGTCCGTCCAACACCTAATCAATATCGCGTTTGAAATTATTCCTTTCCCGTACAACCGCCTTCTCTCCTAACCTAGCCCTCGAATCAATTTATATTGTTCCTCTCAAAGCTTTCCCCGAAATAAGCGCGTCTCTCCGTACGGTAGGAAACGGGGGGAAGTAGATCATACATTTTTTTGCAGAGTGTGCGTGGAAAACTCGGTAGAGCAAATTTTGTGCCACTTTTGGAAAAACATCAGCAACCCTTCCGTCACCCTCACTAGCTGATCGATCCCCCCCGGTTCAGACTACCTATGATGCGTTGGTGAGAACTTGCAGGGGGAGAAAATCTCCTCAGATTATGCCTCCTGTATTCATGTCGTACCCTTGATATAAATTGGAGATTTAATAACTATTGTATGTGCATAGTAAAAGAGTTTTTAATTTTCCACAGACTTTCGACTTAGTCTGTGGAGAATTACAAACTTTTTAATATGATATTCAAAACAATTCCACGAAGTAAAGCCTGAAAGTGTGAAGTATATTGGATAGGCAGTGTTTTGATGAATTTCGTTTTATAGCTTAATAGGTTGTATGATTTGACCTTTGATTTAATTTAATATCTATGAAAATCGGTAAATATCTTACTCAAGTCATATGCTAAATTCACTAGAGTAAGAATTCTGTATTTTAAGATTACGAATTAGGTATCGCAGACGTATATAAATAAACCACAAATTTAGGTTAAGGTTACTGCAAATAGTATGCCTGCATACATTTTATACTTATACATACGTTGTATGTTAGTAGGAGATTTAATGAATTCATTTCAACCGAAATTGAGTTGAATTTCCTGAATTATTGCGAATTCAATGGCGTCGAAGCAATTAAATTGGATAGGAAAATATTAGCGTACTAAAAACTATCAAGGATAAAGGATTTTTCCCTCGTTTCCTTAAAACAGCTGTTGTGGAATATGATTGACACTTTTTTTTACTCAAGCAGTGATTACAGTTCTTGTGGGATTAGAGTCGGAATAAATTAAGAGTTGGCACATTTTCACTTCTTCTTAGAGTCGGGGGAGATGGGGACGTTAGAACGGGGGTCTGCGTGTGTTTGGGCACACGTGCCGAGCTGTCAAACGTCTTGACAGATAACGATGGCGTTGACTCAAAGGCGTTGAGACGCTGATGTAAAGTAGACTTGAAAATGGGTCCCTCATACGTTTCCGCGAAATTTCCTCTTCGTGACTTCTCTCGGGATGAAGTGAAGGGGGTAAAGAAAGAACGAAGGACGAGAGGGAGGGGTTAGTGGCGATGAAACAGGTGAAAGCATGTGCGAATGTATTTTTTTTTAATCTCCAAAGTACGGATCAAATTTGAGATCAGATGGAAAAAATTGTCCACCAAGTTCCTTGCTTCGCGCACGTGAAGTCTTGAATTTATAAATCCGTAGATTCCCAACTTTGTCAGTGTACCGAAATAATAATTGCACGTCATGTGCCCTCCATGGAAGACGCAACGCTTTTTTGAGATCTTTTGAAGTGAAGAAAGATTGTGTGAACCGCGTAAAAAAAATCTACTTATTATTTTCAGTTTTTCCATTTCTATAACAAAATGCCTGCCAGAGATAAGACAAGTTAATTCTCTATTTACCTGAGTGTATAATTCAAACTGTTTTTTTTTTAATTTTGAAAACGTTTCCCACCGATTATTAAGCCGTCCTCATGGAAAAAAAAGTAGAAACTGCCGTAGAAGATCACCGCGATAAACTAACGCAATAATTTCCATAATTATCTGTAATTCTATACTTTTTTAAATCGGTTCTTTGTCGGCTGAAGTGTAGTTTCATCTTTGAGTGTCTGTAGCGCCAGAAGTAAATTTTCTGAGTTGGTCTGCACAAAGTTTCCAGTGAAATAAGTCTTTTGGATGATTTTTTTACGGCCCCTGATGAGAAACAAGGAGAACGCAGTTTCAGGGTTACGACTGACCCCAAGAGCAGGGCCGATGTCCTGCACGTCACACAGGAGACCAACTTTTGAAGCTTAAGAAACTTTTTTCATTGCCCGTCCGATTCGGAGACGTGGTAAGTGAATTCAATTTGCTTCAACACGGGTAGAATTTTGTTTTCCATGGAATATTTTCTACCATTTTGAATACATTTTCTTTTTGGCTTCCGTGCCCTTAGAATTCTGGGGTGCAGTTTTAAAAGCATCCAAGTTTTTCGTCCGCTTTATATATGAAAGTAACTTTGAAAAAAGATATACTTCAGGAACCTTCATATATATAATTATATATATATATATATGCTTACACACGCGCACACACACACACACACACACACACACACATATATATATATATATATATATATATATATGTATATATAGATGATGCGGAAGTACTCACGAGAGCAATATAACTTTTGGACGGCACAATAGAACACAGAATAAAACAGATAACACGTAAAAGGACACTCACACTGTAGATGATTTGAGCTTTCTGCCTACTCCGAGGCCTTCTTCAGACCTGTTTATATTTCAGGGACTATATATATATTTCAGGGACTCAGTCTCCGGATAGAATTCTGTCAATGTTTCTAGATACCTTAGAGAAAAGACGGGCTTTCAATTGCAGGGGCATCTGAGGAACCGCAGAATTAAGAGAGCGAAGCGGGAAAATCCCTTCAGCATTCTATTGCACGATTTTCACCCTCATTTGAAAATAACACACGGTCCATTCTCTCTTCAGTCGAAATGGCCTACTCGCAACATGACCTCGCAAGTGAGCTCGAGTCATCGTAAATCGGCCACCTTGACTTCTTGCTACCCTTGGATTCCAAGGGGTGCCGTGACATGGGACAAGTCATAGTGATTCCTAGTATGACAGCATAATTACACAAAATACGGCTATGGATATGTATTGCTATCGTCAGCTTATATCCATAGTTATTGTCTTTTGCTTAGCATTATATTGGAATATATGTAATGGATTTATTTCTGGAGAAGCATTTATTACTATTAACTTGAATTTTCAATAAAAAAGAGACGTTTCGGGCGTGATATAGTGGAATAACATGATTAATTAAAATTATCAATTTTCCACAAAAATAAAATTTTATTAATACGACCGGTTTCAATGCAAATACATCATCTTCTGGTGATGTAGTTGCATTAAAACCGGTCGTATTAATAAAATTTTATTTTTGTGAAAAATTGCTAATTTTAATTAATAATGAATTTTCAATAGTGATTGTTTACCTCGTATTTAAGTGTCCATTGAGTTATCTTAATTTTATGGATTTTCTTTTTGAATATATTTTGGTATTTTATGCTCAGATTTAATGTTTATTAATTTTCTGCACATTATTTTATGTAAAAATGTATCTATGCTTACGCTTCGACACGTAAAGTTCATTATTTCATTCAATAGTATCATGAATGTGAATTCGATAACTCAGGTTTCGAAGGACTTTTTAGCATTATGATGTGGGATATAGTTGTATTCCGGAATCGGTATTTCGAGGCGCCAATTCCTACCAAACTTTTAATCGCGAGATAAGTGATAGTGTGCCTGCTGAGCTTTTCTCGCCATTGTTTGTCTCGTGTGGTCGAGGAAAATATTTTTCCTTGCTTCCTCCCGAGGGATATAAGCGCCTTGGGTTTTCGGCAATATTTGCATAATTTTCCCGTGACGCGCAATCATTTTGATCACATCGCAACCCGCCGAAAAATGAAACACTATCTCGGTTTACGTTATCCCGGAGCAGATCTCCTCAATCTTCATCATCGCGCCCGACTTTCCCCCACCCCCAACCGATCCCCCAATTTCGCCGATGAGATCCCTAAATCAATCCCCCCTTCTATTCACTGACTTGCCTCGACCACCCGCTCCCTTAAGACTCCCGCACGCACGCCTTCGAGCCCGCATATTTCTTCCCATCCGTCCGAAGCCGAATTGCGTGCTGGGGAAACCAGGAGTGCTGTTCGTTCCGTGTCCGGAACGTCGTTAGAAATGTCATAGACTGTTCGGTCGACCACAACGCATTTCGCCATCAACATGTCATGTGATGTCGGAATATATTCGGGTTCCCTACTGCTTTCATAATGGGGCTACGTACCCACCCTTTCCCCTGAAATCGTGGCAAAATAATTGATGCACGCTACATTGCGCGTAACTGTAGACGTCATCAATCATTCATAATCGCAAGCATCTAGGCGTGCCGTGAGAATATTTGCAATTACGTTCCAAATTGTAAAAAGTGCCATTTCTCAATTCAGATAGGTAAGTTACTCATTGGAAGCCATTCCCATAAATTAATCACCCACGTTTGAAGAAACTAATCGTATGGTGTTTGATGAAGCCGGCATAAATCTCTTTTCTGCTCCGCTGATTGCTCTGTGTATTCTTATCTAAGTGTAATTTTTAAGTTGTCAACCATGTCGTTAAAACAATATTTGAGATCATATTAATATTGGGCTCAATTCAGTATTTATTGGAAAAGGAAAATTATAAAATAAGAGCAATTTGTTTCTAAATTACGGTCAGACACTCCTCTTTATGCTGTTTCATGTCACAGGATAGAAAAGTTGAAACATTTGTCTATAGAAAACTTTTTATTTTACTTTTCCAATTTTTTAACTTGAAGATTAATTTAAAGAATGCCCATTTTTAAATATTTCGAAAACAGTTCAGAAGTTCAAGATTCTCCACCACAGTATTGCATAATATCAGTATATATAATTCTATCTATTCCTCCGGCAAAGCAAAGAAGATGCAAATTCTTGTTACCCTCATACAGGGATGTTCATTGGGTAACAATCTGGATAATCATTTTTTAACTTAAAATACACCAACGTTAATTTAATTATAACTTAACGTTTCCATCACAGCCGCTAAGGCTATTTATTCATATCTACAAATTAGACTCCAGATATCCCGTTACTTAGTCCGCGACATCTTCATCCGCGACGTCTCGAGAGGACCTCCTCAGAACCGTAGAATCTGGACGCCGGATTTTCCATTGTGCCAGAAAGTTTAAGGCGCAGGATTTGTGGTGAAAAGCCGACCGTAAAACTAGTGAAATGTTCAATTATTCATGTTAAGTGGTAGCTTTTACCCCCGATATCTCATATTTTAGCTCCCTATGAAAAGTATGCATTGTAAATCTTTCTTTTTTCTTAAATTACTTCAATTTGACGCACAACTTTGAGACCTAAACTATTATCATTGGCTGAAGAATCCAGATATGTTATTCTGTTCCTCTTTTGCTTATTTTTCTCGAAAAATTAATGAACTTTCCTGTATATAATTTGTTATAGATTTTACTTTTTTCGTAAATGGCCTTAGATATTTTTATGGTTTGATTATTTACTAATTTTATAGTGCATATAGCCACAAGGACTATGTGTACTTTAAACAGTGATATTTTTCAAATCTGGTTCATAAAGTATTATTCTATGATATTTTCATGCATAAAAATATTGTTTGAGAATGTACAAATGTACTTATTTCTCTCCCATGTGCTTATTTCTATTTTCCCATCATCTTGGATGGGCTACGAACTAGGCAGTAATATTATATTTTCGTTGCGTTGGCAAAGGGAAGGATACAGACGCGACGACGTGTTACGTAATACACGGAGATCACGGGGGAAATCGAAAAGTAGAGCTCGCTTGTCAGCTGTGCGTGATGGTGTGATGTTTTGTTTTCCTGGTGCAGTGAGTGCGCCGAATACAAAGGATTGCTTCTGCGTACCGCGTTGTGCCGGCGGAGGCCAACCGAATGTGCTTTCCCTCCCGGCCACTTCCCCGCTCGCTCTCTGCTCCCGCGACGTAGAACACAGGTATAATAAGCATTCGTACATTTTTGGTGCCGTATAAGCCCTGTGCGGAGAAGGATGGAAAAGGTCAAATGGAGGGAAAGTAAAAATAAAGCAAAAAAATGCTAGGCCTGGTGGGGAAGAAGGAAAAGGATTGGGAGAAATTCAAAGGCTGCAGAAAATGTGGATTCAGAGCATATTGATGGCGTATGGGATGTTGCAGACTGTGATACATGTATATAAAGAGAAGAACGTTTGGCGAGGAAAGAAGGGGTAGGAATGGGAGAGCCGTATTGGACGGAATGGAGGGAAATGTGTGGAGGAGACATGTATGTACATGAATTTGTAAGAGAGAATGTGTGAGGAATTGAGGCACAGTTTATTATAGTGTAGGGTGCCAGGTTTTTTTCTTGTTAGACGAGGCCGTGAAATGTAAGCGTTTTCAGGGTCTGTGCCGACCCAAACTTACCTTAAACGGTCGACTATCACATAGTAATGATGATAATTTAATTTTTTTTGTATTAATAAAAAATTAATTCATCCGAATCTTCATTGAAGACTAATTTATATGTCTCTCCACTTAACGCTTGGTCAACGGAATTCCATTAGGATCAATGTTAAGAAGAATTTGCATTGTGCATACGGTTCGATACAACTTAAGCGGTTTAATATTTTTATATTGCATTACTATATACACGCTAAATTCGAAACAATTTACTCACAAAAAGGGAATGTATTATTATTATTATTATTGGTAATCTACCAGTAAAGGTAGGATTTGGATGGGGACAAGCTACAAAACGGTGAAGTGACTATTCCCCTCTGTTAAAAAAACATAACCCAACATCCTACTCTACTACAAGCCCCTATTCATCTCCGTGTATTTCCCTCCTCATTTCATTCCGTCCAGCATCCCTATGCTATTCCATCCCCTTCCTCTTTTTCCGAACGTTCTCCTTCTATCACAGTCTTCCACATCAATTTGCCAATCAAAATTCTCTGCATCCATATACGTATTTCCTGCCTCCTTTGGGTTTCTCCCAACAACCCCATCTCTTCCCCATCATGCCCAGTACTTCCTCATTTGTGTTACTTTCGGTCCACGTAACCTTCTCCGTTCTTCTCTGCACCAACAATTCAAAAGCCTCCAATATACACCTATCATCCTGCTTTAATGACCATGTTTTCGCGCCGTGAATTTCAAATTGATGGTCCTCCCAGGATCGGAAGTTTTTACGCTAATGCAAAAACATGTGGAAAAACGTCGGTGGAATCGCCACTTGCTACGCGTTGAAATAACATCCGGGGTTCTCTCTCTCCGTGTCTTATCATTTACTTTCCGGAAGCACTCTGCTGTTCATTCTGTAAGAACCAAGGCTCTATAATGAGTTTATTTTTTAATTCTAGTCAATGGAAAGAAGTGGAGGGAGGATTGATCGCGAACGTAATCACTTATTATTTTTATGGAATCAATTATCTCCATTGCCACAAATTTCTAAATCCCAATCAAAAGCGTTGTGGCTTCGTATTCTCGAAATATTCCCTCGATATATTCAAAGGTTTTAATTTATTCCACGTGAATTAGCATATATATCCTTACCACATTTTCTGGGTTACTCCGAGTCTTTTAATGGAAATTTGCTTTTGAGATAATATGGCAATAAACATATAAACGGTTTTATGCCGACATTTGGCTACCAATCCACTCTTTAATGTGTTTTTCACTGAATATAGTAATTCCATGGCAATAATTGTTGATTGAAATTTTGAGTATCTACTGGATTTTTATTTTTTGAAGGTTTTTTTTAAATTCTGGAGTCCATACTCTTGCATAAAATACTGAGGAAAAAAACTATGAATTGCAGTTTCAGTCAGAATACTACAAACTCCTTAGGTGAAATTTTGTGTCGTCAATTACAAGATAGTATCAAATTCTTCATAAATCTCCCTCGTCTTTGATTAAGCAGTTTCGTATTAAGCCATTAAGCGCGGCAGTGGATTGTCATTAAGAAATTTTTTATCGCTTAATAAAGGATTGCCTGTGAGACAGAAGTTAAAATTTCATTTTTTTTCCTTAGGTTGTTGTAGAGACGAAAACTAAAATTTCATTACTCATTCAAGAATTCAGATGTTTTTCGTAGGGTTTCTATAGAAGGCTCTCTTCTTTTAAGGTTTCCATAAATTCTTACAAGGTTTCTTGAATTACTTGTACAAAGGATTCCTTTCCAATACACACGAGAAAGTTTCGATAGCCCCTTTCTTCGTATAGATGAGTTGAAATCATATAAAACTCTCCCAAGTTCTGATGGCGGTTCTTACCGTCACCTCCATGGTTGTGTTACTTCATTCAAACTTCTTAACCAGTTATTTTTGTTGCATTGACAAATTTCAGAAAATCTAGAATTATATGAAAATTTCAAAAGAATCAGTTTTATGCCTCTATGAAATTTCGCCACGAAAATATTTTTCCTCATTTCCTTGTCCACTATTGCTTATTAATGCCTACGGACCGGGAGAATTAATACTACTATTACGGGCAACTATTTAACTACTAGATTTATTTTGGTAAACTAGACTAAACGCATTAAATATTTTTACATGAAAATATTAGTTGTGGTCTCAAAATGAATCCTTTATCAGTATCCCCTACCCTTTCTTTAGCATTATGAATTACGTGGACCACTGGAAATTACCAGGAGCTCAGGATTCCCTGGAACCGAGGTGTCAATACCAACCCCCGCCACAGATCCCACCCAGATCACGTGACGTACAGAGGGCGGATCAGTAGGGGGGAAGAGGCTTAGGAGGTAGAGCTCAGGCAGGGGGCGTGGTAGATAGGGGCGGTGGGCACGGCGGGGGATTGTCACCTTTCGACGGGAACCAAAACGAAGGGATTGAATGATCAAGGGCTGCGGTTGGTGGGAATTAGTAAGGGTGCGAAACAGCCAGCGGGGATTCGTCAGCGATGGATAACGTGTAACTAAAGAGCCTTAGAAGTCCATTTCTCTGGGCGCGTACGGCGGTCGAGGTTGAGGCTCTACCGCTGAATTTACAAGTCCTATGAAATATAGATAAGGTCACCAAAGCAAGGGATAAAACTTCCTTCCTCCTACTTCTTCAATTTCGATATGCATTTCTCTTTCCTTGCCTTGTAACGCTCCTTGACTTAAAACAGAAATTTACGTTCTGGAGTAGGTATCCGGCAGAGCCCCTGGTTTCCAAGAGAACATAAAGCCAACGCTAATCCCTACAGTAAAGAACCCTTTTTCATTGAAGCAACTTGCCTCTTGTGAGTAATATTCATAAATTATTACTCAAGCAGCTTAAGCCGAGCAATTAAAACATGCATCATTAAAAATTGCGTTTTTTAACTTTCCCCCTTAACAAATTTGCCGATAGAGTGATTAGCACAACGACACAGAGTACTAGTATTAATTAATTAATGTTTGTGGACATATCTCAAGTGGGGTCGCGGTAGTTCAGGGGTAGATTGTTGGACTACTGACTGGGAGGGCCCGGGTTCGATTCTGGGGTAAACCCCTCTGGGCACTCTCAGCTCCACTCGAGGAGTGTGATTTTTTGGGTACCAAATCTTCCTGGGAAACCATAACCGTCACAGGGAAAGGAACCCGCCCACCTACCCTGATGTGTGAATTTCACACGCCGTCAGGCTTAGTACTGGGCGAATTCTACCATCACCTACAAAACCAATCTCAGCGTTGTTTACTGTGTCTTTTTACATATCTCCTGAAACATTTGCCCAATAATTAATTGTTGGTTCATATTATTTGGTTATATATTGTTGGTTATAATATTCATAAAAATCTAGTTCATTTGAATGAGATTTTTTAACAGTTGTAACTTGCTCTGGTAATTTCCCTTTCCTTTGCATAAGTTGGGGTTTACCGTTTTTTTTATTAGACATCTCTGTAGCTTACATTTTCCATCTTACCATTCTCGTAATTACCAACCGACACTCACCAGATTTCCTGTATTCCTGGGGTAAGGGTGATCTCCTGGGATGGATGAGCTGGTCGTATGCGTGTTGAATGAAGAAACAGTTTTATGGGCGGTGGAGGGAAGGGAATTGGTAGAAACGCGCACCGGTGGAGCCGAAGGTAGAAGTGCTCTCAAATACTTGGATAATAAAATAATAAACTACATACGTTCGTGCAGCGTAATCTTGCTGTTTTGTTTACGCCTGTAATAATGTCACTGTCTAAAGCAGTTATACTGTGAACTCCAAATAAAATTTACGGCGAGAAAGCATGAAAGAAAATGACTTGAGGTAAAACGTGAAACGGAAGGGGGGCCTAAATCATTCGCGAAGATTACTTTACGCCGCCAGAGTATGCTCGCTGGAAAAACTGCTGGAGTTAAACTAGCGGCTAAAAAAACTAGCGATAAATTTCTCGTGTCCATAAATCTAACTGTTTGTTAGAAAAAGTATCATGATTTCGCTCCAATTATCACGATATAGCTCATTTGCGTTTTTTCTTACCCTTATTTAATTGTTTTCAGTGATACTAGAAAAAATTTTAGGCTTTCATTTACGATATTGAAATAAAATTTCACCAACTTATTATATTTGTTAGTTTTTCGAAATATTTAGTATTTTTCTGGTTATTTATCATGGTTATATTTGGGTAGATGTTCCTAGAACAAATATTTTTATAGAGCGGTTCTAACAATGCCTAATATTTACATATTAGTTATAAGTTGAACTATCAAGCAAAGGCATTTTTATTAGCAAAAACTGTAAAACGGTGACACGTAAAAATATTCATTTTTGTAGGTAAATAAAAAATGCTTTAATTGTTCACAGTTTGATAAATGTTCCCACACTTAATAAACATGATGTAAGGATAAAAATAGTCAAATATTTAATGAACATGGTGATCATTTTTTTATTTTAATTTGCACATGCATGTTAATAGAGAACCTAAAACTTTTTCATGCTTTATATGACCGGTTTTATAACCTTTTTCAACTGACACAACGGCATACACATGGGCGTCCTCTTTAACTTCAATTTCATCAAACTTAAATCGAACTGAAGAAACTTTTAAATTTGACTCATCATCTTGCTGAAGCATTCGTACCCATTAGACAGACATCATTTGATGAATACGAAATTCATTTGCCTTAGCAAGAACTTAATCGTTTTTGAATAATCAATCTTAACCTTACGTTTTATTTTGAATCCTTCGAGTCTCTTTGAATTGCATGTTTCTTCGACGCAAAGGAATTACAAGAGGTAGACATCAGGGATGCGTCTAACCGGTGGCAGTATTATTTCCTTCCTAAAAAACTTGCTTCGCGAAATTGCGGGGTGTCAATCCTTCTAAGGAGGAAAAGAATGAAATGGCTTTCGGCCTATCAGTTTAATGTGAAGCCAACTTTTTCCATTGTCGGCCTATCTCTCTCTCTCCCCGTCATTTTCGAGGTCTCATATTTTTCTCTCGCGTTAACCAATTTTTAACGCGGCTTATAACCAAAATTCTCGGCTAATTTCACCCTCGTAACGTTCTTCCCTTCCTCGGAACCACTTCGGAAGCGTTTTAACTGCTCATATATCTGCTACATTTTCTATTTCATGCAAGCAATCGAGTGGAATATGGAGAATGCCTCTCATTCCCATTTCCCTTTGAACCTATTCGCAAAACCGCGCTCGAAAAAAAAGGAATGGAAACGTAATTGCTAAAACAGAAAACGCAGGCTATATTTTTCTTCAGTCTCTCAATTTTTCGAGTGTGGTGATGTTTCGATATCGTGGATAAGATATCGTATCCCACATCCCCCTTTGCTCGTGTATTCCTTCCACATCATGTATCCCTGTCGTCAGAAACTTTTCCATCCCCATCCTCATTCGAGCTGGTTTTAGCCTCCGCGCCAAGGGAAGGGCGAAGTTAGATTTACGGGGAATGCGAGCGGGAGGATGTTTGCCTTAATTTAAAAAAAAGAGGAATATAAGTTGAGAGAGGTGATATGGAGGGGAATGTGAGGGGGGGGGAATGTGATGCGTGGGTGGTCCGGGGTAGGAATAAATATATTTGCCACCAATGGTAGCTCTCGGAATGGTACCCCCCCCCCTTGAGGATGTCAGAACCAGAGGAGGTGGGGCTGAGTGCAAATTTGGATTGGCTCCGACAATTTTCAGGAAAAATTGGAAGAAATACGGCTGCGTTGGCCAAATTCATATTTTAATGCAATTTTGAAGAAATTAAAAACTACAATGCTCATCATTTGAGAAAAAAATAAAAACTTCATGCATTATCACTGTTAATAAAAGTTATCCGGCATGCCCAAAAGCCTACGTAGAACTGTTTACTCGTTATGACGTTCGTAGAAACTTTGGAAAAGAAAGCTTTTGTTGTCTCCCACCTTGGCACAATTTATTTATTTTTTTTAAATTTATTCATCAACTTAATTGGGCGAGATTGGGACTTATAGTCCCACCTCCCACCTAAGCCTTAGACATTACATACAACCAAATCCTAGATGGAGGGAAATCCACTTAGTTGAGAATCGAACCCGCGACCTCCTTGGTTGGCAGGTGAGGGCGTTACCCCGCTGCCACTGTGGCATCTGTTACGTAACAGGGTAATCTGTGTGACAGTAAGAGGGTTCACCTAAAAATTACGGATTTGTTGGCGAATAGTAACGGTTACCTGGAAGGCGGGGAGGTTTCAATTGATAAGAGGGATTTTCGGGGAATGGATTATTCTGGTCGTTTTACATAGGTTCTCCGAAATATATCGCTTTTCCCTTTTTATTTGGTAGAGAGCAGGGCTCTTTGTTAGCGCGGGAAATAATAAACGTTAGAAATAATTGGGTCAGCAGTATTTTTTCAAATCCAGACCGATTCATGCTTCTGCTACTTTACTTTTCCTCCTCCTCCTTACCTCTCCAACTCCCGGAACAAGGTGAACATTCATTGTCCAATCCATTTAAATGGATTATTCTAGTACTTTAATTTGACTGACAATCCGAAATATTTCATCCTAACAACAGTTTAAAAAAAAAACCGAAGTTTGAGTGTATGTTAGGTGATGGTGGATCTCACCCAATACTAAGCCTTTAAACGTATGCAATTCACATGGCAATGAGACCAGTTCATTTCTCTCTGACATCGTTTGATTCAGGGCAATATTCTGGTAACCAGAGTCTCGCAAAGGTTGTATTTTAGATAGGGTTCTTCAAAGGTAACCGCAGGGATTTGAACGCGGGAGTCTTTGTTCCGCTTCTCGATTTTCCACCCTCTAGATTAACTTGACGCCCCAAAATTATGCTAAGTCTGTATCACAGTGTTCAACACAACTGGCTTAATGGTAGAGTATCCCACATACAAGCCCTCTTCGGCGCCTGAAATTAACTCTATGGAAAGGATAGTAGATACTTGCGATTCCGATAGTTTCCCATAAGGATTTTTGTTTGAAAAATTAAACATTTCCAGTTAATCGGAATGCGTTTACAGGTGTCACCCATATTTCAACTCTTGTCCTTCTTTCAGTATCCCATCGTTCAACCCTTTAATTTTTCACACTTCACATGCAAATGTAACAAGGCGGAAAATTCATTTTAACTTCAAAATTCCTGGAGAGAGAAATTATTTTTTCTTCAGATAGCTCAATCAACAAACTGATCTACTGAAAGTTTATAGTCGACCATAAAGGAGCGAAGTTTTATTGCAGGGAGACCATGAGGTCATTCCTTGTGAAGGCATACCTCAAAGCATGCAAACGGAACGTAAAAATGTATGGCTTAAGCCTTGAAATCTATCATCAACTGCTTCTACTATGGTATTTAACGTGCTGCTTCTAAAGTAGTAAGGTTTTGTTAACAAATGTGGATCCCTAGAATCAATACGGTTTTTTTGAAAGTGTAATTTAACGTTTATATTCATAAAAGTAACATAATGCAAAACTTAATCCGTTTCTATTCATTGGAATGGATTAGGAAATCCTCGAGTAGTCAGTTGTAAGTTTGACGGGAACGTGGGTGAAGGAAGAACCAGATTATTTGGGACTGGTGCCTAAATTAATTGGTTCCATCGTCTGCTCCTAATATTATATAAATTTTCTTATATTTTTACAGAAAGTTAATATGGAATATATTTTAGATTCTAATTATAAATGATAATTAATGAGGTATTCAAAATTCTTGAAATATTTTCAGCATCAGCAATGTTCAAATTAAATACTTCTGTGTTCTATTTGTCTCTTCTGGATAGAGGGATTATTATATTGATAATGTAGGTATTGTAATATTTTTCCCGGCACTGCCAATTTCTCGCAAGTTGAATTTGACTCCTTGAAGTCTGATCAGATAAAAGGAAAATGCTCGGGATGATTTCATTCACGTGAGTTCCAAGGAGAAATTAAACGGTTACAAACGGCCATTTTGCTGGTTAGTCATTCCTGCCTGTATTTATGTATTGTCCCATATGTGTGCAGATGGAACACTCCATTCACTACAGAAATTCCTTGTTCAAATTAAGGTCAGAATCCAGGCACTCATTTCTCAAGAGCTTCATTCTTATTAGAAAAAGCAATTACTCCACCATAATGCAAAGTCCTAAGCAGTAGCGCATGTCGCTTATCTATGTATATCTGGTCCTGAATGGAGTGATAACTCTCTCGTAGTGTGAGGCCATTAGGTGTAGGCTGTTCAGCACATGCGCGAAAACGACCCTGCCTTTGTTATGCGTTCTTGCTCACATTGTGTAGTCACCGCCGTCGTGAAGGACTTAAGAACTCTTCTAGAAATACAATTACTCTGCCTTATATTTAAAGTTTATTTTGATAAGGGAAAACATAAGACGGAGTAATTATTTTGTATTTTTTGTTCCTACTCTTTTCCAACAAAACGATGAAATTTTTCTTGCATCGTTCGCTTCTTATCAAAATGACCGTAGTGTGCTCCAAAATTTTAAGCTCGGTTCCAAAACAGGAACTGAGACTTCGGTCGGATTGCTAAATGGAATGGCCTGGTTTTCAGTCGGTTTTGGAGCGTTGCCTTTAATTTGAGGGTCTTGAGTTTAATTTTATCTTGAGCTCTCTCGCTCTCCATTGCCAACGTAAAACACCACTCCCGCAGTTCACCATTATTCAAAGTACTCATATTTCAATTTAATTGGGATTGGTCTCAAGGTTTATCGTATATCTCTGAAATGTTGCCCACACTAATTATTATAATATATTATGTCATATGGACAAACTTCAGGCAGAATAGGGCGATAATTATTTAATTTTCAGAAAAATTAAGAACACGTTCACATTTTCAAAATGTGTTTGTGTATATACTATATACCTGTACATATATATGCGAGTGTAACGATATCAAGTTAGCACTTGCGAACAAGAACACAGAAACACACAAAAGAGAAGTGTTTCTGTGTTTTTGTTTTTTTTTCGTGTAGTGCTGACTGACATACGTTCATTATTATTCACATCTATATACAAGGAACGTAGCTACGGTCGTGAATCAATGTAAACAAAAAAAATTCCGGGACCGTAAACTTGAATTCAATTCAAGTTTACGGTCCCGGTATTTTTTTTGTTTACATTCACATCTATATCTACGTAATACCCCGTAAGCCACCGCAGGGCGTATGGCGGGGGAGCTGGAGCACCACCCGTAATTAAGAAAAAAACCGCAAGTAAAATCCACAAATTTACATAAATAAATAAATAAATAAATATATATATATATATATATATATATATATATATATATATATATATATATATATATGCTCCATCTTATTTGCATAAAGTACGAATTTCGGCCGAATGACAGCATATCCTGAGGAATATTGGTTTAATCATCCATAGTAAGTTGTATTTGTGCGTAATAGCTCTTAACAAATTTAATTTACATATTGAATATTTCTTTTCGATCCAAGTTCCAGTCCACCACGCTATTCATGAATGATCCCCACATTCTTAAGTGTTTTCCAAATAAAATAACGTAGATGTTATCATCAAACACCCTGCACAAAGTTAGGGTATAATAAAAATTTCTAAAACCGTATTAACATGATGATTGTGAGTTACACATTAAAAAATGGAAGGCGAAAGACGAGAGACCCCGATAAACATGAGAGGTTTGGCAAATCTACAGCAGCACGCGCAGTGAGAGATTCACGCCCTGGCTTCCGGCGAAAGTTTTCGAAATTAGGAGAGGCTAAACCAAAATTTGCGGCCCCACAATGCCAGGCGTGGCTCGTGAAACGATTTTCCGAAAAACACTTTCCAATGAAGAGGCGGTGTGCACAGCCGACCGAGAGCTGCTGCCTATAGAGCAGTGGGTCTCTGCCCTTCCCTCGTGGAGCACCATAGCACCATATCGATGAATAATCAAATGCTGCAACAACTCGTGGAACTTGGCGGTTGCTTGCATAATAAAGCAGAGTTGCCTTATGAATAAACCACGTGATGGAAGCTGGGAGCTGGCCAAAGGAGTCGTTAAAGCGTTTCCCTGCCCCGCCCCCCTGCTCTTCGCCCCCTTTCCTCCCAACGCCTTTCCCATAACCCTTTCGTCCTTACCTCCCCTCCTTTGCACCCCTACCGCGCCCCTGACCCCTGCCCTTCTCTCTTGAACTTCGGGAGTCTCAAGAAACGCCGTGCTTATTCAGGCATGGATGCCCTTGAGGCCACATCTCTGCTTCCTCTTCCAATGGGCGCCACTGTTGCGTTCGTCTCTTGCTCTTAACGTGCTTGGATGATGGATTGTCGTCAAAAGATATTTAAATTTTCGATTTGTTTAAGTGCCTATCGTTTATTTTCCCAAGGCCTATTCTGCCAGAATCCCTATTAAAACGCCCCTTATTGCTTAACAGGCGTATTTGAGGGATTGTGGGTTATTTTCATGCATTGTCATTCCCTTGAGAGTATCTTCTCTGAATGTAATTCCTTCCCTGCGATAGAGCGTGCATCTGCCCAATCCGTCACCCCGTAAACAGCCTTGTATAGGAGCCGCCTTTAAGCTTTTCACTTGTCATCCTCCTTAAGTCTTGCAGTGGGGTTATACGTATAACCCCAGGTTGATAATAAACTGGAGCACTCACACTTCAACATAAATAATTAAAGAATATTTTGCCTTGTTTATTTACATTTTTGGAGGTTCTTGGTTAGGGTAGGACTCGGAAATCGCTGCCTAGTTAGAGGCGGCAAACCTGCCGAAATAGCGCTTTGGGAGCGAATCTTCTATTAAGATGGATGACCCTCTATAGACCATAGATAGATGCTCTGAATGACTTTGGCACTCAGAATATATGAACCAAGTTGTCATCCCCCCTTTTGGTGCATCCTGATTTTGTGGTTTATCGAGAGACTAAAAATTAAGGAGAAACTCTTTCAGCAATTCTTATTCAGCTTCGACCACAGACTTTGGAATGTATTGTTAATATAATCAGTGCTGTCGGAAAAAAGTATAAACTCAAAATTACCTCCCGGTAACTTAAAGAGGGGCCGCTATCTCTCCATTTTATTTCGAGTCCAGAGGTTAAATTAAATCATTTAAATTATTTTCGTACTGTAAAGTTTCAGTAATTACATTAATCAGCTTCTCGTGTTGTATATTACTCGTATTCTTTTACCTATGTAAGGTTCCACAAATAATTATTGACTGTGGATGATTATTCCAAGATGTTAACATATCGAAAAAGAAATACTTAAAAATTTCGTGTCCTACGAGATTTATGCTGATATTAAGAAAAGGGGCTGAAGATAAGGCGTTATGTGAACGATCCACATAGACGTCTCGAGGATGATGGAAGGAGTGTGACAAACCAGTTCCATGAAAAGTGTGTTCATTTTGCGGATTAGCATTTTTATTTGAAGCATAAACCCTGCCACTTCCTTTTGTTACCCACGCTTATCTCCACGAGGGATGCCTCCATTCCTCTGGCAAATAAGGCACTGCAGGGAGTTCCCTCCGAATAAATCCACACACTTCTCGCCATTGTAGAAATTACATGGCGAGTCGCAGCATGGTCCTCCGTGGGACACTTTTGGGAGAAAAACAAATGGAACAATGGGTGCGGCGGATTTACCCGTGGAAAGAACGCAATATTTTTATCTGATATGGCCGTCGCCACGAGATGGCAGCATTTGTATGCCAGACCACTGCCAGGGAGTGAGTGCTGCCGGGTGAGGTTCGGGAGAGAGGGGTGGCGAAGACGTGGGTTGCAGACAGAAATACATGGTTTACATAAAAAGTATCGGGAAAAGTTTCGGAAAAATAGATTTATTTCAGAAATCGCTACAGAACCTCAAAGTCCTTCAAAGTACATCCCTTTAGTTTGGACACACTTTTTCCAGGGCGATCTTTCCACGACTCGAAGGACCCCTGGTAAGCGGAACGACCTTAAGGGTACACGTGCAAGCTTTCTTGATAGGAATTAGGGTCCCATGAAAGTGTTCTATGAGTGAGGATTTAAATTTTGTAAATAGGAAACAGTCTACTGGTGTCTAATCGGAACTATAAGGGGGTTGGGCTGCAGAAGGTCTTCGTAAACATACACTCGACTCTGCTCTTGCGGTGGTCCGCCCAAAGATCTTCAGGACGAGTTCAGAGGAGATATATTGCAGAAACAAAGTTTCAATAATGATGGTGTGTGCTGTCATCTTATCAATGTCAATGCGCAAGGTTAAGTGATTTTGCCATTCAGCTCTTCACGCCAATGTCAGGAAAAAATATTATCGATACTTTTAATACAAACCTAGTATTTGTTCGCAATATTACGAGTTGGAGCTTTCGTGCCATGGAAGGTCGTGGCTTGAGGGTGGGTTGGCGGGACATAGACTGCAGTATTCCCCGTTTTAAAGGTGGTCGGTCGCTCTACCAGTTGCTCGGAGCAACGCGCGCGGTTGGCTCTCTCTCCAGAGAGGGCGTCGTTCCTTGTGAGAGATGGGGTCATCGCGTGCCCCGGGCTGGTTGGGCGCTTGCCTATTGTTTTGTGTGGGGGAGGGTAGCTTTGCGCTCTGATATCGGCGGTGCACATAGAAATCCGAGAGTAAAATGCTACAACACGAGCGATTCACTCCTTTCTCCCCTGCAGCATTCAGTGAGGGCTATTGATCGCAACTGCGCCGGTGACCGTGTAACTAGTTGATAGCCGTTGACCTCAGGCTTATAGAGGATGAGAAAGTGTTTTTAAAATATTTAAATAGAGCATAAGTAAGGTAGGTCGAATAATGAGATCCAATGATGATGTCGTTGCGGTTGAAGTCTCATTCCAGAAGTGTGTGTCGGAGAAAATTCAACTAGCCAACGTAGGCAAAAGATATTTTTGACAATAAATATTAAAAAGATATTCAGAATCATCCGTCTAGTGCGTATTTTATAAAATAGAAGAAAGTATGATAAATATCAAAAGAGAAGGATCTGATTTGATTATTAATCAGAGTAGTACATTCAGACATTTAATATGGATTAAACATATTGTTACAAATAAATTGTTACAATTGATTGACTGTAAATTGATTAATGGCGAAAAACAGAAAACTACATTAACGAACCATTTGCTGTTGGACGTGTTCACATCCATTAAGTATGCGGAGTTCAACTATCTCGTCTGGCTACACTTAGAAAGAGGTCTGCGTTAATGTCCCAGTTTCCAATGAGCAACTCACCCGCCAGACCCAAGTATCGTATTCCAGTCAAGGTAGAACATCTGCTCTTATCATAATATTGATCTGTATTAATTTGAACTCTTGAACTTAATTTTGTTCCCCTCCATACTTTTCCTAATCTTTCATCATATATTAACGATAAACACTTAAGCAGATATTAATTTTCTTTCAATTAAGCAATTTGCCCTGAATGGCCAAATTTTATGTCACGATATTATAGCAGATCCCTTGCAACTTAGTACTGAATGTGCTGGAGGAGATCGGGCAGCCATTAGTTGGTTATAAAGGAGTATGATTGCGGAAGGAGAGCGACACCAGGATGGCGCAAGGAAATATGGAGGTGGAGAGTGAGAGCCGGTAGGATGAGGGGAATGTTTGTGTGAAATTTTTAAGTTTTCCCGGGTAAAAAAATCCCGAAGAAAAACTCTATGTAGCGTCGGAGTTTCATTGGCAACAATTGCACCGTGAAGAAAAACTTCTCTGGAAGAATAAACCTGCAGACGTCTATTTTCCGTCCGTTTACGACTTTGGTGGACTGCCAGAAATAAACCTTTGCCTTTTCAGAGGAATAAAGCCGAGTCTCAGACAGAAACTTATCTTCATGTAGTTCTTAGAAACTTCTTACATTTTAATGGTTATGGTGATATGAATAGACAATTGGCGTAGCTTAAAATTTTTCCCGATTACCCTGAAATGAGAAGGAGATGAATTTTTAGATGAAGCGTTGATAGCCCTCGCCACGTGCTACATTCTAGCGCATGCGAAATATTTAAGTGCCTAAAGGTGGGAAGATGAATTATATCATTGATTTAAATTTTAAGGACTCTGGATTCACGTGTATAATCTCTAATGGTAGCAGAATGAGAATTGTTCATCTCATTCAGATATTACAATTCTGTGGGAATGTTTAAATTTTGCCCTTACAAATTCTTCATATCTTTGCCTAAATATTGAAATCTTACTACGTTGGGGTTAATCATAAAACGACATTAATCGAATTAGTATTGTAAAATATAAATTAAACGTGAAGTTCGGGAAAAAAATACATCACCTTTGATTCTATACGGCATTCTAGTGGTAATGCGATTGAATCATTATGTCATACATATTGCATTGACAATAATTAAATCGTTATCTATATGTATTAAACATTTCGATTCGGTGGGGGCCATTCCTTCACCAGTCGCTCCGTTTCCCCCCCTCCCGCCCCCAACCTACCCCGCGCCTCATTCCCACTCCCCCCTCCTCCGCTCTACTCGACAACTCATTTTCGAATGCTTTTCTTCCCTTGCCGACTCCCTTTCAAACTCGTTTTACGGAAAAAATAGAACGCCGCACTCGTTTCAACACAGTCAAAATACCCGAGGGAAATGGGCTTTCCCCCGACTGCGAGGAGGGGGAAAAAGTGTAGAATCGCTCAGTTACGTTAACGTCTCCACGTTTGAAGCCCTTGCGAACCAAAGGAGGCATTTCAGCCGGGTGATATCATGTCGGTCCGGACGCCAAACCTATGACCAGTTGACCGTAGTATTTAGTTTGATAATGTAAATCTCATTTAACACGCATGGATAAATAAGGTTTACGACAGAGTAATCTCAAAACAACAAACATTATATTTACACAGAGCCCTTACAATAAAGGTTGAGCTTCTTTATCTTTCCATGCTATCAATTTATCATTGCCTTTCATTCCATCGCAGAAGATTAATCATAATAATTTCGTCTGCAATAAAAATATATTCAGTTATCTAACTCTTCAAATACTTCCATTTAGACCTTGTTTCGTGATAATCTGTGCTGAAAGTGCAAAATCACTATTATATCAATATCTGTTTAATTTCTTTAGTTGGGCGTTGACTGATTGAATGATTGTATAAATGGACTCAATATTTGCCGGAATCATAGGCCAAAAAAGCGCCTCAATGGATACGTAAGATGCTCTCACTCCTTAGTGCTTAAGAGATGGGTGTTTCAATTTTCAAGCACACTAATTTTTTCAATTGTTTACTCTGTACAGGATTTTCTGTTAGGGCAATGTATCTATTTATGAAATACTAAAAGAAATGGTACTGAATCTAAGCTGAAAGTTAGGTAATCATTATTAAAAATCATCTTTCATTCAATGCATGTTTGATTTCATCCTTCCATAAGGTATTTCCTGGTTAGTACTTTTAAAACTGAGTTTACAGTTTTCCAGACGAAAGCATCTTTTCGTTGATTTTCGAAGAAAAATAAATCATCCGAAATTGTCTTTATTTTAACTGATTCGCATACCTAGGCAATGAGATGAGACATTACACACACAAAAATGAGCCTTTGTTTTGACTTTTCTGAAGTGCTGTATTGCATATGAATGCGATGTTGCCACATTTCTTAGTTCTGTATTATCCTTCAGTATTGTACACGTTAACTTAATTCCTTGATAAATTCGACACAAAAGCTACTGACGTCCTACAAATAACTGTGACCTTAAGAGCCCTTATCCTCAGCTTCGCCGTCCTCTTCAGTAGAATTGGGGGCCTCGAATTGGTGTCGCAAATTAAAGAGTCGGTGTTTGCCGCCCGGGGAATCCTCCCGGAGGCAAACATTTGGCTGCTCCCAATTCCCTCCTCTTGCAAGAGGCGAATGAAGTGATTACGCTAACGGCTGTATCGTTTTGTTGTCCCGGAACACTGAGCAAACTCTCGATTGGCAGTTGAAGATGCTCTCCAGACGTGTATTTTCATCCCGTTACCCCCTTCAAACCCAGTCCCTTCCTACCTCCCCCCCCCCCCAACGCCTTTTGGGTGCTCCTGCCCGAAAGCCATTCCCTTTTTTTTGCCCTCTCTTAACCCTCCCCATCCCCCCCCGCATTTCCACCCCGCGTTCTCGAGCGAAGCGAGTCTAATTTGGCCTTCGGCTGATTGTTAATCCAGTCGAGTGGAAGGCGACCGACTCCAGACCATTGCCTCCTGAGCAGAGGCCTCTTCATCTGGGCATCTTTCTTTAGACGAGTTGTAACGTCTCTGTTGCACTCCCCGCTCTTACACTTAGCTCCCAATTTCTTCTTTGAGAACTTATCTTCATTGTGCCTTTCGAAGCATCTCCATTGTTCGCGTAACTTTCATGGATGCTGTGACGTGTTCAGTTGATCTCTAGCAATGCTCCATTACTGTTTAATTCTATTAACAGTTCTAGGTTTATAACGGTTTTTATATTTTTCTGTTGTTTCGCCAGATCGTATTCTAGTCCAAGCTATGAAGATATTTTCCTATTTCAAACAACTCTATTATTTGTCCACGGTCCTTATTTTGCAGGGATTAATTCCAAAAGAGCTCATGAATAATGCCATGCACTGAATTTGTCATTTGTCGCGTATAAGTTTTGAATCGATGGCAGTTTTCCTTTTGGGATACATTTTAAGTAATCATGTGATGTGATAATTTTTTCCCTTTCTTCTTCCTCGTCAGATTACGCATGAGAATATATAAGTAATTCAGTCAGTCCCCAATAGCTTCTTTGCGGTTGTATCTGGTGGCTATGGCGATGTAAATAACTTTGATTCAAATCAATGCCAATTGGATAAAACTTAACGGAATAATTTTTTGTAACTTTCTTTATATCTTCGTTGTTATTCAGATAAAATATCCCAGATCACCGTGTTAAGTTGCATTAAGCGTTCTGAGGCAAAGTAACCAGCGTTGAAGTCCATAATATAGATTAAATCGTCGCAAATAAACTTGAAACCCCCATGCCCCTTCGACCTTGGGAACGCAGCGACTGAATGATACGGTTGCCTCCGTTCGCTCATATTGCAATTGTTCCCGAGAAATTACCGTCGGCTATGTTTTTCACGCGTTAATTGCCCATCTATTTTTACAATTTGCCCCTTATCGATCCATTATACCGCGATTATGCTCGGTACTGATATTGGTGAAGATAACAGATATGATACGGAAATTCCAAGGTTAACTCAAGGTAAAATGCCTGCTAGGGTCATCGTTTATATTGTCCCTGATGAGCGTTAGAATGGATAATTCCCGGAATTGTGCGATAGAATCGAGTGTGTGATATGAATTTTAAAATTATCGATAACAGACCGGTTCAGGTAGTGAAGTGATAGCCGGTTATCTTATCAACAGTAAAGATGAGTCCATTCATATTTCTAAAGAATTATTTTTACCGATGTTAATATGATTTTTAATTGCATTATTTTAATGAATTTATTCAAAAAATTTTACAATTAGTTTGATCTTTTAATCAGTGTTGCATATGCAATAACATATATGTGTCAAATTGTTTTTAATAACTGCAAAGGAATGCTTCCATTGAATTATTTACGCTGTATTTATATTTGGAAGCGTCTTCTAGTGTTTTAAAAATACAACTTTTTTCATAATTCGCAGTAAATTTTGCTACTGGTAGTAGAAATGTTAAGTAATCCCAACATAAACACTCGAGAAAAATGTTTCTTTCCCAGGCAACATTTTTCTGAAGCATTAAAATGATTTCTCTGAAATTATTTGATCATTGACTCTGACCTTCAAAGCGTACCATCCTCGCCCACCCACACACATACACAAGCTATTATTCCCACGGGGCCTTGAAAAAGACCTCGATAGACTCATGTGCCCTCGAGTTTGTTTTCCACTCAAATGGCTAAGCTTCCATTTAATGAACTTATCTCTTACCACAAAAACATTAGAATCGTACTTCTAATGCCCCACAATAAGTAGATAGAGAACAGGCTAAAAAATAAAATTGAAATTACGAACTATAATATTATATATAATAACTCTCCATTTGTCGAACGATTTGAATCATGAACATTCGAAGAACTCTTAGTTTTCAAGTTCCGTGTTTCAAAGTGAGTAACAATATTATGTATATTATTCATTATGTATGTTTGTCGTATTGGGATAATAAGCATTTTGTTTTCTTGATGTAGTACTTACTATATTCCTTTATGATGTGATCTCACTTCATATTCGGATGGTAATATTAATACTCTCTTATGATTTATGTAAAATTGAGTGTTCAGCTTATTAATTGATGGAGCACCAAACATTTAAAAACTCAATACCGAGACTTTTAAACGGAGTTTTTCGAAGTTATCTATTCGTGAGAATAATGCAACGTTATATGAAGTGTGGCAAGGTGTTAATGTGCAACTAGGGAAATAACGATGATAATCGATTGAAATGTGGAGCATGCGAGGAATGACGAAAATCAATGTGCATCAAGTAGATAAATATATCAAACTATATCGTATAACCAGGTGTTTTAACTCAAATAAGAAAAATTATAAATATCCCAGTAAAAAGCGAAATTATCAAGTACACATATCAAAGCTGCTGACAAAATGTGCATGTAACACAAAACCAATGACTGTAAAATGCGAATTTACATTACGAGCACTGTTGCAAATAACCGTTATTAGTAGAGGTTTATTAAAATATATCTTCTTTTGGCATTCTAAATAAATGCATGATTACCTTTTCATGTTAAATTTTTGTTAAATTTGTTCGTTAAAATATTGATATTTTTTTACGAATATATAATTTGACGCAAAGGAAAGATGAAAATATTGAGTTTTGATCGTCTTATCTCGATAGAATTGAGAAATGAGGACGTTTAAGGAATCTATGCTTTAAGCACGACGGTAGAACTTTCCAAGAAGGCAGACAATTCAAATGAAATTTACATAGGTAAACGTAAGTTTAGTCGAGAGAGAATTTCATTCCCCACCGATATCTCCAAGAGTTACTTTATGTACGGCCTCACGGATACAGGTGGGAGGTGTGTCGAGAGAGATTTAAATTGTGAACAAGAAGGGTTCTACCTAGTATTATGAAAATGGATTGAATGAATAAGATAATTGTAATACCTCCGAAATACCGAAATATATTTACTTAAGTGTTAACAAATGTTTCAGCGCGGATATTTCAATGAATACGTGAGCTAAAGGGAATATTTAGGTATTTTATAATAATGTAATTGGACGGGTATTAATCAAGAAAATTACGCCATGATTTATGAACTAATTGCCCATCGTGACATTATTTTTATCGTTAACTAATCTACCGGTTAAGGTAGGTTTTGGATGGAAACAACTAACAAAAAAATATTTTGTAATTCCTAAAAAATTAGATCAGTTATCCTTCGGAAATGTCATCAATCACTAAAGCTATTTGACAATTTTCTTCACTATTTTTAGCGACAATTTGAATATGACATTGACAAAAGTAAATCAAGAGGGTATTTATATTCCTGAGGCCTTGAATGGTCAACCCCGGACGACCGGCCGTAATACACGTAGGTCTGATAAAATAAAAGAACGGAAAGTGAAAGTTACAAATAATACTGCACCGAAAAGAAGAACCCAATGTTTTCCGGAAAACTTGGATAGGCAATATAGGGTCTTCATATGGACAAATATCGCGGATAATCAAGCATAAGGACCGAAAATGGATGAATTAGAGAATACTGCACGTAAACTTGTTTTTTTTTGGAAGTTTAATGTATTTATTTTCGTTTCCTGGGATAGCATGGTGCTGGATTTGATTAGTCTTTTCTGTTTATGTTTCTTGAGTATTCGGTTTAGAGTTGTTCGGTGTAGCCGTTGGATATTGCGGTCTGAGTATTCTGTCAATAAGTTGTTCGGTGTAGCCGTTGGATTGGCATTTTTTTTGTTTATATCGATTCATGACCGTAGCTACGTTCCTTGTATATTTAAAACACTGCATGTATTTTTTAGTCAAAAAAGGGGCCCTTGACAGATTATCAAGGCTATGGAGTTCACTTCGGGGCAGGGTTGATGAGAAGGAAGGCTGCAGTGAACGGTTGAGGAACTACACCAATGAATCTGTGGTATTAATATCGTAATTTTGCCTGATCTGCATTCTAGATCAGATAACGCGTTCGTTCTTTCGAATATGGTTTCCCAAAAAAACACCAGTTCCCTGGGAATGCTCGCGAGGTACCGCAAGCGCGGGAATGCAAGGGAGTAGTGCGGGGGAAGGACGGAGCGGCATCATGTGGAGGGTTGAGCTTCCCATTCACTCGATTGGGGTGGGGGGTGCAGGAAGCGGAGGCAGTGCAATGGACGAAGGGGGGGAGGGGGGTGCCGAGGGTGCATAAAAGGGTTTGGACCGGAGAGGAAGGGAAGGGGGTAATCGAGGAAAGGGAATCAGTGGGCTGAATACTGCGGGGGCATCGGTGTGGGACTGAGGCGGGGCGGGGGATACGGAATGGCCGTAGCGAGGTGGGGGAAACAGACGGAGGCTCTAAAATGAACGTTTTCCGCGTGGCTTGTCTTCAGGGAACGTCCTATCTCTCCGACCCCACACTGCAGCCTCCCTGGGAGGATCTCCGGGCTCGGAGTCACGTGACTTCGGGGAGGTTTCGGCAAGGATGGAAGGGGGGATTGAGGGAGGAGGGGAAAGTTGGAATTAGAGTGAGAATTCGTAGGCGGGGGTGGGGGAGGGTAGGAAATCCTAATACCTGAGATAGGAGATCGAGTGATTTGAACAAGCAGTATACCTGCTCACTCTTTGAACCTTCCAACGCCTCCTCCCTGTATTTATCTCTCCCTCCCCTCCTCTCTTTTAATATCTGAGCTCTGAGGGAGTTATCCGAGATGTCCCTGGTCGTATCTACTTCCCTCAGCCTAGGGATTCGATATGCTATGTTTTCCTAGAGTTTACGACGCGCGCCATCACTTATCCGATGGCACTATTGTGTACCATTGAGTAGATGCGTATCGCGTTTCCATTCCCATGTGCGAATTTATGATCTTTATGACCGTGAGAATTCGTTCGTTGTGAACACACAATTGCCGTGCTTCCAATCCAACCGATCACCAAACCGGCCTTATCGCCTTTAATTAACCTCACTTATGTAGATAGTGTTGTCCCGCGTAGTGTCGGGAATTCGGAATATAACTCGTGCTGACTGCCAAATAAGTCGAAATAAGTTGCGGTAATTCATGAGCATTGCTGTCTTATAGTGATTAATTATTTTTAAACTAGTTAAAATATTCTTTACCATATTTTAGCACATTAATAATGCGAAAAGGTGTCCCTTTTTACCTCGGGCATTTTTTCAACGACGCTATGATTCAATCCTTTAAAGCATGATCTTGGCATATGTTAGCCCAATTTAGAATCGTTTGTTGAGTGTCTTGTCTTCCACATAAAAGGCGATTAAACAATTGCTGCCAAGGGCATTTCCTTGGTTAAACACCGACGCCGTTTGTTTAGTAATCTGTTCACTGTTAAATAAACAAATAATAACGACACTTGGTCGCGTTTAAACCTCTCGCCTCTTGAAGGACGGTTTGTGTTTGGTGGAAGAGAGTGTAAAAAAAGCTGCCGCATTACATTGCATGCGTGTTACAAGCCAGCTTTCACTACACTCCCGTTCCTAGATCAAATAAAGGTTACGCTTGTGATTTTTTGCGTTTTTCCAGCCCAGAGCACTCCTGCCATTTTCATTTCCTCTTTGCTGTCATTCCCAGTCGGATTCCTTGGAGGGGGTTGGTCCACCCCTCACCCCAACTCCCACCCCACCCCCGCGAGCCCCCGGAGCTCGGAGTGCGAGGTTTTTTGAATTGCCGATTCTCACTTCCTCCCTCCGCTTATCGCACGCGTCCCGAGGGTCTCAAAGCGTTTACCGCACACATCCGTATCTCTTTCCCGTCCGTCCTTGGAGGCTTTCATCTTTCCTTTCCCGCCTCTATCTCTCTCTACACTCCCTCCTCGTGCAGCTTCTCGTATTTTTCCCTTAACTCCCTCCAATCCTAGACACGTGCTCTTCCCGAAGAGGAATTTTCTTAATAAATTTCGCGGCCTCTCCGTCGTAATTTTTTGGAATCGATTTATCATGTGGAGAAATGCAGCATTTGGTTTTCCAAAAAATATTATGGCAGGGCAATACATACATATATATACATATATATATATATATATATATATATATATTTATTTATTTATTTATTTATTTATTTATTTATATATTTATTTATTTATATTTATAACATATCTTCTATTTCTGATTATTGTTTTGAATTCAGTTCATAGAAATTTCCTTATTTTCAAAAGCTTCAGTAAAACGTTCCTTCGCATGATTGTCTCCATAGCTTCTGCCCAAGTTTGTTTATTTAGTGGTAAAATGCATTTCATTCAAACTTCTAGATAAAATCAATCAGCCTAAAAATTGAAGCCCTCTTCGTATTACTTGTCAATCGTTGGCGTCCACCCTTTGGTGGTGTACGGCCGAATATTTAAGATGAGTTTTCAGATTTTGGGGTTATTTTTCCTGACTATGTGGAATCAGAGTTGGAAACTCAACAAAAATCTAGCCACTTTGCTGTATTTCCTTGTCTAAATGTATTTAAATGGCATTAAACACTTCATTATTAAGTATATGGTTTATAATGCAACCATTTCAGAGATTAAAAATCATTCGCCTTGACCGGGATTCGAACCCGGATCCCTCGATATCCGGCCGAGTGCTTTAACCAATTAAGCTACCGAGACGTCCTCTTACACTCTGAAATTTTCGGACGTCTCGGTAGCTTAATTGGTTAAAGCACTCGGCCGGATATCGAGGGATCCGGGTTCGAATCCCGGTCAAGGCGAATGATTTTTACTCTCTGAAATGGTTGCATTATAATGCACACATAGCGGGTGACTCCGTTAAAGTTACTGTTACAGTTTCTCTAAAATTTAAGTATATGGTTCATATTCTTTGCCAATATTGGTAGTAGTTGGATTTTTTCTAATTTCATCATAATGATAGCGGAAATAAACGTATTTGTCAGGATGTGCAAATAAAAATGCTCTTTGTTAAATTATATTGCGACTTAAAATGTTCTTGCGGAAGTCCTTGGATCGATCACTGATGCGACGTATCTTGTGGCGTCGGGTCTGTTGATCCAGGGTTATAGCAATTCCAAATAAAATATGCCACCAAACAACCCACATTCAATATCGGAACTGATTCTTGGTCATACTTTTGACTGGAAAGCATTATCGATTTCAAAAGTCGAAGTTACCCTAGGGTTTTTATTACTTGTCTTCCAAACTTACCTCTCACCTTGGCCGAATTCACCTTTCAACGGCCTCATTTCTTACCCAAGATGATTGTCACTGAGGTTTTCAATTCTCTATTATGATACTGATTAAGATGAATTCATATTTTTACGCTTGAAATTGTTCTTTTCTCTTATTTTCAAGTTTATTATTATTATTAATCAGTTTAATATTGTTAATTATACAACAGAGCGTCTCCGTGATAGAGGACTTCTTATATATGTGTCAGGTTTTTTTACTTCGAATTTTAAAATTTGTATTGATAAAAAGTAAATGAAATGGATCCATTACGATGTTTTTTTAAAGTGTCTTTTGGGAAGGTAACGTACATTTTTTAAATTGTGAACACATTTTAATATCTCGTGATTTTGGATGCCCTAAGTATTGTACTAGCGTTAGCTAATGTTTACTATTGGTGATTAATTGTCAGATTGTCGGCAGGTGTTTTTGTTGAGTTGATATCTTTGGCTGATCTATGGGGAGATCATTGGTGAGTCGGAGAGGAATTAAAAACAAATCTATTGATGTTAAGATCACAAAATGTTTCTTAGAAATTGGCACATCCTTCCGCATAGCTTTGGTTACCAAAATCAAGGAGGTCCTGGAACCTCCCAATTGGTAATGAGTCTTTAAGCAATCCACATGCAACCGACCTCATCCTCCAGCCCAAAAGGTTGCTGCATGACCCCCAGCTTTGTGCGGTTGTTTCATGAGGGTAATTGGTCTCGGAAGCGTCAAGGTTGGGATTATAATTGAAGGGGGAAGGGTCTTGTTCATCCTTCTCCATTGGTTGGCTTTCAATGCTGAGGAGCTGATGCCCGGCAGAGATATCGCTTACGATGTTCTCGTGCATTAAGTCTCTTGGCCTTGTTCCTCTCCCTTTGCTCACGTCCCTTTGAGGTGTCGGAGTCAGTCCGTTTGATGATGTCACAGTCGTGATTTTCGACAGACATAACTCAATAAAAGATCCATTTTGTGTTCCCTGATCAGTTCTGCAATGATTCGTCCGACGCCTCACATCATCCTTTGGTCTGATGCCAATTACATTATCCCTATCATCCACATAAATCATGGTTCGATAACTTCCTCTCGGAACGAGGGGAATTTATTATCGGCAGTTATGGCATGCCAGTAGATTATTTTAAAGAGATAACGCTAATCTGATTTACAGAATGGGAATTATGTTCACAGAATATCAATCTGTAGTCTCCCAGGAAACGTTTTAAAAGCGTATTGAAGTGAAAATAAAATGTTCTGGTTTTCTTTTTTCATTGATTAAACGTCGGAGAAGCGTTGCTGTTAAAATGTGTCACGCAAAGAATTTGATGAGAATTCGAGTGTATCCTCTTGCTGAAATTCATAAGTGTAGGAGGAGTATTATTTTCAAATTAGGTCCGTTTGATCATCAAAAAATATATTCGTTATTAAAAACCTTTATTGACGTTTTTAGTTTACATTTAGGTTTTCTTTGCATAATAGTTAACGTTTAAATTACACAGACAGGTTTAGGTAAGTCTGAATAAACGCCATTCACTTCTAAGCACATTTATTAACGCTGTACCAGCTTTTTTCATCTCTCAGCATAGAAGTTTGCAGCCTGGAAGTAAAACAACTTAAAAACAGTGGTCTTGAGTTTCTCGCCGTCTTAAAATCGTTGTCCATCAACCACTGTTTCAAGTGAAGGAAGAGTAAGTCGCCAAGTGTAAGATCGGAATTATAGCTGATGATCTTTTTGCGCACAAAAATCGGATTACAGCACGCAGATTGCGACGGGCGGCAGAAACGATTTCCACGGGAATTTTTACCTGCACCAACCGATATAAAAACGACTATAACATAAAAAAAATAATTTCGTCAGCTTAGGAAACTCTCAATAGGTGGCGCTACGTGTGTATGAATGTATTCTCACCCGCCAATAGAGAAACCGCCTCACCCGCATTTAAGAAAACGTCCCTTCCTTCCCGAATACGCCTCAAAAAATCAAGCATTCTCTTAGCGTTCCACTTGTTCCCTTTGGGCATGGATGGGTGTTGGAAATTTTTCGTTTTAGCAAACGCTTTAATTTTTAGTGTTTCGACCGGTTTCTTCTAAATGCCTTTTGTTTACGTATAATTCCCAATGTTGGTTTACTTTCCGCTTTCAACTGAGCGCACCAAATACATTTATTTCACGTGTAGAGATCTCCTGTTTATTTTTAGGGAAAATAATATCATTCGTGAAATTCACAGTGGAAGCCTAATTATGTTTTTACCCCGGTTTAGCGTAATGGACATTCTGTGAAAGAATTTTCAAAACAGCATTACAGACATGAAATGGAAATGTATTCAATGATTTTACAGCAATGTCCGTACGTTTGGGAAGTGCTTAAAAACAGTTACTTAAGACCACATGGAAATTGAGAAAGTTATGATGAGGCAGTTAATATGCGTTTCTTAAACTTGAGCCCATGCATTCAACTTTCTAAAACATATATTGCCATTCCTCCGTTCTTCCTCTACTTAAAAAAGAAATCCTACTTAAAAACTCCATTCCGTTTCACCCTCGCTACTCCCTCTTTTCGTTCCTCCTTTTCCCTAAATTCCCGACTTGAATTAAGCAGACGATCCCACGAAGAAGGTCAAAGTCCAAAAATTTCCCCGGAGAGGGCGCTCGTGTATTCCCTCCGATCGTGATTCACCCGACGGAATAATTGAAGGCGCATGATCTCATCCCCCCCCCTGACGTTCCTGTTCCCTATTTCTCTGAAATGATCTAAAGGGAACGGTCGCGATTCCACCCTAGGAGCTGCCCTTTCGAGCGATTCGTCTCATTGCTCCCAGCAGGGCAGGCCGGCCCTTCCACGTTTTCCCCGTCGGGCCCCGCTCGGAGTGTGCAAGAGCATTGACGTCGGTCATCCGCTTTGGAAGGAAGAATACACCATCGGTGATTGTCCGTTCCCTCATTTTACGTCGAATGCTCCCGGTGGTCCGAAAGAGATGATATAGTTTCATGTCCAAGGGAAAATGTGCATAGTATTCGGAATTGAAGAGGGACTTACTGTATTTTCCGAAGTCAGGTTGTGTTGTTTTGTTGGGTGAGGCGAGTAAATGTATTTATGTACCATTGTATAGACTGCGTTCATCCGAAAAACATACTTTATCCGATAGAACACTAATGATAGGCAATACATACGATATGTACCGTGAATTACCAATAGGAAGAGTATTATGCATTATGCATTTGATTTGAATGTGTATTACCAGTCATTTAACATCACTAAGTCAATTTAGCCTCGTTAATTAAAAGATAACATGTTAGCAGTTATGTATATACATATATTCCGTCAACTTTGTATTAATAAAACAGCCACAAAATTTAACAGTGCAAAATGAATAACTTAAGCCACCAAAATGATGCTGACCAAGATCTCTAGCTACTGAAAATTTCTTATTATGCACCTTCATCACCAAAGTTTATTTGCAATTTTGCAATCAAACTTGGCATTCACGCATATTTATATTTATGCTACAGTTATGTATATACCTCTTGTATATGGGTGATTTAAAAAAATAATTTACTCATATTAAGTGGGCAACTCGTGGTGGCCAAAGGGTCGTCATCACCCTTCCGGGGTGTGATGAAGCGCCTCTCGTAGACACCACAGAGGGTGGCATTGCAGATTGAGGGACCAACATTGTGTCCCGTTAGTCCCTCAATCGGGTGAGTGACTGCTATTGTCGCAGGAGTCCTTCCAGTCCGATACGGAGTGTGGGCACAGTCGACTCAATCAGCGCGGTAAGGAATTTAGATTTGCATCCGTCCAGGTACCTCCCCCACCGTCTTGCCGTAAAGATGGGTAGTAGCCTCCTTTGTGCCCCCCCACCCCCATATCGTCGTCCTCCCCTTCCCCGTCCTTGCAAAGTGGCGACCGGGACCCTAACTGGAACTGGAATGGAATTTTCCAGCGTCCCAGGGTCAGGAGGAGGAGTTAGGCAGGGGCTCATTTGTACAGCATCGCATTACTACGTCGGTTTGCGAGCAAGGGCCGGCACCCCTCCCGTCGCCGATTCGCCTGTCTCTCTCCTCCCCCTAATCCTCCGTGCGTCGTCCAGTTGCCGGGGTCAGTACTTGGCGAGAGGGAATGGAGTTTCTTTCCGACCGTGAATTCACTGCGATAATCCTTTTAAGGCAGGACAGAGGAGTTTGTCTTGGCGCAAAGGACTTTTAAGTTTCTTGTAAGGAGAATAAATGTATTAGCAAAGAGATAGAGAGAAATTTCGACCTCCCAAGTAAAGACGTAAAGAGTAAAGCTTTGAGCCTTTGAGATACGTTTTAGGAGTATTACTGGTTTTCTACGTTCTAGGATATGACTAAAATGTTCACGCCATTTTCTTGGTAGCTGGAACATTTAAGTAACGCAACTTATTAGGAAAAAGTAGAGAGTTACAAGGTCTGTTAAAAAATTTCCCGAACTTTTTATTAGAAATTAATATTTTACTAATAAATCGGTTGGTCGTGGATTTAGGGAGTATTGATAGATGGATGCAGAGAATTCTAATTAATGATGGGATGCTGAAGACTGCAATATAGGGGAGACCTTTAGGTGAACGAGGATGGAATAGTATAATGATGACAGGATGGAGGAAGTGGCTGTCGTGACAGAAGGTAAGGGGGGTTAGGGAAAGGAAGAGATTAGGTCATTTAGAAAACTTGTTCGCAGGCAGGAGTTACGAAGAAATGGAGAAGTAATAAAATATGTCATGGGATAAAGGAGGAATTTCATTCGATATATTGGATAGCTCTCGTGCTTTTAATTGATGTAATACCTGAGAATAAGTTTTGAGCAACAGGAATATTAGAATCTAGGAAACTTGAGTTATACGGCCGCGTAAAATAACAAATTAAAAGAAACCTCCTATATCCGTAATAAGCAATCATCACTCGTCTCGTAAAGAAAATTAAACCTTTTGTGATGGCTTATGGGAAAATAAATTTCACGACAGTGACCAACCGCAACCTCTCAAACAGAATACCTTTCTGTAGTAGTTTGCGGGAATGTCAACTCATCGCTAGTGACCAACTGCAGATACACACACTCCATCCATATGGGGCCCTTCACAGGGTTAAAGGGACTCCTTTAAGACAACTGGGTCTATGAATATGAAATATTAGGGCTAAGAGTTATTAATATTAGTGCTAATTATCCATTTAAGGGAAAACTTCCTCGTCCTCCAGGTTAGGGCTTGATTGCATTCTACGAGTGAAACATTTAAATTGGTTATGCAATGGACTTCCTATATACAAAATATATCATCATAAATACAGAACTCATACGATAGTTGATTAGGAAAAATTCAATTTTGCAAAGGATGATCCCAAAACCTAGTCTACGAAGAAAATTGGCATTTTTATTTGAGACTTTTGTGACGGGAGGATAAGATGAAGTGTGGTGAAAGTTAGTCGAGGGATGGGAAAGAAAAATAATGAAGTTACAAGCAGGGTGAGAGTGGAGAATAATTGCTAAGTGCAGTTCCAAAAAGACGGATTAATAGAAAAGTGGGGATGATAAAATTCAGGGGGATTGTGAAGGATTTATTAGAAGAGATAACGTTGAATACTCGAGGAAGCGGGGATGATTTGAACAGGCAGTTGAGACCGCATAATGGGCTTAGGAAGATTGGTAAACTGAATGAATAATGACTCATCGCAAAGAGGACTGGGATGTACTTGAAAGACAACAAGATTTTAGAGAACGTACACAATCTACCTTCTGATCGTAAGAATTATCCTTTATGATAATTACGTACCCATGAGTCATGACCTTCTTCTGCATACATTAAATTGAATTGCAAAATCATGATCAGCTCTGGCTAAAAATACGTTATTCATTGACAAATGTAACGTACTCCGGTTCATAATTACTTTGACAAAATGGATAAGGAATTTTAATTTGAGCAAAAAAATTCGCGAAGGGTTCATTTACGGGAAAGTGTGTCTAGACGTGTTCATTCGTTTCCCTGGCGAGCACTCAACATTCAATTCCGTTGCCACCACTACATGTGTCCTGGTGAACTCTCCTCCCGTAATAAATAAGGAGCCAATCGCGTCAATTGAATATACACCCCAGCAGGTTTTCCCTCTGCACAAGCGAACGGCATGAGCAAAACTCTGGATTAGCACGTTCATTCGATGAGGGCGGACATGTTTTTTTTTTGTTTCTTTAAAATGAGGGAGAGACCAACAAAGTTAAGAGCTACGAATCCCGACTCTCGTTCCCAATTTCATCCCGAAAAAACAAAAACCATAGCCCATCTCGGCGGTAATGAACGACCGGAGGAGATGGCTTGACAAGGCCAAAGCATTGCCTTTCGTACACCGGCGGCACTCGTTTTCGCCGCCGCTCGAATGGGAACCGGGCCAAGAGTCTTCCTGCCCCGGGCCTCCCCTCGCGCGAATGTCACCGTCGCCACTCCCCTCAAGCAAAGCCATCCCGACGCTGCTCGGCAAGTTAGGCTGTACTCTCCGGAAGGACATAAAAGTTACACTTGGTTATCTACGAAGTCTGCCCCGAGAGAGGAAACGGGAGCGACGGAGAGACGTGTACTACACAAGATGCACCGAAATTGGGTTAAGAGTAGAAAGGAGAGTTGTGCGGAGGATGGAGGGGGTGGGGGAATCCTCGAAAAATTGAACGAAATAAAAAAGATGTAAGAGGATTTTAAATAAATTTCAATCATTTGGACTCTTCATTCATATCTTTTCAGATTTGTGTCGATAACACGGTGTGGTCTTCCATGTTTTTATTTGTATTTTAGTAGAATTTCTATCAATTACATTAGACGTAACCCAACAAGCCAGCACTAGAGTGTGTGGTAGGGGGGGATTATCCACTAGATCACTTTAAACCCATTTTTTCCCCCTCGAGTGGTCAGACAATGTCTTTCCCATCCCTTGTCCTTCTTGGGAGAAATGACATCTCAAATACATCTCTCCTGCACTTAATCTCTCTGATTTCATTTACTTGATCTCTCCTATTGTAGTACGACAGGAAAAATAATACATTTCAACATCATAGCTAAAGAGACGATTCTGTTTAGTGTATGTGAAAGATTTAATCGGTAATTTAACCTTCCCAACCTAGGTTCCCTAATATTTTGGATACGCTACTCAGTTTGATGCTAATACTCAAAACTTGTAAATAATCAAACAATTAATTTACCTCTTGGTTCTCTTAGTCATCGAAGGAAATTTTGGAACAGCGAATATATCTGAGAATATTGTACCGCTGTAGATCAGCGTTTTATAACATTATTAAACGGTAGTGAAGCGTTCGATTTTATTTCAAGCAATTCCGCATTTACTTTTCTCGGAAGAAAGTGTCAACGCCAATGCTTCTTCTTTTCCTGTTTCAAAGAACGAGATGTCGTAAATGTTCTCGTCACCAGCCCTCCGAAAATAACTTCTGACCTGTCTTTGGATGGCGGATGGAAGCAAAGTCACTGCCGCGACACGACTCTCTCGGAAATTGGATAAGAGTGAGGTAGAAAACCTCGTTGGGCTAGTCCTCCAAATATCGAGCGAAATGATCAATGGTAGGATGTGTTCAATGGAATAGACGAAGTAATCGTTTTAGCTCGCTACGCTAGATGCCATGAACTGAAATCTGTGGGTTGAAAACGCTTCCAAATTACGTTTTCCGTTGAGTAATGAGAGCAAGAATTACAAAATAGTCTCAATATTCCGCTCAATCGGAAAAGAGCTCTATTTTTTGGAGTGCAATGGGTGACTAGAAGATCAAAGAAATTTTTTCCTTATTTTGTTAAAAGTTTTGCGTTTTCACCCTCTCCTTATGAAATATTTGTCCTTTTTTGCATTCGATACACAATTTTCAGCATGTTTTGTTCTGCACTCATGTTGAAAAATTAAACACATTGTACTTTTTTAAATATTATAAGATGCATGAGAGTTTCATTATGAGGTCGGTGAGCCATCTTCGGGCGCAACAACAGATGGTTCAGGATAAGTAATAATTTTTGTGCTATATTCATAATTCTTCATTTTCGTCATTCAATACATGAACATAATGTCAAGTAATCTATTTGAAAAGCGATAATTCCATTCGTGTTACTCATTACTCCCTATTTGTGCAATAGCTGTCTTTCACATCTTATTCATGATAAATGTAATGCCCTTTTCATACAGCTGTAGTTGAGATTCCTTTTCCGTATTTGCCCCTTGTGTTTTCTACATAGATTGTGTTGTGTTTGAGTCTTGCGTGCGATGAATTCATCTTTGAAGATATACTAGGTCGAAGATTAATCGGGGTTTAAATTTTTTATGAATTTTAGGCATGAGGTATGCGATTTTTGTGCATGAGTATTTCTTATTAAGACAGTTTGGATTTTTACTTAGATATTCAATCCGAAGAGTGGACGACCACAAATTAATATTTATCATGGAGCTGGATTTGGCTTCCATTTAATGAAGCTTTAAAAAAAAATACCACTCATTTTCATTTTCTACTTTTCCGAAACGGTTTGTGGCATGTTCAGTGACTTCCCATCGTACACTCAAGGCTTTTCAATAGTAAATAAGAAAGACTTCTGATTGCACATTTCCTCGCCGTAGCATCGAATAGGTCGTCAGAAGACTGCCGTATTTTGCTAAGTTGCGACATTCGATTAAAGTTACTGAATGAACCGCAATTTTACGTAAATCTTCGCAAGTCAAAAAAAATTTGGAAGTTCGTCTTCATCGCGAATTTTGCTCCATTTGGTTCGGTTTGTCAAAACGCGTCAGCCCTCACGCGTATACTCCCTCCTCCGCATCTTCCCATGCCTGTTTTCTGTGACTTTCCTCCGTTAGCACAGTATCGTAAACCTGTGAGCTACCATTTTATGAAGTATTTCATCCGAATGGGTTTATAATTTTTAACAAATCCCGTTTATGCATGTTGTTAGGTATCGTCGAGAGATTTCTAGAGAACATTAAACTGAACGAAGGTTATACGGTTTTTGATAAAGAGAGAGGCTAATTTAAATGTCAAAATAGGTTTTCATATGAAACAGGAGAGCAGTTGGAATAGTTTACATACTAGGAAAAAAAAGACGTTTCAGGCGTGATATGGTGAAATATCATGATTAATTACAAAATTTGCAATATTCCACAAAATAAAATTTAATACGACAGGTTTCAATGTAACCACGCCATCATCATCATCTGATGATGATGTAGTTACATTGAAACCGGTCGTATGACATTTAGTTTTGTGGAAAATTGTAAATTTTTAATTAATAAAGACTAGGACGATGAGTAAGGATTTTAAAAAAAGGTTCGTTTTAACTTTGATGTTGACCCTATTTATATACAGCGCGGAAACGTGGTTTCTGAAGCAACATGGTAGGCGTAGATCTGAGGCTTTCGAAATGTGGCTGTGGGGAAGGATGGAGAAGATGAAGTTGACAGAGAGGAAAACGAATGAAGAGGTGCTGTGTATCGTGGGGGAGTAGAGAGGATTGCTGGGAGAAAGCAAAGAGGCAAAACATACGGATTTAGAGCGTTTTTTGATTGGCATTGGAATATTGAAAATTGCAATTGAGGAGGAATGCTAGGCAAGCAAGGAAGGGGCAGGAATAGAATAGGGATAATGGACAGAATGAAGCGAGGAAGGAAGTGTGCGGAATTGAAGAAGGGGGCCTAGCGTAAGTTTGGATATCGGGTTGTGTTTCGTTAAGAGAGGGAAGGGAATTGTTTCTGTACCGTTTGGCAGAACGTGACCAAGCAAAAACTTCCCTCAACCGTTAGATTACCGATAGTAAAAATTTGCTCTTTAGCCTATTTAGAATATTTCAAGAAATATCAAATGTGATTTGTCTTGAGAGCGTAAAAGTAGCGTAATTTGTCCAAAGAGCGTAACCTCTTGGTTATTTTGGTATGGTATACATTTTTCAAGTTTTCTAGACATATCAGTTTTTTTGTTACCTCGTGGATGTATTTCTTACCTTTCAAAGGATTTATTAATCACTGCTCTGGTGAAATTAGATTTCAGAGTACCTTGAACTGACCAAGGTAACCCGGGAGTCTGACAACTCGAGTGCCGATGTGACCTCCACCCCGACCGTGTGTGTCCCAAAATGTAAGATGCCTGGCGTCAAAGGAATCGTTGAGTATCGATGCACGTGTGGTGAGAAACTAGAACCCCATGGCAAGAGGGCCGTGTGAGTGAGAGGCTGACCTCGACCCCGTCGATCCTGTTTCGGGGTGACCCCTCCCGCCCTCCACCCTTCCGCGTTCCCTCCTCTATAATTCAAAACCTCCTTCGAAGGGCCTTTTGTGTCATGCGATCACAAGCTCGCGTCCCGTCCCGCCCGGACCCCAGCCCTATAGGGAGGCGGGCGAGCCTGGCCTAGGGGCCCCGTCACCCTAATGCACGTATAGGGACACAGATAATGGCAATTTTACAGCAAATAATTACTCCCGGCGGGAGTAATAATTGAGATTCTTAAATTAAAGTCATTCTACCTATTGAAGGTGGAATACAATACCAAATGACCGTGTTATATTGGGGTGTCACATTTTCTACCCGTGGGGACTTAGGTACGGTGGCCTTGAGTTGCATGACCATGAATCAATAGAACTTCTTTACTTTTCACAGTTCTGCTTGACCTTTCTTGGCATGATGGTTTATCGCATAAATATTATTTTGTTTCTCGGTTAATGGTTCTTGTTCATCTTTATTTTCTACTTTTTCGAATACCTAATAATTTTAATAGTGAGTGAAATTAACACATGTTTGAAACTAAGTTTCCCGCTTGCATTCATATGGATTTGCAAATTTGTCGGTTTTTTCCGTGAAAGTTTTTTTTCCTTTTCCTAACCATTTAAATATCCTTCCTCTGACTTATCTCTTACCCATCCCATCCTGTACTTGTACCCCTAGCTACACACCCTTTTGGTGAAATTCGGAGTATTTATATAGATGTAAATGAATATCCTGCACCTCGCGTCAACTTCCTAATATTTGTCCTATTTTATCTTCTTCGATTAATTATATCTTCTGTGCGACTTCAAGATGTCTTTTCGCTTTAAGAAATAATACTAAAGGTAGCAATGGTACGAATCAGTTCCAATCAATCCAACTACTCTCTGGTTCTAGCAAACAGGGAAAGATTACTTCAGAAAAACGGAGGATGGATATCGCATAATTCCTCGTTATTTGTGAATTTCCTCGCGTAATATAATAATAATTATTTATTACCATATATATAGCCAAGATATATCACGTATGAAAGTTCAGAGATGTATGTGTGTTCAGAATTTTTAAAATAAAATTTACAGCAAAACAAGTAAAGCATTGTGTTGGTTGTCACTCAATAAAAAACGTGCAAATTTCAAGAAACTGCGGGAGATACCGCAACAGTAACTTTTAATGGAGTCATCCGCTAACATGGATTTCAATGCAACAATTTCAAAGTGTAAAAATCATTCGCCTTAACCGGTATTTCGTCACAACATCTTGTTCCTTAAAAAGCCCAAAAAATTTCAGAGTTTAAGAGGACGTCTAGATCTCTTAACTGGCTAAAACATTCGGCCGGACATCGAGGGATCCGGGTTCGAATACCGGTCAAGGTGAATGATTTTTTACACTCTGAAATCGTTGCATTTAAAAAACGTGCATTCATAGTTGTGTGAAGTTTGATGGCTTGGCCCAGAGCTTCACGATCACAATTTTATGCAGGAACTCGAGATGATTTCCTTTTATTGGATGTATGTTCTAGTTTTGTACTTTATATTGAAGTGTTACAATTGAGTTTACAGAATTTGTAACGAAATGTGCGTTACATGAATGGGAGAGAATTTAGGCACTTAATTCTACTATTCTCTTCTCCACTCCCAAAATGACTTTTAATTCGTCGGTTTTCATAATACTATATGTCAGCTACCCTAAAAAAAAATGTTTTATCGTTTTCTTGATTGACAGTTTTCTAGTGAAAAAAATGTTTTTTTTGCAAAAGCATATTATAAATCTCCATTACGAGATTCGACATGGGAATCGTTTTTCATAAAAACTAATGCTTGCATAAAGAGGAATGCGAAAACATGCTTGTGCGCGTGAAAGAAATGTGAATGGAAAATATGTCCGCAGCCTCGGACGAGTGGAATGTGATACCAAAACCCATGTTGTCTCCGAAGTTGAGAGCTTTGCTATGTTGATAGCGTATCGTCTTCGGGAAAAAAAATGAATAGAGAAAACCAACCGACCTCTCTTTCATCCGTCTCTCTCCTTGTCAGTCACACATCCTTTTTCCCCAAAATGGACTCGGAAACTCCATAAAACCCTGTTTTCTCACTGTCACCCCTTCCTTCCCTCCCCCTTCCGCACTCTCTCCCCGTAACCTCGTTCTCCCCACATACATGTGTGCATTCCCATTCCACTGTTAATGGCGACACCATCATATGCGCATATGCCTTAAATCTACAAACACTCTAAAAGACGTTTTTTTGACTTAAATATACCTACCCTGTCTTCACAAATCACGTAGTGGTATGCCAGTTTTGGCTAAAGGATAATTATTTACAGGCTCGTGGATAAATAGTAATACATATTTAAATGGACTGAGTTTGAAATTATTTTCCCTAGAATCAATCAATACCTCTAGCATTTCTCCGCTGTCACCTTGCATAATTCCATGCGATTGATAGCCTCTCATCAAATAAAGTCTGTCAGTTTTTTTCTGTATTCTCCGACACAATAGATGTACTCTTCCAATAAATAATTTCACTCGTTTTCGTGTGTTTTATGCAAATCTCGAGCGTAATTAACATTGCCGTTCCCACTTCTTCCTTCATGTCTCCCCCATCTCTTAGTTTTTCCCTCAAACAGTCCTTGGCTAGTGGTTCACTTACTAATAGTACTTTTGCACTCATTATTCAAAGTTCGAAAGGTTAAGTGAATCTTTTAAGGTCCGGACATACATTTGGATAGAACCACCACTCCGTGGCAGAACTCATATCGGTTTATTGTTTCAAATAGTTTTTTTCAGGTTCCATGGCCATTAGAAATCTATTTTATTTAATATAAGACAAAAATTTTCTTTTTGTTTGCTTGCAGCAAGCTTGTTTCAAATGTTTGTAGGACCATATTTTCAAGTAATCTCAGGAAAAGTATCAATATAATCATATTTTATGATAAAGAGTTTTCCCGACAATTGTTTTCAAACCATACATTTCTTATGTAAGAATGTCTATTTGATACTTTTCTATATTTCCCTCGGGTATTCTCATTTGCGATGTTTAATAAATCGATGATTCAGAAAGTCACTAATATTTCTACCGCCTAAGTACTTTTATTTCGCTTTTGTTAATAACTCTGTCACAGGTTTTATTTATTTTCTCTGTGGTTATATGTTGGCATACATTCCGCAGGCTTTCCATGTCCAAATCTTTGACCCATTTCGATGTTCTAGTGCTTTATTACTCTCATTTTTACTTTCAAAAATTCATAGATGGAAATATTTCAAGTAAATTTTGACTGTTACTGCGGGTATAAACAGTTCTTTCCCCTGTTCATGGCTCCGAATATATTTGATAGTCGAAGGCTTTCCTCTAAATAAAATACATTTGTCTATGTAACGGAGTGTAAAATTAATGGGATAAAAAATCTCAATATTTACATAAAGAATGCTAATTTTGTGAATAGTGTAAATAAGCTATGCTCATTTTCGGCAATGATGGTCATCCCAAATCCTTGAAAAAATGACACCAACAAAATGGAAATTAAATATTTTTGATTTTTTAAAAATAAAGAGACTAACCATACGTATTCAAAATATCTTCCCACACACAATTCTCATTGTCTGTATGAGCATATATATGTATGCGAAACGAGACTTACGTGTAAATAATTTAAATCGCCATAAATCAGGCATTCTAACTAATATTTATTCTGCACATTCTTTTTATCTATACTCTTCGCAAACATACCTACCCTTCTTCCTGCTTCTGTCTTATATTTATGCTACCCTTCACTCGCCATTTCTTTTCACCTTTGAGGAAATATTTCAAATTTTCGCCGAGGTTTTACATATAAAAACTCCCCATATCTCCCTCTCCGCCTATAATGGTGGCATTCAATATTTTTGCGTTTTTCGCTCGTCACTCGTATCTCAGGCTTCCCAAAGCTCCTCTGGGATTTCCTGTCCCAGTGCTAAATAAACTTGTTCCTTTCCCTCTCTCCCTCTCCCACCCTCCCTCTCGCGCCTCCCCCTTCCATCTCCGTGCACCTATCTGCCGCAGAGCATCCGCTCTCCCCGCGATGCTGCATAGCTCCCCACCTCCTCTCTAAGTATCCGCATTGAGATTGACTGTGGACAGTTTTTCACCAGCCCCATGTGTGCACGTAGAAACTGTGTTATCTCAAGCTTGTATCTACTCTTTCATCTACATCTCATCTAAATAGTACCCCGCAAACCGCCACAAGGGTGTCTGGCGGGGGGTGTTAGGTCACCACCTGTAAAAGGGAAAAAACCACATGCTAAATGAATACAGCCATGCAAACCTATACCCTATAGTGGCGTATACATACATGCAAAAATCCTTTCAACTTACATGTAAACAAATACATATACAATTAACTGACAAGCAATTGCAACTTAGGATTCAGCAAAAATTTACCCAATAACGTGCAAGCTAGAATTTAACAAGTAAGAAGGTGAAATTCCACTCCCACAAGGAAATGCAACATAAGTACAACGGTCTCCTCCCTCTAGGACGCAGTTAGGGAATGTGGCCCAACGCTGCAGGTAGCGGGAGGGCCCCCCCACTGAGATAGGGGAGAGATGGAAGGGGAAACTTAAAAACAGACCAAGCAGAGCAAGCAATACTGTAAAGAGCACTACATTATTAAATGGCATTCTAAAGCGGTCATGCGGTAAGTTTGGCAACAAAACACACAAAGTCGGTGAAAGTGCATGCAGTTGAGCAGAACTAATTTTCCCCTAGGCGCTGAGGGTGACAAGTGGAATTAATGCTATATATAACCCTATAGTTGCTATCCCGTATTGCTGTGGGCCAATACGGGATAGCAAATCTCTCTCCTTGAAACCCCTCAAAAAAACACAAACACGCCATGTCCCCATGAAATTAAAATCTGTGAATATGACTCCAAATTAAGATTATTATTTTTTATGCCTGGTGGTAGCAGAAAAATTACTGTTTTATTTTTCAATTATTTCAATCATGGAAAAATTCCCTTTTTGTGCAAAATTGAAGTGGTTTTCACATTTGACTGAACTGAGCCGACAGTTTCGTGAAAAAATATGTGTAGGATTTGATATTCAAATTTATTTTTATTATTACATAAATTATGAATGAAAATTACATAAATTATGCCGTTTATATTAGTATGAACGTGTTGTAAAAAAATGTAATGCAAAGTTTCCATAAATCTCGCCTTGGAAATCTCTTGTTAGGCAAAAATGTGCCTGGACCAACTCTCACCATTATAATCAATTCCTTAGTTCAGCGTCCGTCTAGTGACTTTAAATTGACGCTTGGATTTTTTTGAGTGAGGTAATTATTACGTCTATTAAAAGCTTTATTTCTGCAACCCCACCCCTTCATTATTCCCTGATAGGGAAAATTGCTAACCAAGCGAGGACCCCAGTGCACACAGACCAATGCCCACTTCACGGAGGAACCGTCACCGCTCAATCTATTTGATAATAATATAATGAGAGTAAATTGGATCTCCTTCGGATACCCAATACCTCCTCCCAAATGAACACTAATAAAAGGGTTTCATTTCCGCAGAGGATGAGCACACACAAGCCCTGCGCCATTGGGTGCAAACGTTTTTCACATTTATCTTAAGTTTCAATTTTAGTTGGAGCTGTTCGGAATTTTGCATCCGTTGCACTGGTGCTAAAAAGGAGGAAAAACTGTACTTAAACCAAACAATGCATTTAATTCATTTCTCGAATTTCTGCTCAAGAAAGCAGAAGTGGGTTTAGGTAGTGTCGACGGAAAATTCATATTCTGACAAAAAAACGAGTGAAATAATGTTATCTCTGAAATGGTACAATATTAATTTTAGTCGAGTCGGTTTTAAAACCTGCCGGTTAGAAAATAAGACCAGAGGTAGTGTGCGCTGCCTATGTAGCTGAAGGTTGCCGGTTCGATTCCCGTGATCGGCGAAAATTTTTCAGCTTAAAAATGTTTGTTAATCGTTTTTCGGAACGAGGCAACAATATATTAACAGAAAAATACAATAATGGTATTTCGGAACGAGCCAACGAGAAAAATAGACTTCTACTAAAATGTTACCCTGAAACCTTGGTGAAAGGCAGTAGTTTCACCATTAGGTACTGGTGGCGCAGACCGAGTGGGTTGACCCGGCATCAGCTGCCACAGCTGCGGGCGAGAGTGGAGTTCACGTTATCGGCGAAGCACTGCAATGTGGAAGGCAAAGGGAAACTAGAGGAGAGTCCCCTAGAATATGCAGCCTTGGGTTCAAATAGAGAAAAAAATAGAGTAGCTGCAGTAAAGCAATCCTAGCATTGAAATAATGATGTTGAATTAATAATGATTTACTTCATGATTTTAATAATTCAATGTACAAAAATTAGCTTTTAGCAGTTAAAATGTAATGGAATAGCAGGAAGGCTTTTTAAGGTGTGACAGAGAGGAACACTAGAATGTCATACGACGGAGGGATCATGGGAAATCCACACACGAGAGTTGGACTTGCCGCGTAGCGAAGGTATATTCGCCGCTACAACAAACGTCGACAGGGAATAGGGATTAAAATTTAGGACCTTGCTGCCGGAGTGGGCCATTTGTTATCTTAAGAAACACCCTCACAGCAGGAAAAGAAAATAAGGTTTCACATATAAAACATTGTCCGTCGCTCCCTTCCATGTTTGGCCTTATCGGGCGGTTTATTTCGTGAAAAACTCGACCCACGCACGGCGAGTTGGAAATGGAGAGAGAGGAGGAGGTGGAGGCGAGGTTGGCCCCCTTGTTCAGCGAAACGGCCGGCGGGGTGCGAGCGTGAGAAACGGGGGAATGGAGGGGCGGAGTGAGGCGCTAACGAGCGAGGTAGGGAGGGAGGGGGAGGATAAATGGGTGGGCGGGAGAGAGGATGGCGGGGCGAAAGTGAGACGTCGACCTCCGTGCTCGTAGCTGTTAAGAAAAGGGCCTTTTGTGTGGAAGGAAGCGCAAGATTAGTGGGGAAAGGGGGCAGGTGTATTGCGGGAGGAGTGGTGCAAATTTCGGGAGGATGGCAGTTGAAACGGAGGGGCGGAAGTAGGGGAATTGAGGGGAGAGTGTGTGTGCCCTTTAGTGCTGACGTAGGCGCACATTTACATGCATAAATAAAATTTACGCACCCTCACAAATGTGTGTGTGTATGGAAATTTGTACAAATATATATATATAGTATATATACATATATATACTATATATATATATATATATATATATATATATAGATGTGTGCGAATTGAAGAGGGACATACCGTATACTGCCCGATGTCAGGCTATGTTTTTGTTAGGAGAGCCAAGAAAAAATATTATTTTACAGCCTGTATCTATCCCAAAATTACTATAAACGGTACAATACTATTAATGATAATAATATATTTCAGTGGATCAGTTATTATGCGGATCAATATTTCGAATAATACAAAGTATTTTTCCACACAGTTCCAATTCAGGAACGACCAGTTTTGACAAATCTGCAGGTACCAGATAATGACACCTTTATGTTGAAACTAGTCGTATTCGGATTAACTTTTTGTGGAAATATACCTTGTACATATTCTTCATTCCTCAAAATGAATTTCCACGTGTTTAAACTTAATACCATTGAGTTTATTTATTAATTTCTCCTTCCGCGAGAATCCGAAGTGTAACAGTGCTTTAATCTACGTAGTCTATCCAAAAACTACCTACAATTAGCATATCTAAGGAATTATTATTGACGTATTTTGTATTTTTAGTACCTTAAAAGCCACGACTACGGTGTGTGGCAGGGATTGAGTACTCACCATACTAATTTTGGCCCGAATATGACCCTACTGCGCTCGGACAGTGTTATCTAATCCCTTACCGTTCGTGGAAAAAATTATCTTATCTTAAAAATAACTTTTACACGTTATCTCTTTAATTTTATTGAAATGAACTCGCCTACTGTAGTACAATGGAGGTATTAATTCCATTTTCAACATCGCTGCTAAAGAGACTCCTAATTTATGTAGGAGATTAAATCTGTCATTTAACCTTCGCTCCGTGAGTGATTCCCAACCTAGCCGCTCTAATATTTTGAATGTGCTAATCATTTCATAACAACGTGCAAAACAAACACATTTAGCTCCTCTACGTTGCGAGTAATCTAATTCGGCAATCAATCCAACTTCGTGAGCATTCCATTTATAGTAGCAGCATATCCCAAATGAGGCCTAACCAGCGAAATATAACATGATGATTGTGTAGAGCAACGGAATGGTATCGAATCGGTCGGTTGTGGGCACCACACTTTCTTGCGGGATGGAGAGCGGAGGTAAAAGGGGCGGAGTGATGTTTTGTGGTGAAAGAAGGGAGAGAGTTCTTCCTCCTCGACGGAGTGAGAGAGGGAGAGAGAGGGGCGCGGCGGGGGAGGCACGTGGAAGGGGCCCGAGTTTTTGAGAGCTGCCGAGCTTCGTCATATTGATCGTCCTGCCGGAGCAAGGGAGGGAATGAAGCGGGTCAAATAGGGGAAAAGGGAAAGGGAGAGAGGAGGAAGGAGGAAGATAGAGAGAAGGGATGTGGGAGAGAGAGAGAGAGAGGCGGGGATAAAGACGTTACCGCAAGCGGGGAGGGGGGGCGGAGGAGGAGATGAAAGGGACCCTCCCAAGTTGGCCGTGGGAATAATCCAATGTCCACTAATGGAATGGAGAATATGATGGAGAGAGAAGCCTCTGGGCCCGGAGGCAACATCTGTTTATTTATCCAACTTTGTTTCCTTTGGGCCTACGTCACGTTTTCCGGCCCGAATGGCTGTCTTCTCTCCCAGGGACCTTCCTGATTCGCCTCCTCTATCGGGCCCTGGTGAGTGAAAGCGTCGACGATCGGCCCACCCGTCTCCCGCGTTTGAGGAAATCGAGTTCTTTTGTCGACGAAAGAATCTGCCCGGCGAAGTTGATGGAGATTGCCACGTGGTCATTTATCAGCATCTGAGGCCGATGAAAAAGTCACATTTTTCTATCTCTTCACCTCTGCTTCCTTCAAGCTGCCATTCGGTGCAAAGTAGACCACCCTCCCAATGTCCTTGATGAGTGCAGCTTTGGGACGTCATCTTGGGTTCTTCTTCATCGCTTTTCTTTCGGATGGATTGGTCAAGAATTGATTATAAGTACTCTTTGTGTATGTCCAATCCATTTCGCTCGCCTTTTTTAAAAATGATTTTTTTTCTGCTGCCTCTGCACCTAAATCTCGTCCATTGCTTTTTCTCTCTGCCCAGCTTGGATTAACCTGGATGGTTTTCACATTTCCGTTGCCTCTAGCATATTCCTTTCCACCTCTCCAATGGCCCTTTCCTCACTCCAATGAGTTTAATGCTCCAAATAAACCTTTCGACGAACTCTTTCCTCGCCTTTGTGGTTATTCGAGAATCAAATATTTTTGTTTTTAAATGCTGGTTTCGTCCGTTCGGTTTTTCTCTTAATACTTTTCTCTGTATCAGTGGTGGTCTTCATATTTGAATAATAACTCGATACATTAAATTCAAAACTCTTAGTTCATTTTAATTTTTCAACTTGCGATATTCAGCTGCGTGTGTTGTATAGAAAATTGATTATCAATGAGGCACTTCAAATCTATTGCATGAAATTTCGGAAGTCAACTCGTTACTTCTTTTTTTAATCAATCAATAATAATGAAAGATTTATAGTTACAGGACAGCCAACGAGGCACTAAACGTATAAGGTGCAGAGACATAACCCATCTGAAATGAATCGATCGATGGGACATTAATGACTCTTTCACGTCGATTTTTATTGAATCAATTGTAAAGTTCGCATTTTTCTTTCTCATCCAATGTTATGTCCACCCTTTACATTCGCACACATTCGAAATGCTCACAGACTATTTCATTATATGCTTGTCTTGTAATCATTTGCTACTTGTAGTAACTCTGAAACAGTTCCCAGAGGTAATGTTGTTATGAACGAGTGAATGGTCGTAAAAGTTGGTTCGGCAGAATTTTCATTGAAAGGTTGCCGTATTTTCGCAAAACTGTTATTATAGACTAAGACTTATGATTCAGTAAAACATGCATGTTGACATCTTAAGGTTTACCTGGATCATTTCTTTTATTGTGACACATAGATGACATACTGTTTCCTTCGTTCCTTTCGTTTCGGCGAATACCAAATAGAAATGTACGATTCTTCGTATGCGATGTTTTCTCCGTCCACTTTCGTGCGTCGATATTCAATCTTGAATCAACTTGTCCGGAATGACGGTCGGGTTGCCGACATTGTTTAATCCCCCGCGAAAAACAGAATGATGAGGACCCTCCGTGCGTTTGACCGAGAAACGGAAGGAATCCGTCTGACCTACGATTAATGGTAATGGGAAACGGTCGAAGGCAGCGGTTCAGAATGATTCGCCCGCAGGAGTCGCCCGCAATCGCCGCTTCCCTGCCTGTTAGAGAGAGGCAGCGTCCCTTTTGGGTCCTCGGTCGGAGGAGGTATAGGTGAGCGCCGACGCTGAGTGGACGTGTAAAAAGAGTGTGGGCCTATGGAAGGTAGCAGGCAATTTGTAAACTGTTTTCTTGCTTGTCGCGAATACCATCAATCCAGGGGTATACTAGGTGAGATAATATCTCTCACAGAATATTTCCCTGTCTCACATCGTCGTGGATAGTCCGTCAATTACGAATTTATTTTGAGAAATAGTTGAGGCCGATACTTGATGGAAATCTATTTGTAAATCCCGAAGGAATAATCAAAAATACTTTCGGGTTTTCACATGAAAGAATTTATTATTATCAACTAGTATCGCTTGTGAAACGAATCAACAGTAATAAATTTTTCCTGTGGAAACGCAAGTCTCTTTCATTCTTCTTTCGTCCTTAAATACGAATTAGCATGTAATATAGTAATATAAAAATGAGGAATTATCTGCAGTATTTTTCTATGCAAAGACTGGTTAACTTGCAATCAATTCTATTCTTCACTGATTTGATTCGATGCATCGTAGTTCCGTAAATGTGTATTATACGAGGAGTATTCTTAAAGTAAGTACCGTTTGCTTATATTTAAATATTGGCGCTTCAGAACACAGTTTTGCTCCTGCAGCGCCATCTACTGATTCATTGAAAAGCTATAGCAGCATTTGTTTTGTTTCAGAAGTCGTTTGCTTGTCCGTGCATGCAAACAACAATGTCCGCGGCAATCGTTGATCCCGCCAGTTGTGAAGTGAGTTCTGTCATACGATTCTTGTATGCAAAAGGATTGTCGGCTGCTGAAATCCATCGGGAATTATGCCTAGTTTATAAACCTACAGTTATGAGTGAAGGAAAGGTTAGACAATGGTGCTGTGATTTTAAAAATGGATGAACAAATGTCCATCACGAAGAGCGAAGTGGTAGGCCCAGTATTCTGACCGATGAAGTTTTTTCGCAAATGGAACAAAAACTGCGATGTGATCGTCAATTGACAATTAATGGCCTGGCTGAACAATTTCCTCAACTTGGACGCACTACTGTCTACAATATTGTTACGGAAAACCTCGGATACCACAAATTGTGTGCAAGGTGGGTACCGAAAATGCTCACCGACCACCACAAAGAGCAAAGAATGTCCAGTGGACGAGAGTTTTTGGGTCGTTGGGAACTCTTTAAACCACCCACCCTACAGTCCTGACCTTACACCCAGCGACTACTTCCTCTTCTTGCACTTGAAACAGTGGTTCTGTGGACAACGTTTCGAAACCGAAGAGGAACTCAAGAATGGCGTTGTCGATTGGTTCAACCCTCAGGCGGCAAGTTTCTATGCAGAGGGGTTAAAGAAGCTGGTGCAGCGGTACGATAAATGCTTAGAAGTAAACGGCGATTATGTAGATAAGTGAAGTAGGTTTGTAGCTAACTAAAAGTGCCAATAAAATGTGTTTCTTTTGAGTATATTTTTTCCTGTGACCAAACGGGCCTTACTTTATGAACACGCCTCGTATAATATGTGGAAAAGAGTGGATCCTGGACATCATGAGCATCAATGAGATGTTAGAAAATGTGATGAAGGAGGGAAGAATGTTGGGCAAGCGAAACAGACAGGGAGGAAAAAGATTGAGTAAGCATGCTGGGCGTGATGGAATGAGTTAGAAAATGTCTCGAGCCAGGTAATTTGGTTGCTGCAATACTGGTTTTTAGAATACTTGTGTCTCAAGTTAAGGGATGTTTTTTTGAATGAGTACCTGCTTCGTGTGTCAAAAGGTACTTGGACTGGCTAGACTAAAATCGTTGGTTAAGGGTTATTTATTAAACATTAAAGTATATAACAGGGGCAGTAATATGAAAACGGAAACCTCACCATTTTTTCCCCCAAGAACCTAGCAACCTCTGCAATCTGAAAACGGTGTACCAGGTGTTTGGTTTTCATTTGAATACCTTTCGTGTTCTTGAATGTGTGTACGTATATTTATATTCAGACACCCATGTGTTTTGCGTTATCCTACTTTTCTGAACACGTCTACTTAGTTGTTAAAGGCCGTTATCAAATTTCCCAAAGCGTTCTTTTCCGGCATTTCGTTTGATATATGATTTCCAAATACGTACTAAAACACAACAGAGGGTTGACTTGAAGGGAGGATGCTGTAATGAGATGGATCGGGATACACGCGTGGCAACGATGCTAGGATGACATTCGGGAAAGGAGAGAAGGAGGGATTCCTTCCCGAAGGGTGGGGAGAGGCTATTGAGGGTTTAGAGGGGGGCCGAACGTAAGGGCAATGGGGCAGATACGCTGACGAATACGCCTCTCTCCATATCCTTCGAGGGGAATCAGGAGGGGACGAGGGGAGTAGGGTAAAGACTCGGCAGCGTATTAAGGCCATGACCCTTTCCCGCAGATCCTCTGAATAAAGGAGAGAGAGAGGAAGAGAAAGAAGCCCGACTCTCCCACTTCAGAACAAACATTTCTCTCTATTCCCGCCGTGACCCCAGCAATTTCTTCTCTTTTCTTCCTCTCAACTATGAGTGTTTTTTCTTCTCCTTGGCCTCCGGGCCGGGAGAGAGACGTCCGTCCAGCGGGCATAGGAAGCGGGAGATCCCAGAGGTGATAAAATGGGAGAGGGGAGGAATGCGAGTCTCGGTTTTGAAGGGTTCGGGATGGGGGGGTGGGGCAGATTGTGTAGGGGTCGTTGGGGTCAGCGGCGGGATGTAGGAATGGGTTGGTTGGAGCGGTGAAAATGAAGACCGTAGGAAGGAGTCCATCGGGAGTGCGAAATAGCTACAGAGAGAGGGAGAGGAAGTATGTAGTGCGAGTAGCGCGCACGGGAGATAGGGAGGAAAGATTCTCTCAAGGACGTGAAAACTTTCTCGTGGGCCAGGCGAGCGCGTTTGCTCGTGCAAAAGTTTTCGGTACTGTCCGGCACCGAAGTAATCTATTACGGAACTTTTTGAGATAAAGGTTTTCGTCGGCGAGGCGGTTTTTGTTACCGAATTTGGCGCGTCCGAGCATTCAGCTACAGGAGTAGATTTATGATGGAAATGTGAAAACAGCGTACGTCGTTTCTCCTAATGTCCTTCCGTCGGAAACATCTCCGTAAAGGTCGCCTCTTACTTATCGTCTGGTAGGAATCAAGTGACCTGGCGTTCTTGTTGTCACTCCTTATTTTATTCATTTCCTCCGTGAACCCCGGTGTGTTTATAAGAGAATCGGTGTTGATATGCGGAATTTGATAGCAATGGACAAATTTTCACTAAAAGCTTTGGTGGTAACGTTTCGTCCTGAACACCTGTTCTTACAACTCAAAAGTTAAAATGTTGTGAACTCCTCAGAAGGGGTTGCTTATTCTCTATTAATGAATATTTGAAGGTTGACAGATGAAATAATTCGATAATGGAGAGGAGAGGTATAATAGGATCATCAGAGATCGAAAAATAACAATTAGTGATCTGTAATCATCATTAAATAATTGGTCAAGGTTAAAAAAAACTGAGAGACTATAAATTTGACGGAATGAATTGTGAATATTGTTGTTCTACACTTTTCCACTGTCTAATCGTCCTCACTTCTTGATTTTTTTTATATGAGCACGCATCAACCCACAAAAGTTGGGATTATTGAGTGCAATCAACCTGAAATACGTGCTGATAAAATTACAGATTCTTCCAAAGTAATGATATAGTTTCAGCCAATATCCTACCATAATTAGCACTGTGGCGTTCTTATCTTTTTATCGAAGTAATTATTATTATGTGGATAGACAATTTCATTAATAATCTTAATATTTTTATTGCACGAATTATATATCTAAGGTTTAACGCTGTAAGAAGTAGATGAAAAACATCAGGTTTTTAAGTAAGCTTTTTAATTTCATAAGATATACAATCTCTTCAGTTTTTCACTCAAAATTGCTCATTTAGGGTTAATATTTGCTAATACAAATGTTGACTCACTACTAACAACAGGAATCAATTTTTGACAAAAGTTTTAATTCATTTGATTTTTTTCGTCTTCTCCTTCATTAATTAACGTGTAATTAACTGTAAAAAATGAGCTAACGTTTTGGGCCATTTTGCATTAAACGATTGAATTTTCAGTATGTGGAAGCAGATCGGAGGCGGTGAGAAAGCAATGGAGGCTTCATGTTAAAATTGCACTTAATATAAATCTATGACATAATTGATGGTTTCCGGCGTAACTTTATGGAATCGATTCATATTGGAAATGAAAGAATAGTAACTTCGTGATTCCACAGAAATTTTGTTTATTTCGATACGACCCGGGTTTCGACGTTCAACGTCATCTTCAGGTAACAACTCTCACAGACATCCATCTATATATACTAAATTCCGGTAGGGGCGGGGAGGTGAGAAGGTGGGTGAGGGAGGGAAGTGAGGGTGAGGGACTATTCTCTCTTAGGCGTACGAACGTGCGATTCCTCCGCGAGTACTCGTCCAGGGGTGGCTGGCCAATCTGAGACCCACCTTCTCACCCACCGTCGCGTCGGATTACACACAGGGAAACGGAGGAGAGTTTGAATCGGAGATGGGGATGAAAGCGAGTTTTGGGAGATAAGATGAGAGAGAATTTGCGAGAAGGCTCCGGGGAACGCTATGCGAGAAACTAGGTAGGCGCGTGAGGAGTGTAAAGGGGAAGAGTTGGAACGTAGTGGGGCGATCGCACTAAACTATATAAGAAAGGGAAAATGAGGGAGAGTGATGGAGCGGCAGTTAGAATGGAAGAAAAAATGGGGGCAAGGAAAAAGAAAATGTGTATGTCTGTGAGTGTATGTATGTGTGTGTGTGTGTGTATATATATATATATATATATATATATATATATATATATTCTGATATGGAGCGTAGCTATGTACGGCGCGGAAGCGTGGTCGCTGAAGCAGGAGGATAGACGTAGATTGGAGGCTTTTGAAATGTGGGTGTGGAGAAGAATGGAGAAGGTGAAATGAACCGAAAGGAAAACAAATGGGGAAGTACTAGAAATGGTGGGGGAGGAGAGGGGTTTGTTGAGAGAAATCCTATGGAGGCAGGAAAAATGGATGAAAGGCGTATTGAGCGGTAGTGGAATGTTGAAGAGGGTAATAGAGGGGAGAATGTTGGGCAAGCGAGGTAAGGTTAGGAACAGGATAGGGATGTTGGACGGGATGAAGGGAGGAAAGAAGTACACCGAGATGAAGAGGGGCCTGATATAGATTAGTTTCTAGGTGGGGAGTCACAAAATATTTATTTGATAGTTGTGTCCATCCAAAAACCTACCTTAACCGGTAGATTGCCTAATTATTATATATATATATATATATACATATAAGATATATATACACACACGCACACACACACACATATATATATATATATAATGTATATGAAGTTAGCACTAGTGGACAAAGATACAAGCGCAGAAACACCCAAAAAAGAAAATAAACTCGCTGTTTTTCGAATTTTTGGTGGTCCAAGTCACCTTTTTTCAAGGAAAAGAAGGAAGGCACAGTTCCTTAATAAAATAGATAGCACGTAAATGCAGCATTTCAGAAAGTTTAAGTTTTTACCTTATTTGAGGCCTTCTTTAGGCCAGACGTAGTATATATGTATATACATACACACGCACAAACCCTGCCACACTAGCCAGGTAGTTAAAAATACATATTATGTAGTAGACTACCTGACCATGGCTTTTCGAACCGCCCGGCCATCTGGTGGGAATATGAGAAGGAATTCAGAGACGTGGGGTGAAGGGCAATGCTGCTGGGATATGGTCTGGGACGGGAGGACCTCAGGGGTTGGTTTTGACGTTTTGAGGATGAACCGACGTAGGTAGAGGGTGAGGGCACAAGACCGCGTAATTTGTTCGTAGATGAAGGAATCTCATGCCGGAGGGATGGTAGGAGGCATGTGGAGAATTCATAATGGAAAGAAGGCAAATATGGACTTAAACGAAGGATGTGTGCGTATCTTGTGATTGCGTATGAGGGGAGAAAGGAGGAAATTGGCATTTTGAATATCTTGGATGTATCAAGAACCGTAATAACCACATAAAAGAGAAGGAATCTGTGCGAAAGAGTAAATTTTACATAATCATATTATATTATCGATCAAAGCCTATCAAAAATTAGGTTATAGGAACAATCTGGGAATATTTAAACTTGTAAAGTAAATTTTTCTTTTGCCCATTCAGCGAAGTAGTTGGTTAATTCAATTTATTTTTTTCTTCTCAACCTAGGTATAGGCAAGAAATTTTGATTTTTTTTTTCTCAATAAATTTCAGTATGCCCTGATTTTTTTACGATATCGTGACGAAGAGACGTACGTTTTAACAATATTAAAAAGTAGAGAATACTCGAGGTCACATCCAGAATGAAGCTTCTTTTTTTTTCACGTAAATTCAATCTCTTTTTTGTGCATGTTGGAAGGTCCGTTTGCCATCATCCCTCATTTGTTCAGTAAGTGATTCAGTTACGTTAGGAAATTCAACGTTCAAATTGGGCGTAGATGAAGCCCAAGCGAACGGAAATCGTGTTCAAATTCACTGGAGACATTAGCAACCGGATGAAATGAATAAGTGCTGGGCTAATCTGACAGGGGTGCGTACCGCCATTTTAATTTAATGAAATCCCAAGTCACGCGGAATATTCAGTCATTCCCGGAAATACGATTGCCGCCTTAACACCGGACCACACGCCGAACGGCCTAAAACTATTCGGCTGGGTGGAATATGCCGCGGTTTTTATTGACTCATTCTCTTCTTTTTGTGTGTGGACCTTTATTAATTAAAATTATTTTTAAAAATTCCGTCCGCCATGCCTGATTCTAATATTGGAAACCAAATGGAATGTTGAAATGCGGCCGCGATGTTAATGGAAAGGATATTACCATTCGCATTATCATGTTAGCATTCTTAATTGCAAAATCAGTTTGACTTTCCAGCAGCTTTTATCCACATTTTTTACATAACTCATATTACACGAAAATTCATCCGTAAATATTGAATCAGAATCTTAATAAAGGTAGAAATTTGTTTCAGTTTAGTTTAAAGAAAAACTTCATTCAATTGTGGTATTTGTTTTGGTTCTCTTAATCTTAAGTCCTGTCATAATTAAACTTCTCTCTTCATCTCATCTTAAGTAACTGTTAATGGTTTTTCTAAATAGATAATGGTAAATAAAAAAATGATGTAGTAATTCATTTTCTCCGGGAAATATAAAGACCGCTTCCACTCATTGGGCTGCAAGTGAAGATCCGTAGTTTATAAGGGAGAAATTTATTATTTTATGTTCATGTTCATTTCTTTCCTAATTTTTTAAAAATTTAATCTCATGTGATTTTGTGAGTCTCATGGGTATTGTAAGATTAACCTACTCTTCAATCCCCTTATGCTTAGAACGTAAATGAGTTTGTGCTTCCATGGCTGCAATTTTCGGTTAAAAGTTCAATCATTCCCTTTCTATCCTCCCCGATTAATTATCGTCCATCGGTGACTCTTCAGCTGGGAGTGACTCCTTCAATATTTAAAAGGGAATTACGGAACACGCAAAGAAAGGGAGGGCCAGGAAAGAGCAGGATGGAATGAAGTGGGAGAAAAAAAACTGTTTTGCACCTCTTTGCAAAAAATCCATCGGAATCCTTTCGATGAAGGTTCAAGGGATTCTCTCGGGTGGGGGAGAGGATCTGCCGAAAAAAACCTTGTGGTCCGTATGGATCCCCCTTCATTCGCCGTAAATAATTTTTTTCCCGCGGAATTCAAGTAGCCTCCCGTTGTATAAAAAGTCAGGTGAGGTGGAGGGAGGGTGGCGAGGGGAGGTGCGGGTGGAGGAGGAGGAGGTAGGGGGTCCAGGGGTAGGAGAGAAGGAAGGAGGGGAAATCGAACGGCGAGGGGTGGGGGCGTGGGGGACGAAAGGGAAAGTAGGGGTGGTAATAGTGAGTTGTGGCGTAGTCCCCGAGCAGCCCCCTCCCCGCCCCCTGAACTTCCTCCATCCCTTCCCACGCCCCTCCCACCCCTCAGACCTCGCACCATTGGCTCCCCTCGGCCTGGGAATCCCGGGAAATACTCCTCGACATCACTTTCTACAACCCAGGCACAGCGACCCTCCGCCACCCCCATATCCTCCGCTCCTCCCATTTCAAACCCCTCTCCCCCTTCAACTTTAAATACCCCAGATTTCCTCACGGTTTCCAAATTGGTCAAGTGAGCAGCTAAGCTCATGCTGATGCTGTTGTTAATCTTGCATTTCTCACACTGTGAAGTTTTTGATTTATTCATCTCTATCCACGTCTACACAAATACCTCGCAAACCACCACAATGACGTGTGGCATTAGTTGCAAGCACCAGGTGGCATAGGTAAGGGAGAAGGGATGGGAAGGTTGTTTAAAGGGTTAGGAAAAGGAAAAAAAACATTCACTAAAAATCTCCAAAAATAATTGAAAATCTCAATGCACGCTAGCGGAAAACTTAGTTCAACACACGCGTTAATTCTGATTCATTCATGTATGTCTCACGTACGCAATCAATTAATAATTATGAGGTCAGCAACAACGGCATCGGATTGGATTCTGATTTGGATACGCCTTATATTCGCTGGTCTTTGTATTATTGTACAGTTTTTCTCATTCTCTTTCTCTATTTTTTATGTTATTGGTTTCTCTGTCTCCTGCGATGCTGGATTACATTCTGGTTTTCTTTAAGGTTGTTTTACGTTATCCGTCATGCAATGTTATAAAACTTGTATCTCTTCATTGCCTCTTTAATTTTTCTCCACAACGAGTATCCTTGAGTGTGGTCTTTGACGATATTTGTCTCGGAACAAATTAAAATTTTTCTGCTCCCCCCCTTCACTCTCCTGCTGCAGATTCTCCTTCTCCTCTCTCGATTCGGAATCCACGTACCCCATCTCCCCTGCCATGCAATGACTTGCCTCCCTCCTCTACCTCCGTCCCACATGCCACCCCCAACCCCTTCCCTTCCCTTTCCCTCGTCTTTGCCCTCGAAACTCCTAGCACCCTGCTCTGCTTTTGAGGCTTTCAAGGTAGCAGTCACTTCACCCCGCAGATCGTTAATCTTTTTTCACTCCCCGAAAAGGGAATAGGAGGGTCTTAATGCCCTTTTCTCGTCATAATATAGCTTCAAATAATAATAATGACATGAAATGGTTCCGCTGGAATGTCGCGCATTATGTATGCGTTCTCAATATTTTTAACCCGCGTTTCTCAGGAGGCGTGGTGAGGCGGCTGTTCGCTTTCTTATTTCAATGGCAGACAGCCTCCTTAATGGACCACTGGTTGCCAGGTCGGGGGAGGCGGGAGATGGGGAAGTAGTTGTCAGTTGATGGCCGCCTTGCTGCCTCCTCGGGGGCAGAGTTATCGGCTTTTACAGGTGGTGACCTAGGGTGACCTTTATCGGCTTTGGAATTTGCATGCTAACATGCTAACGGCATGATGCTTTTTCATCGTACCACTTTCACCGAATGTTACGGCTCTCCGGCAGAGAAGTATCCATTTGTAAGCTCTTCGAGCAGGTGGCTATCGACCTGTGGCACTCGCTATGTAGTCAAGCTTCATCAAAATCACCCCGGGCATGAACGTTATTGTGAAAATGAATATTCTATCAATGGTAAATATTTATTAAAATGGAAAAAAAGCGTAGCAAGTCGTTCATTTAACTACAGGGCGATAAATTTGAGGTTATTTGAGGGAATTTGTCCGCATAGCCTTGTGAGTGTTACCTGTTCTTTGTTTTTCATCTGTTGGTAAAAAAAACTCCGTGAAAGCATTCAAGATGATCGATAATCAGCTACTTTGAATGTAAACCCCATAATTCATTCTGTAAGGTAATTTATTAATCCAGGAATTGCAAATGGGTTTCCTGCTTGTAACTAAACATGAGAGCGGAATGTCTAAGAAGAATGTCTAAGCGGAATGTCAGATACAATAAATTCAACAACATGGTCTCCTTGTTCTTCAATTATTTTAATTTACTCATAGGCTCAAAGATTTACTCTAATATTGTGAAAATCTAAAAGTTATGAATCTCACAAATTGTTCACTAAGAGAAACGCGCGTTTGAATTATTTTCGAGAGATTGGTTTCGGCGTTGAACGGATTTAGGCATCAGAATAATCTCTAAAGAACGCTAATTTAAATTGATTGCTGGGGGTTTATATCTTATAGTACCTCAAGATGGGCTGTTTCTCATTATTCTGCCTGCATTTAGATTACCACAAAATGACATTTGTGATCGACAGCTTGGCAATGAATTCCTCCTTCCAATATACCAAGCTTGGATGACTTGATGGATTTTCCCAATTTTGCCTTTCAGTCATTCCCTTCCGTGAAGTTAACTCACTCACATTTTCCTATCTTGGAGGTGATGTCTGAGAACCTTCTCTGAGGATTCCATTGTATCCATGTGACCACCTCCGCTAAAAAAGGGCCGTTGGCGGTATGCTAAAAAATACGGCCGTTATCGCTCGGTTATTTATTGCCGGTGGTCTTAATATTCCGATGCGGGGACCGGCTGGGCTGTCTGGAGGTACCCTACACCAGAGAGACCTTTCAGGCCTCGCAAATGCGAAAGGCCGGTGAGACGTAGTGGAGGGATAAAGAACCACGGGCGATGATCGTAAAAGAGAATATTTGTGGATGCATGCATAAATGATACGCGTGTAGACTCCCTTCTGGTTCGCGAGGGAAGAGGGCTCTTTTGAAATTTCGGCGCATTTGCATAATATGATCAAATTTGTGTTTCATGATTAGGGTGTGACAGGGCATAAGGATTGTGAAACGTACTCCTCTTATAGCACTTCCAGATGAATTCTATTGGTAAGAGGGTGGGAGGGAAAGTACATTGTTGGTTATCGTGTACAACGAAGAGAGAATATTTTATAATTCCAAAATATTCACATTCAACCTACGTCTTTTTAGCCACATTTTGATAAACTTAAGGGAATGTAATGCTCCTTTTGTTGAAGCTTAAGATCGGTGGGATGGTGTGTTGAAACTAGGGTAATCTGAAAACCGTGTAGTGTTCGTCTACGAAAACTCACTTCTGCTGTAGCATCCACCGGTTAGGACACCGGAGTTCCCTATTCTCTCTCCCTCTCACGGGTAACCTGTGGTGAGAAACAAGTTTCAGTTAACTAATTCCAGCGAACAACGACCGTGTTTTCATTTGCATATTGGATAGTTAGTTCTACGCCTCAGCTTTCGAGGGAGGCACCTGTTTATATGCACCGAGGAGAACGAAAGGGATTTTATTTCTAACGGATTTAGTTGTGACAGCCGACTTCTAAACGGTCCAGCTCACCCCTCCCACATGCAATATGTGTGTAACGCCGAGGATATGCCAGAGATGATTGGGGCCCGGAAATATTCTAAAAACCGACGGGGTGAATAATTTTTTTGAGCCCCTATGATTTTTAAGTGTATACTACATACACCTTCGTCCAAAAACGCGCATTATATGCATATATAATCGGAGTTTCGTCATATCGATTGGACTTCTCACCCACCACCCATTTCTATATTCGTGGGATTTCATTCTCCCTCAATCTCTAATCGAATCTTGGCGCTTCGGCATGGTTAGCGTTCAGTGTCGCGTAGGGGAAAAGGCAAGATGGAGACCTAAAGGAAAGTCGGAGGATAGAGCCGTAGGATTCGTTCGCTGTGAAGCGGGTGTAAGGAAGGGTAAGCGGAGAGAGATAGAAGGTGATAAAGTGGGGTGGAGGCAGGGGATTGAGATGTGAGAGGGAGGGACCAGATCCGATGCAAAGCCCTATGCACACCCTTATGCATCGACATCAACGGTATCTGCTACCAAATAGTCGATATCTCTCGACTTTTTTCTCTCGTTACATTCTGTGGCCGGCTGAAGCAAGAGCAGTGAAACCAATTTGGTTCCAATTGTCTTAAATATTCTCGGAGAGATCGTTACACAGTCGTAGGTCGTAGTCATCATCTGAGCAGTACTCCGTTAACTAGATACCTCTTCTCACGGACGGACAGCGTAGCTCCTTGCTCTTGCGCATGCTCGTTTCAATCGTTCCGCATCGTCAAATAGTCCCCTGGCTGCGAAAGGGAAACAGTAAGCAACCTCACGCTGTGACGTCACTTGGCAGAAACTTAAAAACCACCTAAAGCTGACACTATTACAAAAACCAGTTCATATTGCCAAGAAAATAGATTTTTTCAGTAAACACGTAGGAGTGGATTCTAATGAATACGTGAGCACTCCCTGGTCAGACCGTAGCCTTTTCAGTTATTGGCAGAAGTTGTTTATATTAATCTTTTGTGAGAGTTAAAAAAGGTTTTGCTCATTTGCGAGGTTCCACAAAAAAATCCCCACTACCGAACTTCCAACATAAAAAATGAATAAAAGTTGTATATTTAAACTTCGTGGTTTAATAAATAGCATAGAAGCTCATCGGTCCCGAAGCTTTGTTTTTACATTCCATGTCTTATAATTCCAAATGATGGATTGGAATTGATTAAACATCGGCGTGTGAACGATCTGTAAGAATATCAAGGATATCCATTATTTTCTAGGGTCGAGCCTGATTTTATTTGTAATTTTATAATGGGACCGCAAGGTTGAAGTAAGTGAATTTGAAAATAAGGTTATTGTTCATTTTTATTCCCTTTTCTCGCGATACGAATCATTAATTTATTAGGTGTATCAACACTTGTTTTGAGTTAAGTCTTTCTTCAACACGTATACAAAATTTGGGCGCTATTTAATACCTTTTTGCTGAATATATTCCCATTTTCCCTTATCTTCCATATCCTCCCTTATCATTTACCGTTCACACCTGGTGATTGCACCCCTACCACATATCTCTTTGGTTAATGCGTGGTATATATAGTATGTCGATTTCGAAGTGAAGTGCATATGGATTAGCATAATTTGTGGGTGGTAGAATATTTTCTCGTAATAAATGTAAATCGAAAGTTTTGCACTTTGTTATCTAACTATCAGTTATGAAAACGGCTACGGCTATTAAAACAGTATAGTACAGTGTACGTAAAAAATTGGAGTTAGTTGGTATTCAAGTTTCAAAGCTCTCTTTGCTCGGAACGGAAAAAGAAAATACTTAGTTCTTCCACACAAATTGTGTGGAAGCTCATTTGCTCAATCACCCATTAGTATAGTACTTATATATATATATATATATGTATAAAACATAATTATTAAAACGTTTTTTATTCAACACTTCCGTGTTACTTCGAAGATATCATATATATATATATATATATATATATATATATATATATATATATATATATATTAATTAGTATAATATAGTACAGTTATGATTGTTTTGATGTACTGAAATACTGAAAACATGATCCTGTAAAAATGACTTCTTTATCCATTCCAAGAACGTTACTAATGAAATAGAAGTAAAATGGAAATTAATAATAATACCATGATAATATTTTCCTATCTGCCAAAGAGTCAATTGAAAGGCTAATGATTTAAAAGTGGGCACCATTTTAAAATTAAAATAGAGTCATTAAGTTTTTTCGTGCGTCAACTTCTTCAGGCATATTATAAGAGTGATGTTGTCCTCGTGTACGTCCCTGTATTGGACCCTGTTAAATGAATAAATTGAGCAAATATTTCACCATTCAAAAGTTAAAAAGAGTTGAAGCATGAACTTGAACCTACCCAGTAAATGCCTGCCTGATGAAATTCACTGAAAAAATGAGCTTCTTGAAGCGCCTGAGCAAGCTATTGTGATTATTACATGTTGTTGGAAATGAAATCCGTCTCGTGTTATATTGTACACAAATTCCGTTTAAAAAACGAGATTCAAAAAACTCATCTAGGCTAAACAAAGATTCCTGAGTGGAAAATACTTGACAGACGTATCGGAGAAAGTCACATTCCGAGGGAAATTCTAACGGTGGTACATATTATGAAAGCTCAGTACGGAGCAGAGGAAAAAAACGTCCACGGAAAACATACGATGGAGGTTTGAAAAGTTCTTGGGATGGAATAGGAATAAACGACTTACCTCAGGGAAACAATTTTTTTTCCATAAAATCTCCCTGTACACTTATTCACTTGGTCCAGCGATGTTCCAAAGTCTTCATTCCATTTCAAAAATTATATTCCTTGCAAAATACCCGTCTACCTCGGCTGTTAGTTCTTTTTTTTTTTGAAGAGAATCTCCGGCCACCGAGGGAAATTTTGAGCTTGGGGAAGAAATAGAAATCTGATAAAGTAAAATCTGGCGAATAAGGCGACAACAATTCTTATCTTAGTTCACGTATTTTTGCCATCGCAATGACACTTGTGCGTGGACGAGCGTTGTCTTGATGAAAGATGAATTTTTTCCTTGCCAAACTTGCACCTTTTTCGTGTATCTTATGCTGTAGTTGGTCCAGAAGGTTAGGTTAGTATTGCCCAGTGGGAAGATAATCTGTCAGCAGAATCCCTTTTGTATCTAAGAAAACAGAAATCATCACCTTTCCAGCCGACCGTATTGCCTTTGCTTTCTTTGGAGGTGACGAATCAACATGTTTCCATTTCTTTGACTGCGGTTTTGTCTCTAAGGTATATTAGTGGACCTAAGCTACCCCTGTGATCACAAACCGACACAGAAAATCGTATCTTTGTCTATCAAATTGTGTGATGGGAAATTCATTATTTTTTAATAAGTTATTTTCATTGCTGTGTGTTTTTCCGTGCTGTAAATGTAATCTTACGTACGCATCTTTCATGCAATACGAATTTTTTAATCGTTACTTCCATTTTCCTGATTTTTGCTTCATTATAGTGTAGTTAAAATAAACTGGAATCTGTGAAGGATTTTGTTGATGCGTCTATTTCACAAGAGTTTTAAGAATTCGTTTCAATATTGCTTAATCATTTACCCGCACCTGTTTCATTGAAGCAGGCTGCATATGCCCAATTGGCGGAGCGTAGTTAAAGGGACGTTAAGATTGGAGAGAGGATCGCGCCTGAGAATTAGGAACTGCTAGGGAAAATCGGATGGAATGGCAAATGTAATGCGTTTGGGCTGGAAATGACGGAGGAGGACGGTTGGAAAAGTCGGACTGGGTTCGGGAGACGGGAGGTTGAAATACCAAAAAATTGTGGCCGTAAATATAGTTTTAACTAATTCCCCTCCTGGCGTTTATCTCCAAATTTTTCTCGATTTCAATCCGACCCACCGAGTGGCAGGGCCAAGCATGTATGTACAACCTGCACTGACCTTTTAAGGCAGAATTAATGTTATGACGAGCAGGAGGAGAGCTTTGGGAGACAAGTTATCCTCGACGCAATTAGCATAAGGTAAGGATTACGACGTAAATCACATCATAAAATACGTTCCTCCAATATATGTGAGTTTAAAGCCAAAAAATAATTGGACTTAGGTTGAAACTTTCCCAGAAATCACTGAAGATTTCCGTTTTTTGTAGCTATAGAAATATTTACTTGGTGCTGTTTTGTAGTGATATGTTAAACATTTGAAAAGATATCATTTTTTTCAATGATAGGTTATGATTTTTGCGTTCTGTTTCTCTTTTATATTAGTGATACATAACTTGATTTAACACAACATCAAGTTAACGTGTTACCATGAACAAACACTCTATTATTATTTGAAATAGGTTTGTACAAGTATCTTATTTGATTGTGTGTGTGTACGTATATATTGCAGTTTTCTCACTCTTCTTCATGTGTGGGTGTTTTCCTGTAGTGGGTTTTTTCTTCAAGGATAAATGCCTAATTCCTTATGTTTTCGCACAATTTTGCATGTATTTCTTCACTCTTTACTCATGCATATTAATTTATTTGGCCTTAGTCCGAAAACAGCACTTTTTGGCCTATACATCGGACTAATAACAGTGTCAATACTGGAGACGATTACAAATTTTTATTACATCTAAGCCCTAGATGGAGGAAAACCCACCCAGGCGAGAATCGAACCCACGACCCTTGAATTACCAGACGAGGACGTTACCCCGCCGCAAGATTGTAAATCGATTGTCATTATTTAGTCCTTTTTTTCTATTATTTAGCCCTCAAACGTAATTATATTTTTATTGAATGTATTTGACGATTATTTAGATGTAATACGGGACTGCCACAGTCTCAATCTCACCCGAATAAAATCGAGTTATTATTATACACACTCCGAAAAATCAAGAGCTGCCAACCCCAAAATTAGAATTCTCTCTTATTAGGAGTTATATTTCTCTATCTTCTGATTCGCAATTTCCATTATGTGTTTAATGTAACATCAAAATAAGTTTATATTATTATTATTAAGACAGCACACATACGAAAACAACACTTTCTCTTGAGATCTACAATTTCCTATTTGCCTCTTCCACAACCAACTGGGGCAAAACTCTCACAAGCAATCTTATGTTTTTCCTCCCCATTGCGAATGTCACGTACAATCTTATCTTGGGAATCTGTGTCACCCGATCATGAAAGGGAAGGTGAGCAAATGTGGATAGTGGTTTCACATGTCACCCTTTGAATTTTAATGCCTTACGTGTATTCAGACTTCCGCAGGTATTCCATTTAACGCCCTTCTTTAGCACCGTAAGAGGCATCGACTCGGGTAAAAGTGGGGAATAGCACGCCGATGTATGCGGGTAGACGCGACGCCAGAGACACATTATTTTTTTTATTCATTATTTTTAATTAATTAGTCGTAAGGGAATTAAAATCGGGTCTGAGCCATCTCCTGTTCTGCTCAGAGATCATTTTTTAGCATGGAAAAGCCTCTTTCTAACCGTAATTGTAAATACGGAAAGATTAATTATGATATGTTGGCATTTGCGCGTAAGTTATGAATATCCTATAGCTTAATTCCACGAAGGATGCAAGCGAAATACGGTCCACGAGAAAGTATTCGTTTAAGACCCTAAATGTATTCGCAACTCCTCCATGGGAATCCAGGGATTTGTTTACCGCTTTTTTCTTATCTTCAGCTGACTAGTTCTATAGTTTCTTACGTTATATACAGCTTAATATACAGTTTATTACGTTATATATAGCTTAAGCTTCCTCCTATTTCGCATTGATATATACTTCCTGATACATCTGCTGCATGCTGTTTGTCTCGTCTTCTGTCAGATGCTATTCTCATGAATTTGTTCTGTAAATCTGTCTCTTCTCCTAAATGTAGTTTTCACACGTAGTGGACATGGCTCATAAGACCCAGTTGAAGACAATATTCGTAAGGCCTCGTTGAAGAAGAAGATCTTCAAAATGGACATTGCGAACAGTTTTTAATTATTTCAAATTGATTATGTGAAGGTTTTATTTTATTTTGAGTCCTTATTTTGCATTAAAGCATTATTAATTTTTAAAGTGTCACTTTCAGACAAATATTATTGCAATGGAATAAAACTTATGACCAATACAAAGCAGCTCTCGTTTCTCACAACTTATATTTCGGCAGAGAGTAATTTCGTTTTAAGTTCTAAAAATTCTTCTGAATTTGTATTACTTAATGCGATACTTTTTATCTTATGGTACTTTTTATTACAACAGTATTCATCACAACAGATATTACAACAAATAATAATTTCGGTGCTTACTTTGCAAATGTCTTTCCACTCATCCATGTTCATGGTTCAACCCAAGTAGGTCAAACTCAGGTTCAGGAAGGATAACACCCTAGGACCGTCCTTACGAGGACGGACTTTTGCGACGAATTTTCTGCCGGGATCAGCTATGATTATTTTTGTCATTCCAACTCTGTAGGAATGTCTTCATCACCCTTTTTATGCTCATATATGCTAATTTTTACGCCTTGTCGCAGCATCATGCTTTTTTTCCGGACTGCGTCACGCTTCCGGACAAAGGAAGCAGAAATTCCCGATAAACCTGACCCGAGTTGTTCTGTATTAGTATGAGGAGTTAATTAAGTCCGGAAAGCTAATGATAACCGTTGGCGACAGTTACGCCATGTACCATAATTATTTTAAATTTAATTATGCCAAAATTACATAAAATGGATCTCGGTTGTTCTAACAACACCTATCTTAGTCCTCTTTGTTTTCCACACAAGTATGTGGAGGCAAACTAGTTTTCACTACCAAAATAACGTGGATGAAATTTCACATTTATTCTCTCCATTTCATATTTTTGTAACATCTGCATATTTATTTCTATTTTCCTCTAGGGAATAGCTCGTCATAAATCTAAATGCGTACAAAAATGAAATGGCTATCTCATCTTTCAGGCGCTTTCATGAATTTTTGGTGTAATTGATCAGAAACTCTGCCTTTGGCGGTGGACTACTTATGGAGGTAATCAATACCTGTTTTATTTTTCAACTTTACGAAATTCGATAAAGCTGAAAAAACTGGAACTGCTTAACTTAGCATCCAATTTAAGAAATACACAAAAAAATTTCTGCTTCATTTTCAAAAAGGTTTAAATGATTATTTTCTCCTCTGTACAAGGAATTTTAAAAGTCGAAGACGTTTAATTACCATATCTTCACCCTTTTTGGACAAACAGGGCCTGGATGAATTCCAGGCTGTCTGTGTTCGGAAAAAAGGGTACTCAGAGAAGAAAATATAACGCAGGAAGGTCACAATATGCATTTGTGTTTTCATATTCCCTTATTTTTTCATCACCTTAATATTTTTTACCCTAAGTGGAATCTCGAGTAAGTTAGGTTTTATTTCTGGTATTATCGCATCGAGATTCAAAGCTTCTTAAGGATTAAGCCTAACCTTCCTTATTCGAACACACAAAACAGTTTAAATAGGGAGGGAAGAAGAGAGAGAAAGAGGAGGGGGAAGAAAGGGGGAGCGAAATGAATGGAAAGATGGCCGGCGTAAGAATTGATAGTGGCGATTTCTTTTAACTGCGAGAAACAAGAGAGGAGCTGCGGAGCGTCGGTGGGGAGAAGGGAGGAATGTTTAAAGTGAAAAGAAGTTTCCTCAGTTCGCTTTTCAACGCTTTCGCGCACACCAGCAGGCAAACACAGGAAACCACACACACACACATACTTACAAACACACAGCCTTTCTCTCTCGCCGCCTGGATAAAGGGCCAGAAACTCAGTATCCACGAGAGAGATTCCTTTGATAATAAAAATTCGATGAGGGAGTTGGAGAAGGGGGGTGGTATCTCCTCTCCCGTCGAAAGGAAATCTTTTTTTTTCTCAATCTCCCTCTCTCTTGCGTACCGAAAAGAGGGAGGCTAATGACTGGGATCACAGCTTTCGCGGAATGCGCTCTTTGCAGGCGTGCGAGAGAGTGCGAAGTCTAAATGAGTCGATCCGGGAGAGGTGCAAAGCCGCGTTCGGTCCAGTTCGTATTCGGAGCGCAGGATGGCACTGTGAGCATTCGCCCTTTGAGTCTCTGCCCTTCGAATAAATCCCATTAATCCGCCCACATGGTCGTGTGACATCACTCCTGTCGTCCGAAACTCGAAACCCGCACCAATGTGAATAGGTTGACGGATTACTCCAAGGCCACCGAGGACTGCATCCTAAGTTCCGCGCATACGTAGCCACTCATCCCGCATTGCGAAACACGAATAAAAAGCACGGAACATCTGGCTCTAACTAAGCCTTGACCTGCACCTTTCTCTTGTCTGTAACATGCGTAGTGACTTCTAGCAATGTTGAGGCCGCCGGTTGACACAGAAACCCAGTGTATTTTTCTAGTTGGTAAATACGATCTATATTTTTCATAGCAAGTGAATACATATACTTTAATGTAACATTTAGTACCATTTGTTTACGTTTCATCCAAAGTTTTGAATCAATTTCTAATATCTATGAAAGCATTTCCTGTATTTCAAGATATTATCAGGGATCTCTTCACTTTTTTTTCCAACTTTCAAATTAAACTTGCAAGAATTAGTATATTCATAGTTAGTGTAGGGAATTTTACTTTATTTTAAGCTTTCATGAGTTTACTGTATTTCACCAATCATATTCAAAAGTGTCTCATGGGCCGTGCTTTAGGGGCAGCTGCCAGGAGTGACCCTCATGGCACTGTCCTTCGTCGATGTGGCCCTGACGTTTCTCACCCCACCATTGCCACTTTCGTGGGAACCAATTATCTCGATGGCCGGGAGCAATAGGGTTTCTCCAAAAAGACCCGGTGGGAATCCTCTCCATCGGATGTTGATTACCCGTTACGCTTCTGCGTTTAAAGGAGGCCTTCGAGGAAACAATCGCAGAAATGAAATAGACATTGATTGCAAGCCCAGAATATGGTTCACTTCAAGGGGTATTATCGGAAAAAAATAGCTCGACTCTGCCGAAAAATTTGCCACTAGAGACAATGACGTTCATTTTAATGTGTATTCGCTTGAAACTTAGTGAGGAATATTTTGGCTCCAATGGAAATTGTAAATAATTCAGTTCTGAACTATGACAGAAAATTTTTCCTTCAACTGGGTCATGCTCGTAACTTTTATCTATAAAATGGGGCAAGAAAATTTTCATGTTATGGAATGAAATTACTGTTTTTTAGTGCACGAAATTCATTTAGCTAGCCATACATTAAGAAATTTCATTGAGGGAGAGGTGACAGACCTTAAAAATTTTTTTGTTATCTTTTAATAAATAAAAATCTGTGCATTATTATTGGTACACCGTTTAAAGTTAATGTTAATTGGTTTACAAACTTTCTAATCGTAAAATTGATCGCCTTTGCCCCGATACTAATTCTTGGTTTTTCTGTAATTTGTCTTACAGAATTAATGAAGATAATATGAACTTTTTATTGCATTCTTGGCGATTAAAACATCAATTTTAAATTTCAATGAGATGAGTAAATAAAACTAAATCTCAATTTGTCTAGTAAAGCTCGGTCTTTAAGGTATTAGGTCTCTGTGGATAACATCTTTTTGATATCATTGAGGGTTCTCCTTATCCTTAGGCCTTATATTAATATTTTTCATTATTCAGAATTACTTTCTTTTCTCAGGATATGTTTTGTATAGTTTCACAGTTTTTCTTTTCGACTAACCTTAACATTAAAGTTAACGTGATTTTATTAATTTAAGATATTTTAATTCTCACTTATTCATATTTATTGCATTTAAAGAAATCCTTTAACAGATTTTTTTAAATGCATCTGTAATTATTAAATGGGATATTACTATCAACAGTTAATAATCATTGGTGGAAATATAAGAGCCTCTTCCGAATACTCACATAAAAGACGCGTTAAGGATTCATGCGATCCCTGCAAGTGACTTGTGCACCCAAAAATACCTGATGGAAACGGAATCGCGGTCGGAAGTCAGGAGTACGTTGGCCGTCGACGCAGCAGAAAAAACGAGTCTCCCTATTTCCTGCAGTGGGATCGGAGAAGGATGTTCACGGCAGGCCAGTAACCGCCGACAAATAAGCGGGTCAATTCAGCGGCAGCAGTGTAGTTTTGCGTCTTCGGCACGGTGATCTGAGCTCTCCCTTCCACCCAGTTCCCCCCTTTGGCCCTACCCCCGTGAGAAATCTTCCGCCTGTATGCAGTGAAATGACTCGAAAGCAGTCGGGATAGGTCGGAATCAGAACGAGATTAATCCTGAAGTGGGTTTAGAAAAAGGAAAGGGTTGATTCGAGGAGCTGGCGAATTTAAAAATGAATTCCGATGTGTCTTTGCCTTTTCCCTACTGACATTAATTGAATTCCACCCGGAAAACTGGAAGTTAGTGTCGTATCATTGATGATTCTCACCTTTCTCTTGGAGAATAAGACTATAAAACAATTCATTTCTGTCATATTTAATACGATATAGTTGAAAAATTATACCGTGTAAGAATTTGAAAATGTCCCGCTTCAAATGGTTGAAAATGCACTTTTTTGCTGTTTAATATCCCAGACCTAGTTTGTAAAATTTCTGCAGTATTTTGCAATAATATCTATAATAGATTACTTGCTTTTTAATTTAAAATTTGTCAACACGCCGAAGATAACTATATATATATATTTATATATAGTTATGTTCATATACAATAAATATATATCAAGTATATAGATATCTTCATTTAACAATTTCTATGCAATTTTTCTTCTTCCAGATCTATATTTCGGATGATAAGGGATCAGGTGTAACAAAAGGAATTTCGTTACAACTGATTACATATTTATTGAATATGCCTGAAATTTAACAAATTTTTAGGATTATTAAGAAATAAAAATGGTAGTTAAGAATTCAAGTAGGAGTTGAGGTAAAATGACGTAGGTAGCATTCAGAGGAAGGAGTGGAAAATATATCCAAGAAGTTTGGGAGTCTTGTAAACAGGTTGTATGGTATGGAATGGCGTCTCAAGCACGATAAGATACTAATCCGTAAAGCACTTTACATAAAAATCTAAATCTTTCAGCAAAGAATTGCTTGCGAGTTGAATACGTTGCTTAGAGATGGATTGGCATCTTATAGAGGAGTTTAAAGAGCTATCGTCAACTTCTACGACGATGTATTACCACATAGAATAATATACACGTATGCTTATAAGTTACATCCAAAATTCATCTTACGACAAGCCTTAGAATAATACGCTTTCTTTTAATTGATATGCGAGTTAAACAAATCAATTTCATCACCTTGTTATTATTTCCCTGCCTTATATTTTCAGTTACGTGCAGAAACGTCCAGACATTTGATGCTCATTTTTCCCTCATATTGTCTTTCGTGAGTGCTAATGGTATTCATGGTCGCTACCAATAATTCTGTTAAATATCACGTAAATCATGCGCTTTTTTAGATCCCTAATATTCATTTTCAAACTTTATATTCATTTAATTGAAATAATTGGGGCATTAGGTACATTGGCCCATTTTGTTTGACTGTGTCAATATACACGGTCGCCTTATTTCCTCCGTGAGTGAAAACTTGAGAAGTTGAAGGAATACGTAAGGACGGTTTGTTTGTTCAGGGATTAGAGAGATCGATAGGTCGTCTCGTTCGAGAGCACAAAAGATCGATAAGGTTGAAGGCCTCCCAAAAGGTTTGAATGCCCGTCAATTGCCTCAATCCTCCTTCAAGAGCTTCAAACCCTCGTTGAATGAAGACGGGCCGAGCCGGCGAGCTCTCCAGAACTTTGGCGCCGGCGCTCTCTGTCGAGGCGAAAACAATTTTTCCCCTCGTATTTCTCCCACGACGGAGTTGTTGGAAGAAGAAAGTCGCTGGGAACACTCTTGATAGCCCACTCCATCCGATTGATGAATGGAGGTGAGAAAATCTGAAGGAGTCAATGCCATTTTTAATCCAATATTGCTGAAAAATTGATTTTTTTTAGTTCAATTGATGTTGAGTCTCCATTCATTTCCGGAATATGTGATCAGTGATGGCATTTGCTTTAGTATGGTTACGCATAAATGATTTACTGTGAGTAGAGAGATCTTTAAAAAATACTTCCAAATGCAATCTCTATTGCTTGAGTCAATCCAAAATTCCATCTATAAACGGAAAACTGCAAACGACGTCACAAGTGATTAGGAACAATTTTGTAATCCACTAATAAATCATGAAGTCTATAGTAACCTCGTTGGGCTACTCAAAGCCCCCCTTTGACATGGTTTCAGTCACCAGTGGTGACTTAAATATTAAGTGTAGTTTTGTAAGCTCGGAAACTGAGTTGTCTATGCAAGGTAATAAACGTAGATTGGAGGCTTTTGGGATGTGGTTGTGAAGAACAGTGAAACTCAATGAAACCATCGAAAAGATAAACAATTATTCTCTAGTAATGGTAGCAGAGGAGTAATTCAAAGTTGCCAGGACTTCATGTTCGTGGATTAATAAGATACATCTACATAAATACCCTGTGAGCCACCAAAAAGGTGTGTGGCAGGGGGTGTAGCACCATGAGGGAAGGGTAAGGGTTGAGGGGGTTGGGGGTTAGGTGAGGAAAGGTGGGGAGAACCTGTAAGGAAAAATATAGAAATATATACATATATATATATATATATATACACATTTCTACACATACATACATATACATGCATACACACATGTATACATATTCTCGCGCAGTCCCTAACCTGTACGTTAATACTTATTGTAATGAACTAACTCCTGGGGAATTTCGGCTACAAGCATTCTGGTCCCTTATCGTTCTTGGAAAAAATGACATTTTAAACCTGTCAGTCTTGCAGTCTCTCTAGTCTTATATTCGTGATCCCTTCGACCGTAATACGTTGGGGATATTGATAAGATATTGAGCGGCTGTAGGATTGTAGAAGATAAAGGCGAGGTAGATGGCTGAGTAAAATAGACATTGGAATGAAATAAAGGTAGAATGTATCCATAGCTAAAAAGTGAGTCATTTTAGCATGTAAGTATGTGGTTTGAGGAAAATTTGTGTCTGTACTCTGGGATTAGAAATGTACTGGCGTTTAGTAGAATGCTCTATTGAAAGCCTACACTAACTACTTGGAAGACCATTGGCAATAAATTCAGTGCTTCCATCCCTAGGCCCGTATTACAGCTCCCGTATAAAAGAGAGAGGATAATACTCTCTCTTGACGATGCGAGCTTAGCCATGTAATAATCACGACTTCATTGTTGAGACGAGTGATTAATGGAAAATTTACATGCTTCTATCATATGGATTGATGTTCTTTTCACCTCTCTCTCACCTGTTCTCTCACCCTTTCCGGGTGAATTCATTCTATTAAGATAGGAAAAAGAGCAACTCGTTTTCCGCTGTTTCTGCGTTACTGTGGAGGAGGTCCAAGGATTCATTTATATGCGCGATAGGTTAGGCCTACGGAAGAGTTATGCCCGGGAGTGCATCTGAGCCACATTTCAAGCGCTGTTCCGCAATTCGGCGAGAAGAAAGTTACGCCCTAATCCCCTCCCCGCTATCCCGAAACAACTGAATTAACTGATTAAAAAAACGGGGATCTCATAAAAAAAGGATTATCCTCAGACCCTTTCTTCTTTGTTAACATGTTTCCCCTTTTAGAGAGTGCTTTGAAATGTATCTGAGTCCTATGACTTCTGAATTTTGTTCCCATGTTTGTGTGTGATTATATTTGTAAATATGCGTCTACACACGTGCAAATTAATATCCATCTTTCATCCATATATATAATTATTTTATATATAAATATTTTGATAAGGTAATCTACCGGTTAAGGTAGGTTTGGGATGGAAAAAACGATCAAATAAATATTTTGTTACCCCTAACAAAACACATTCCAGCGACCAACTCCCTGGATCAAGTCCTTCTTCATCTCCGTGTACTTCCTTCCTCCCTGATTTATATATATATATATATGTATGCGGGTCGTGGTGGTCTAGCGGGTAGAGCGTTGGACTACTGACCGGAGGGTCCCGGGTTCGATTCCCGGGCAAGGCACATTGGGCACCTGCAGCTCCACCCAAGCTAGTTGATTTTTCGGGTACCAGGTCTTCCTGGGAAACCATAACCGGCACGGGGAAAGGACCTGGCCCCCCTACCCTGATGTGTGAATATTCACACGCCGTTGGGCTTGGTACACGGGTGAGCTCGACCATCACCTACTAAACCGACCTTCGGGTTGATTACTGTGTTTATGGTTTTTTATGTATATATATATATATATATATATATATATATATATATAAAACATTCAAACATTCAAACACGAAAACTCGCCAAATGGCGAGCACATACTATATTCATTCACATGGATACGGAAATGAGGACAAGGGATAGGTGTGGACATAAAAAGACAACCACCATTCCTGTATCAAAGTTTTGACGAGTCATTACTTAAGATCCTTATTATATATATATATATATATATATATATATATATTTACAATATATAGATGAAGAGTGACCTGATGTAGAGTAGATTGCTGGATTGTGTTTTGTTAGGAGTTACAAAATATTTATTTGGTAGTTTTGTCCATCCAAAAACCGACCTTAACCGCTAGACTACCTAATAATAATAGTTATATATATTTCCTTTTTGTATATATGTTTACATATTTATATATTATGTATATATGCTTATATATTTATGCATATATGTATATTTATATGCACACACAGGTATACACGTACACAAACACATATCCAACTAGGCACACACATGAATGTCTTTATGAAAAATTGTTGCCTGGTACACCCTCCTTCCAGTCTCAGTGCTCGAACATGGAGTAACCATAAACATCAGCGCGGCGGAATAACAAAGCCATCCATTCATCGTTGCTATTTTTTCCCCGGGGTTCACTCCGGCGTGTCTTTATGCGGAAAGGGGTCTGTTTTGAGATGGATGGGGTTTGGCAAAAGTTTGGCCGGAGTGGTACGGGCGAGGACCGGGGTGGGTTGTGTGGGTTAGAGCCCCCTACCCCCTCTCCAACAGGTGAAAGTGAAGGTGAGTTTGGAGGGAGGATTTGAAAGGGGGGAAAGGGGTTTTCTGTGTCCTGGCCAGTCGGACGGAATAACGAACTTAGGGAATTGTGCCGGGGGAAACAGCAGCAGCGCCTCGACGGCGGAAGAGTGAATTTGCGCAAGGGGCGTGGATAATGATTGGGAGCTGGAAAGGGGTGTGGGAATTTCAGAGATTAAGTCGGAGGAAGGAAGGAGGAGGATTGCCAAGAATAATGAAGAATGGCTCACGAGCGTGGGGAAATTTCCAAAGACGGTAGAGAAAACCCACCCTTAAAATCATCCTGCAGGCTTCCCACAGATTTGGCATTATTTGAATTCTCCTTTCGAGTGCCTTGTGTACCCTCAATACTGTTGTCGAACTATGGGTCATAATAATTTCGTAAGGGTTCGGGAGGCAACATTTGTAGTACACACAAGCATTTAATAACACAGAAAAGACGCACACAGTTTTATCGGGAGTATTTTTTCATGTGACACTAATTATCTCGCTGCGATGCAAAAAATAATATATTAAAGGATGAATTGAATTCTTAAGGATATTCTTTAAAAATGCACCCATTTGTTCAATAAAACGCACACTCGTAGTTTTAATATTATCTAAAAAGTCTATTATTGTTCATAAAAGAAAGGACTTCTTGATATCATAAATATTTTAACTCCCACGACTTTGGGTTCATCACACTGCGTCATCTTCAGGAATCTTGCCGTATCCTATTTCGTGTGAATAACTTTTTCCGTGCAGTGGTCTGCTGTCTTTCTCCATTTAAGAAGTATTTATCGTATCCGCCGTCATTTCGTCTTCCCTTTGACTTGCAAAGGGGATGGCGGCAGGGGCAATAAGAGATTTAAATTCTTTCGTGACTTTTTTAAACCCAAAATAATTAACGAATTAACAAACTTTATCATGTTTTATTTTTTACGCGTATTTGCTCTCTCTCTCTCTCTTCTTTCTCGGGGAGAAAGAGAGTTTAGGCGCCCCCCATCCACCACTCGTGAAAGGAAGGAAGTAAGAGGAGAGGGGGCCGAGACAAAAGAATTTAGCGACGCGAACCTTCCCCCGAAGAAAGCCACCCGCAGAGAGGCGCAATTCTGGCTTATATTTTTATATCTTTTCCGGAAGATTCCTCCGGGACGCTTCTTTTTTTTCCCTTTTCCTCCCCCTTTTTTTGGAAGCGGTCGTTCGAGAAGCCCGCGGGGAATCGCTCGGGAGAAGGGGGAAGGTGTGACAGGGAAAGGGCGGGCATTATTACATTAGGATAACGTTTCTGGCTCAGTTAAAATGCGCGGCTCCTGGATCATTTTCGCGCCCCCCTCTCCCCAGCTCCGATGGGTAAAATTACATTAGCGTTGTCTTCCTCGGGCACCACCTCCGGTGTAGCACCTCGAGACACCCCTCCCCTTTTCACTCGAGACTTCTAGGGACCCCATCATAAGTATTGGAGCCGTTAAGAAATGATTTGCCGGGAAGTGGAGGTGGGAGCTATATATCCAATAGGAGGGGGAGGAAATGATCGCTGATGGTTGGTGATGTTCACCCGTCAAAAGTTTCTGCGAAGTGCCATGATGAATAACAGAACCCTGAAGCCGAATATACTCTGAATAAAACCCTCAAGAAGGCCGAAACGTTTGGATGAATTTACCTAATTCGATTCAAAAGAGGTCGGAAAAAGTATATGCACTTCTACTTGAAAGTGAGGTTGTGTACACTGATATAGAATGTTAATTCGGAGTCTAAATGGCTCAAATATGAACGAAGGATTTCCATTTATAGTTTTCCTTTATCGAAAAATCTACAGAAAAAACTCACCAACATTCCCAAGAGCCATATGGTTTCACATATTTCAATTGTGTGTGCTCATAATATCCTCCTCAAGATTATATTGGAGACGATTTTTTAAAATTCGGGGAAATTATCTTTCAGAGCCTTTCAGGCAAACTTTACAGCTGTAGGAATCTTTGACGTGTATTACAAAAGTAAAGACCGCAAAGATGAGCGAGTCTCACACTCCGATTTCACATTGTTTGCCGTTTATCGTGCTTGCTTTTTTCTCTTGTTGGGAATACTGCAAGGTTTCCTAATTAGAAACAGTTCGAATCAGTAGGATTGTTTTCACTATACTCCTTTGATAATTCAGGTTGAAGAGTGCAATAAAATTTTTACTAAAAATGACCGGAATTTTGTTGGGTGACACTAAAATTCTCTAAAGTGAAAACATAAATCCGAGAATGATAATGCCTATTCTCTTTTACTGACTGTTTACGAAAATAGCGCTACGTAATTCGAAAAACTTTCATTTTTTAATTTATTGTAACATTTTTGTTGTCATTTTCGTAGTCATTTTGGCAATTGCAGCAAGCGCATTTACTGTAGTAAAATATTTACTTTATAAGATAGCGCGTAGCTCAAAGCGTGAATTAGTTGTTGACATTGCGATTTTTATTCGGTCAGCCATATTTGATTGAATAAACATATAAGATAATTTTTATCTCAATTAAATGATATAATGTCTGAAATTGATTTGTATGAAAATTATTGTATGTTTAAATATAAAATTATGATCGTTTTGTTGTTTTCTATTACATTTATTTCTATTGGGCATTATAAACAATTACATTTATGAATTTATGGCGATTTCAACGCAAACAATTTGCCTGGAATAAACCGCTTCACCGTCTTACTCAATACCAACTTTTCTCTTCGGTTTTTTTATCAATTAAAAAATATAACTCACCCGAATAACAATGGAAAACATCCTGAATGGTGTTAATTGTTTTAACCTTTTTGGCTTTTATTAACCACCTGGAAGGAATTGCGAGGATTCTTGGGATAGCTTGCTTATTCATTGGTGAATATCTAATTCTAGTGCATTTCTACTAGGTCATTGATTTGTTTTGTTTGGAATTTAAATTATCATTCGCAATTGATAAAATAATGAAATATTTTTGTGAAAATAAATTATAACTTGACTTGAAATCACACATCTCCATTTTATTCCGACATGAATCACCATTTTAGTCACAGGCATGAAATCGACACTGTTTGATTTTATGGACACCAATTTTTTTACACAGAGTCTAAGATGACCAAGGGAAAGGAGCCCGTTCTCTTACACGGATGCGTGAACTTCAAACTTAGTAGGACATACGAGATTACGTACGGTCGTATACCCTTGCCTGTCAATCCCATCTTCGAGTTGTTTACTGTGCTTAATGCGGTCTAACTGGTGAATCGGTTGCAAGCATACTATTGCATTAGCTCCACCAAACGATTAAGGACGATTGGAATTCGAAGCATATTTGAACCAAAAACCAATGAATGTGCTCGGTAGGGACAAAATCTGAACTAAAGCGTAACTACGACGTGTGACTACATAAATCTAGGATTCGACCCCTAAGTCTGCGAACGAAATGAAGGGCGCCTTTTACCCATGCGTCTACAAATGGAGAAAGAAAGGTATCGTGTGCTTGGAGCACTCCTCGGTTTCAGTCTGTTTCCCAGTCGATAGAAAGATATCCCAGAAGTGCTCCTCGCCGGAACAACCCCACATTTCCATAGGAACCTCTCCGATAAACGGGGGAAGATACACGCACACACATACGTATAAAAGGCTCTAAGGGTGTGGGGGGGGGGGGTGAGGGTTTGAAGTGCAATGGAAGTCTAAGGGGGAGGGAGTGTGGTGTCGTGGGGAGGGGGGTTGGGCGGGGAGGGGGCGGGGCTGGAGGCAGGGGGCAGAGTTGGAACAGATGAAATGGGCTGAGGGAAGAACTCCGCTCATAGAGGGCGTTTCTTTAGCGGCGCAGGCGGCCCCGCAAGGGGTCGGGTGAAGTAGGAGAGGGGGGTGTGTGCCCTCGGGGAGGTTTGAGTCGTTGGCATGGAGGGAGAGTCAGGGATGTTCGCCAGGGGTCCTTGAAGGAAGGGCCGTGAGGGGGGGGTTCCTCCAGCGTCCCCTGGAATGGGTGGCATTTGAGGGAGGAAGATGAAAATGCTTCACGTGTGTCATCATATCTTTCCCTCACATCATGGCCCGAGAGAATGGTATTTTCCAGTTGACTGAAAATTGAGACGAGGAAAATATTATTGAAAAAGCCATCGGGTGGTGAGAGAGAGGAAGGACACCTCTTCTATTTATGTCCAAGATGTCGAGTGATTGATATGGGTAAATATGGAATTTCACGCAAAATGATGTAAATTGAAATACGTAATACGATTGAATATAATGCCGAAAATATTCAAGTGAAGCATATAAGAATATGTATCAAAAATAGTTACGTATTCTACGTTTATTTATTCGTTTCTTTTCTATAGTTATACGTGGCAGTTGAAAGAATTCTACTTGGTTATTTACAACTTATAAATTCGTATATTATGATTAGTCAAGTAATTTGGACGTAGACAAACAATTTTAAAGAACAAATGGGTATTGAAAAAATATGACATGCAACGGCAGCAAATTGCAAATGAAACCGCACCTTTCGCTACTTTTGCCAATACTTCATTTCTTAAATACCCGTAAACGGTACTCGTTTAATGGGAAGGATTTTCGATTATTATGTTTAAAATAATTTTTAAAAACTTAACGGTCGCATTCTCTCTTTATATTATATTACGCTACTATATTAATTCAGTTTGTTTATAATTACGTGATAATTTCAAATCCTACAGAAGTAGCTAACCTTATGATGATACCGATCATAAACAATGTTGATTTTTCTCAATAAATTCCTAAACATGCAAATGACACCGCCTCTCGAGTGAACTTGCATACAGTTAAAAATTACTCCTGAAGATTGCAATGTTTAATGACCACCAATAGTGGTACTTGGTTGTCTTGATCGAGGCGCTGGCATTTCTCTACTTTGGTGATAAAGCATGCTCGATGACGAGAGTTTTCTCTGCCAAGCTGTTTCAAGTGTGGGTTTGTGTCCCAAAGAGATTCCCTACTTCAGATCGCGTGCCAGGGGTTCGGGCCTATCGCGTGCCCGGGGTCACTAACTCTGGTACTTGGCCCAATGTCTAGTGTAAGGGCGTGGCGGGAAAGGGAGCGTGCGACGAAGGGGGAGGGTGGTGTAGCGATGCTGGATGCCGGATGACCGGATAACGGGTGATTCAAGCGAGGACTAGCCTACGAAAGTGCCGAAAACTTCCATTCAGGAGAGCTTCAAGTATCGGGCGGCGATAGTGAAACCTAGTACTCATGATTCCACTCTTCTGCAATACTTGCGAGTGCAGAATTTACTTAAGGACCCAAAACTAAATTAACACAACCTCTTATAATGGACACTGTTGGACCAAATATCACTCAATTTTCACCATTTTCCAATAAACATTTTTATTAAGCAATGGTTTAGCTTGTGGTATATAGTCTTTAATTTACCATATCTCTTTGTCGTCCGTTCAAAAATATAAGTTGCTATTTACATTAATTTCATCTTCATTTGTAAGATCAACGGTTAATAATGCGTGTAACTCGGAGTTAATTACAGGAATTTTGTTTCCTATCATCTGCACAGGTTTCCGTTTATATTTTAATTTATTTTTTTTAAATTCAACTGCGCGAACTGTAAGGGGCTAGTGTGCTTATATTGTTTCTTGAAGTTACTAGAGAGTGAGACGCCTCATTTCTACCCATTGATCTCGTAATTATGGTTAATTTACCCTAAATATTTTGGTGTACTTCTAGAATCATATTTATCTCAAGTTGTTTTGTTTAAGAGACATAAATCAATTCCATCCATTGACAGGAAACATATGCATAAGTCAACTAAAGGAGAAATTGGTTTGATTTCTGTGCGTAATCTCTTGGCAGACAAAGGTTAAACGTAGGATCAGAAATATTTCTCCTGACTTGCGCTTATCCTAAATTGTTTTCAGTCAATTGGTCACAAAGAGGCAGACAAATATTTGACGAACAAAGAGTCTATTTATACAAACAAATGCAGTGAACGTATTTTTAAACCGTTCAAATAGCTTCTCCTTCGGTAACCGCTTACTTTTCAGTAACGTCAAGCCATATCTATCGATATACATGGAGGTATTCAAAAATTCATTCTCAAGGCCTTTAGAGGTTAACAAGGACACGGTTAATAATACATGTTTATCCCAAGAGAATTGTAAGGTCTATCCAGTGGTGTACATTTTTGGAAACATGGGATATTGGATAGTATGAGTATACAGATTCAGTCTACTACTCTGCGGAATCCAGTAACATTTTTTTTCATATTACCCATTGAAGTTTGCTTTTCAGCAATCATGTGTTTTAAATCCTTCTCCTGTAAAGAGATCGGATGATGGGTGGTAAAATAGTCCAGAGTGGAGAGTCATGACGATGGAATCCTGGACGCCTTGGGGTCGGATTGTTCTCGAAGTGAGTTTCGTTCTGCGCCCCGTCAGCCCAGGGGTTGAGAAGAGGGGGGTCTTCGCGGGTTTGGGCGGAGAGGAGACGGAGCGAGGAGGGGAGCACGACACCACCCACGCCTGGCTCTTTCGAAATAACTCGCGGAACCCAGATGCGAGGCGACAAACGTGAAAAATGAAACAGGTGGGAGTGGCATCGGAGGCGTGGGATTCCTCCGGAGACGGGCGAAGGGGGATGGATGGGTGGTGGGAGGAGGGGTGGATAGAGTGAAATATGGGAGGGTAAGGGGGAATAGGGGGTTTTGTGAGCGTGGGGAATGTTCGCAGGGTACAAGACGCCTCTATGTCCCCTTCCACCTCCTCCCGTACCACTTGGTACCATCCAAAAATTTCCCCCGTGAGACCCTGGGGGGGAGGGTGTTGGGTAACATGGAATCAGCCTCCTCGGGTTTCAATTGATCTCTAAAATTCTTTGGAAATTAATAATACGGAAGAGGAATTTGTGCAGATGGAACTTTAGGAAGAACGGCACAATTGGGATTGGAAAGGAATTTCGTTCTTTAAAAGTATGTCCCTTACATACGAGTATATTCTAACATATCCATTTTACGGCGCAGTTAAGTAGAAACGTATGCGTCCGCTCTGGGTAACAACTGTAAGTAATGAAATACATACACATACATTACATATATACATATATTTATTTATTTATATATATACACGTGTGTGTGCATTATATATGCATATATTGTTAATTATTTATTCATACATAATTAATTATGTTTACATATTAATGAATATACTCGTACATGCATAATATTTATGCATATATTTTATAATTCTTTATTTTATATGAATAAATATATATTAGTCGCCCGCGGCCCTTTATGGGTTTGCACGTTTCTAAGTTTTCATTTTAATCTCTATCAATTGTGGATGAAATTTATTAGGTGAACTAGTTTAAAATATTTTCTTATTTATTATAGAAAAAAAATATATACATATATATATAAAGATATATGTATTTCAATATTGAAGATTTTGTAGTCCGCAGCTTTGAGAAAGTGAAATCTGTCTGACCTCTGTCGAGGTGTCCCTAAATAATGCATGCCGAATTGACGGCGATATCGTTTTGAGTGAACGAGTTCACTTAATAATATTCCTGCGCTATGCGCGTCATAGATGTGCAGCTACAAAATAACCAGGTATTTTTCCGCGCAACAGGATAAAGTGATAAAAATTTTAAATAGTGCTGAAGTCCAGCGAAAAGACCTAAGATCGTGAACCTATTGCTGGACAAGAAGCCCTATTAGAAACGACTCTTGATGAAAGATCATAAGTGCTCCGAGCTCTGCATTTAGGTGCTCATTATTCATTATTATGATATTATACTCATCAATAGCCCTCCCTCCCACATTAAATACTGATATATCTTCAGTTTCTGCAACAGTCGGATTTAAACCGTTCATTTAATTTTAAATTACAGGAATAATGAAAACTTTAATTAAATTATTGATCAGCAATATGACAAAATTGTTTATAACCCTCTGAATATTAAATTCAACAAAGAAAATTGTATCCGTAGCTGTAATGCATTTTGCCCCGAAATGTATATTGGGTCAACAGCGTCGCATTGGGTGTTGAGTATCTCTGTAGTTTTACATAAATAGAGCGTCATATGGAGTTTATTTATATATATACATGTATATATATTGAATATAAATTATACATTATAGAGAGAGCCATACAGAGTTTATTTATAATTTTACTATAGAAGAGGAATATATTTATAAATGCCTGTAATAACATGACCTTTTAACTGTTATTTTTAGCTTTCGCGTTTTCTACTAGAGCTGAAAGGGGTTTAGGGGAAGGGGTGAAGGACAAGGAGAGCATAGAAAAGAATAAAGAAAATGACAAAATAAGAAGTGGGAGAAAGAGCGTACCCCTTGCTCTGTGAAATCCGTTTCAGTTGAAAACGGTATATGAGTCTTACGCTTGACGAAATCGCAAAATAATTTTCTCCCGTCTCACCCCTTTCACGGTTTTCTTTTTTGGAAGAAGGGAAACTTCCATCGGAGTGAGCAGGGAAGAAGGAGACATTTTCTTCTTAGGAGGACACGGAGAGAGAAATTAGGCAAGTTTACAAAAAGATTGTTTTCGCAAACTAAGTAACTCCCCTTAGCATGTTATTTTCGCCCAACAGCGTTGATAACAGCGTTAGCTTTCGACTTTAACTTCGTATTTCAAGTTGGAAGAGGTTCATGAGAGGCATTTCATCCAACTGCCATGTTCCTCGCCGCAAACCCACGCTTCGAATGACTTTCTTTATAGATATATTACCGAAATAGTTGTTTTTAAAATGAATGCACCATGAAAAAAGGAATGATATGTTTGTTCCGAAAATAGTGCCCATTGGAGAGAAAATAATTCCATCCCATTACCACTAGTGACTCATCTTTTTTTGTTATAATTTTGTCGCGTGTACACAAGTACACGTGTCGTTCCGCGCGCTTTGTATTGAAGTGCGTTCCACCTTGGTGTTTATGATTCCAGTGGCGTGGAACAAAAAAATGTAGTGCTGATGCGGAAGAGTGAAGTAATTTTTTACTCCGTCAGTCCTGTTTGCGTGAATGCGATGCATTTCCCACTCCTAAAAAATAAGCTAGGAGAAAATATGATCACGTATTTGTGTTTGTTTAATATTCTGCTGGGCTTAACAAACTAACATTCAGTGTGAAATCAATGACTATCAAGCAATAAATTTTCCGCTCTCTTTTTACCCTGCTGTTATTTTACAACAAAATATGTAATAAAAGTTCATTTAAATATTGGATTAAATAGAATTTAATGTCAAATTTGGAGGAATTCTTTGCTTATTTTTTCCGCTTGTGTAAATATGATGATTTAACTTTGTAGCAATAGGTGGACACATTCTTTTTTTAGACTGGCATACGGCCTGCTGCATCTTCAGGTGTACCAAATGTGTTCCATGCGCAAATCGATGTTGGAGTGAATGAATCATGTTTTCCTTACTTCGGTATTAATAGATATGGTGATTCATTACGCTGACAGAATCACCATACGTTTGAGAATTCTTTATTTTTGTAGCTACTTCTTTCTGTGTCCGTGATGGTCTTGTTTGCTGGAGAGGAATAACAATTACCATAAGTCACGTTGGCGTCGACTTGGGTCTCTTTGTTCGCAGTGTTTCGAAAATGGTGCGAAAAAAATTATTTCTCCCGACTCCCCCCATTTACTGGTGAGAAAAAAATAGAAAGGTTCTCTTCTTGTTTTTTTAATGAGGTATTTTTCCCGGTAGAAGCGAGCGAATCGCAAATAGAATCCCGGCTTTGGATACAAGCATTCTCACTCGGCGAGGAACATTGGAGTGGCTTTCGTCGAAAAGCCCCGTCTTAACTTGATATGATGAAGCAAAAACATGTGACGGGAAAGCACACAATGTAAGCTAAATATATATATATCTCTTCACCTTAAAATTCCTTCATGTGCTCAAAATTGAAAGTAATACCCGAATATCAAAGTTAATATTTAACTTTTAAAAATCCTTTGCTCTTTTTTTTGTTCATACGAAATGGCGATTCATCTCTGTAATAATATGGGAGTGTTTGATCCAATGATACTTAAGTTATTTATATTTGTATCCTAAAACATCTGAAATGTAAGCTAATGAATAAAACGATGCAATTGTTGCAATTTCAACGCTGTGAACTTGTAGTTTGCATAGTTAATGTGACACGGGGAAGACCAGCAGTGATCTGCATCAGTCTGGTTGCTATGCGATCACGTGCCATCATAACTAAAAGTCTGCAAGCAGACACCTGGGCGCCGTAAGTTGGGTAACGGCGCAAAGTTTTATATTGACTTTGGATTGCCGGCAAATAAACGGTTGGCGATGGTTTTACGTCTCTTAGAAAGGCCTTCCAGTCATTATTCAACGCAACGAGCATTTTCATTACACGATTTTCGGTACACCTGTGACTTCAACCAGACTTTTGAAGATGATGGTTGCCAGAACTAGCAGAAACGAGTGTTCAGTGCATTTCTTACGCTAAAGTTTGTTGCATGTGTGAGGACAGAAGCTGGCTCCCCTTTTGAAGTCTTGATTTGAGAAAGCATTAGCTTGTATTCCCTTCCCATAAGGCCCCGCAAAAACTGCCCCCTTCCCGCCCAACCCATCCGACCGCTCTGACCACCGCGGAATGAAATAAACGAGTCCCTCCTTTCCTTAATCCCCCAAACGCAATAATCCCTTCTTTTCCCGCGTGAGATGGCGTCGAAGGTAGGGATTTGGTGGGAGGGCAGAAAAAGAAGAGGAAAAACGGAAGGAAGGGTTGGAGTACTCGCGATGAAGAGACGGAACGGTTGAAGAAAGAGAGGGGGAGAGAGAAAGGAAAGGAGAAGACGATAGACCCAGGCGAGAGTGGTCAAGACGTGACCTCCTAGAAGGACTAACGACACCAAAAAGGGCTGGAGAAAGGGAGGAAAGTGCGGAAGGACGAGGAAGAACCTTGCAGGCTTTTTTCCCGTAATACACGTACGAGACCGTCGTCCTCCTTACGAAAATCATGTAAAAGTAGTTCGGATTTAAGGTTTATTCCTGAAATTTAAATGGTATTTTGAGCTCCCGACTGCTCCAAAAGAGTTCCGTAATGTTTACTGAAAGTGCATACATACCTGCCTATCACCTCGTTTTTTCGGGATGGACAAACTTAAGGAATAAAAGCTCATTTATTCACAAATTTATCCCGGTTACTTCTGGAAGTACAGCTAAAAGGTCATTCATTATCTATGCCCATTATTATTTGTAAATCCAGGTGATATACAATTTTCCGTACAGTAGGTCGCTGGATTGGGTTTTGTTTGGAGTCACAAAATATTTATTTGATAGTTGTGTCCACCCAAAAACCTACCTTAACCGGTAGATTACCTAATAAAAAAAACACAATTTTTCATACAGAGATGAAGAGGGACCTGTTTTAGAGTATGTTGCTCGTTTGTGTTTTGTTTGGAGTCACAAGATATTTATTTGATAGTTCGATCCATCCAAAAACTTACATTAACCCTTAGATTACCTTAAAAATAAAATTTTTCGAACGAATCGAGCTCCATTTTCACGCGTGAAAATAGTATACATTCAAATAATTTAAATTCGATGTTCGATCAATATGCTCGAGTCCACAAAGGGTTCAGCAGTAAAAACCATGGGCAATAGTTGCTACCTTACCAATTTTATTTATCAAAGGTCTTTTTCTAGATGTAGAATTTATGGTTCCTTTTCCATCTAACCCTTGGGCATAAATTGAAGACAATTACTAATTCACCTATGGAAGAGTGACTCTGTCTTTATTTAATTATAAACTTTTTCCTGATAATTTACCCTGCCAGTAGCTCTTTGTATTGTGAATACATTCTTCAGATTAAATAATCCCTGCGCGTATATGCCTCTTATGACTCATTAGCACTCTTCTACAGTTAATTATTTATGGGATGATTTTCAGAGATTTGAATTGGGAAATACTCCCTCATCACTTCGAAAAGCATTTGGTCTGCATACTCAGACGACCACAGTATGGGAAACTCCTGCAAAGCCTTAAGTTGCTTTTTGACTTAAGGTTTTCCACGCTAACTCTTAAAGCCATTGTTTTCTTCATTGATCAATGACTGATAAATAATTCATTTCTCATAACTTGCCGAGGATTGGAAAACTAATAACGGGAATATCTATCCCATTAACCTGTTCTCAGCGGTTCCTTGACCAGTAAATCATGCCGTCGAAGAGAATGAAAAGTCATAAATTTCGTAGCACTGCTCCGTAAGGCCTTTTCCCTCCCGACTCTCCTATTCTATACCAGCGGTCGGTCAAGACTCCACCCCTTCCTCAGAGCTATTAAACCTTCTACCCCCACCCTTCCTAGGACCCTCCCCTCGACTCCACTCTTTTAACCCCACTAGAGATATAGACCGCAGGCGAATTGCCGGAGAGAGGTCATTTCATTTGCTCTGTTGTTAACACTCATGACGCTGGAGACCAACCGTAAAAGGGTTTCGATCCGCCTTCTCTTTTGTTTTCCAACGAACTCCTCTATATTTCCTCTTCCCGTTCGTTTACCTTCTCGGCGTGCGGGCTTAAATATTTCTCCGAATCTGTGGAACTTTATTTTGTCCAAGCTGAGAGATTATAAACTCTTATTGAAACAATTGTGTATCACGTTTTCATTTATTTATTCTCATATTTTTGTTGTCATAGCAGCTATTTTAGGAAAGTCTACATTCTCTTCATTTAGAGTAACTAATAGCGTTCAAATTGTGAATTAGTAAAGGGTTAGAACCATGCAGTAAACGGTGAAGGAGTACAGGTCAACTGAGTTGACTTCAGGTGTTTGTGACCTCTAGTTCATCGAACGATTTGTTGAGTGTACTTACAGTGTCATCATCATCAGTATTTCAATAATAAAATTGGTTTACTGCAGCTCTCCATTATTCCCTATTTAGGGTTAATTCCTTCACCCTCTGATAGGTTCCCGGTTTTACGTCCTTCTTAATTTACCCTATGTACTGGTCATTTGGCTTACCTTGTTGGATCTTTCCTTCAATATTTCCTTTTATTATGTTAATTAATTATAATGTTAATAACTAATCCGTTGTGCCTCAAGGTATGTCCAATCCATCTAGTTCTCCTTTGCCGTAGGGATCTCCGCATGGTTTTTTCCTCTTCTCTTCTTCTATATACTCCATCGTTCTTCACTTTGTCTGTCCATTTAATCTTCAGCATTCTCCTCCAGCATCGTGTTTCAAATGCTTCTATTCTTCGTTGATCCACTTTTCCAATATTCCATGCCTCCGATCCGTACAATGCCATGCTCCACACGAACTGATTCCTTGTTTGCACTCTTATGTTCTTTGAACATGTAGTTGCCTCTTCTCAATGAACGCCTTTTTTTCTTGGGCTTTCTTTGCTTGTTGTCGGTCGAGCTTCTTCCATCCCAAGTTATACTGATACCCCAGTAGATGAAGGATTCCACTTGCTCTAGTTCCACTCCTCGAATAGGGATATCTGCATTCAACTTCTCTCTTCCAAGCACAAGGATATTCGTTTTCTTTTTGTTGATAACCATATTATATTCCCGAAGTTCTTGGTCCATAGTATTCAGGTTTGTTTGCAGGTCCTCTCGCGTCTCCGCTTCTGCTGCGATGTCGTCTTTGAAACGCAGCATGCTAATTTCTTCGCCATTCACCTTGCAATATTCATGGAAGAGGCGATCCAGGCGGCTATATTACTGTATGTTGAAAATTATCTCTTTCTTTGAAATACGGTAGTTCACCAATCATCACTTCGGTTTTTGCATATATCTTCAGTGCGTCTGATGAAACCGCCTGGCTGAAATGTTTTTCCTGGTTACACGAAGGTCACAAAATTGGACATCATATCGATATTAAAGACTCAGGTGTGTTCTCATTTTAAGGATTCTTCGGTCTGTACCTCCGGCATGGCTTTTCAGACACAAAATACTGAATATTAATTTTATTCTCACATAAAAGCAAATTAATGAGATTCTTAAGAAGGCAATTTGAAACTGAGAAAGTCTAGAAAGTATAAGCCAGAGCAGAAGAAGATTTTCAATTTTTTTTTCGGAAAATGGGTATGGCAAATGGGTCATTAAAAGGGTAAGAGGGTTTGTGGAAGGGAGTTTGCGACAAGGAGGAAAGTGATGGTAGGTGTTTTGAGTAAAAAAAGGAAGAAAATATAAATAAAGACAAGTTGACTATCTATCTATAAATGTGCAAGCTGCTATTTGAGGCTAGATTTGAGGGTTTTGAAAGGTGTAGGGAAATATGGATTAAATAAGTTGGATAGGGAGAGAGGCTGTCAGCAATGTTTTACATATTTTGGGAGAGAGAAGGATGTTGCGCGGCAAAATACGAAGGAGGCAGAAAAGTTCGGTGGGTATAATATTGAAAGGTATTATTTGGATGCCGTGATAAAAGTGAGAGTGATTGGTAAGCGTGGTAGAGGATGGAAAAAATACACCTTTTAGGAGGCATAAAGTCAAGCAAAAGAAGAAACAGAGGTCATAAGATAGGGAAAATAAAGAGAAAGTTCAAGCAAGGTGTAATTGTCGTTGGAGGCCGTCCAAATAAGTGGAGAGATCGCCATTCATGTTAACCACTACTTCTGAATGTGAGGAATATCACTTTCAAGATCCACCTCCAAAGTATGCATTGTGAGACTTTTGGGACTAGGTTTAAAGCAAGCGCCTGCTTTCGGGTCAACCAAAGCACAGTGACCCTTCTCTGTCCTTTCCTTCCTTTTCCCTTTCTTGTGTTCGTTTCTTCCCCTTGCTCCCTCAGGAACAATCCACTTCCTACTACCCCAACGCCGTCCACCGACCTAATTGCCCTTTTATTCCCCTGTTTCTCGTCTCTCCCACCCCTTAACGTATGACCATCCCACCCCTCCATCCCCATCGTATCCCTTAATGCCAGCACGACGTCTCCAGCGCACCCCATCCCCACAAAGGAATCCCCCTCCATCTCTTTCCATAAAGATATAAAAACTCCCCCGTCCGAACACCCCCTCGGTACTCTCACCCCTAATCCAGGCAGGCTTTATTTATCACTCTCCGGGCACTCGCTGCCCCTCCCACGTTCTCCTTCCCCTCCCACGCTCGCCCACTCCAATTGCCCTGAGCGTGTGTTTGCGTGCATTGAAACAGCGCTTCAGATACTTCCTTCCAAGTGGCGCCATTGAACATATCCTTGTTTCATATCTCCGCAGTTTTCGACATAGACACGCTGTGAATAACCCCACGCATGTAGAAAACTCTCAGATAAACAATCAGAAAAGACGAACACCACAGGCTGGTTTATTGCAAGGTCTATGCAATTATTTTGTGGCATTTCCTACAGTAGACACCGCCTCTTCAAGGTATGTCTGAATATGTTCAACTTTTTTCAACTTCTGGAGCGCTGGCAGTTCCCCCTAGTAGTCCCTTTCACTAAAACACAAGAGGAAATAGAGGTTTTTCAAATGGTATTGAACCTTCGAAGTGAAGACACCGGATGGAACATAAAGTGAAATGGTGTCTGCTTCAACTGAAGATTGTGGTGAGAGCTCAAAACATTAGAGATAACTGACTAAATAACAGTAAATTTCAAAAGTAAAATCGATTTCTTTCTAGAAGTCGGCAATTCTTTTATTACGGAGTCTTAGATTTATAACGTGACAGAATTTTGAAAGCGGTAATAGAGAAAATCATTTTTATGCATCGCTTCGTTAATTTCTTGATACGTTTGAATAAAAGTACTGATACCAGATATGTCGATGTAATCAAGTCCTACATTCTTAAATTCCATCTAAGATAAATGAGCATAAATTATTTTAGTCAACAAGCTCGCGTCTTTTGATAATTTCTTCTGTGGTCGAGTGTACAAGAAAAAAACTGTAGGCCATCACAATAAAATTTATTTTTGGTAAAAACGTTTTCTACCTATTTGAGCAAATACGTATTTATCGTCTATCTTGGTAATATCATCTATTCCAGTCACTAAATACCTTTGGCATAGTGCTACAGAGTGAATAAATATTTTTTACGACAAGAAGTTTCTTTCTGATATTCGTCGCAGGTTGGAGGCTAGAAAAAGTCCTTCAGATAGACGCCTGTTTTCCCACCCCTTTGTTTATATACACGCCATGGCTAATTTCTTGAGCGAGCATCAAGTGCTTCGCTCTTTGCATTACGTGTGTAATCTTTCCCTGGCCCCATTTCAATTGCAAGGTCGATTCTGAATTTTTCGCGGTCGTTTTTCGGGTACGTTGCTTTCCCTATGTCTTCCAGAAAATGTGGTTCCTAGAGGAATAAAAGTGGGCAAACTCAGGCATCCTTACATTTTCTCCCTCACTGGATACTATCCATTTGATCTTACTATAATGTTTCCTCACCTATTTACTTGAATTATTCATAGTCATTTTATGTTACCTTCATTTACCGTTTGTTTTAGAACAGGAAGTTTGGACAAGGAGAGTGGTTCTTAATACCGCCCGGATAAAGCCCTTTCTCGTGTCGTTTTCCTTCCGACCCTCCGTCCTGCGCGCTATTCTTAGTCCTCTCGCTTCCAACAGTCCTCCGGCCCTCCTCAATAATTTACGCCCATCTCGGATGGAGCCCTTCCCCTACTTCCCCTCTCCTCCCCCACCGACGACCCTCAAAAATAAACCCTCTTCCTTCCGCCCTGCTCACCTTCTCTCCCTCCCTCTCACCGTGGCCCGCTCTCCTACGCCCTCGCCCAGATGTCGGGCAGGGACCAAAGGAATGCTCTCTTCTCCTCCGTCGCGCTAAACGACAGCCAAGCCCAGGCTCTAACCTTGCTCCTGTTTCAGAGGGTAGCGCAGCCGTGAGGCGTTGTTGTAAGGCGATCAATTTTGCTCCACGAGGAAAAACCGATTTTCCTGCAGAATGACCTTTCGGATTACGTCGGGGCATTAAAAATTCTGATAGATTTACGTGTCTTTGCTTGTGCCATGTTTTTTTTAAATTTCTTTAGTCCAATTAGCCAGTTTTGTTTAGCTCCATTTTAATTGTTTGCTCTTCTTCTGAGGGAAAATTTTGGCGATGAGAATATCGACTACGTAGGAGACGTAAAAATGTTTCACTGAAAACAGAAGGCATTCCATAGTTCATCGTACATGTTTTGCCAAAAATGGGAACTAATAGAAGATCTTGCATCAGGGAACTCTTTACTGAGCCATGATTTGTTATTGTATAAATTAAATTATTAGAGTATTAAATTTTATAGAATTAAGTATAGTCTAAAGTGAGTGTGTCGTTAGGTTTAGAAGTATTCGTGGACTAAACGTTCTGAGAATATTTTGAATTGTTTGGTCCTTATTGTCTTTCTGTCTTTATTAACTTATTGATTAGTTAAAAAAAATTCACCGTACATACCGAAATGCGTACCGTACGTAAGGTTATGTATGTATGTTTGCTTATTCGTTTATTATCTCTTCAAAAGCTGTTTTATTAACAGTGACAACCACGTCACCACCGCTGTAATCAACTCAGAAATAGATAATTGATAAGTAAGCGTACTTCCAACTGAGCCTTACGTGTAAATTTAACGCGCTCAAGTGTAGGACGGGTACATTCTTTCCTCGTGTCAACAATGTACTTCTCACCAAGTTCCAGTACTCTGGAAACTGAATTTGAATAGGAATTACGTCATCCTAATGTGCTGTAAATAGTACATGAGTTTCGGAGGAACATATTCAAATGTCGGTAGGTTATCGAAAACGCCAAAGTGAACACGGTTTAGCATGCAAAGCATATTTTTCTGCCACCGTTGGCTGGATCTTACGAGCCCCACCGCAGAGATGTTCACTTCCTTGAGAGGCATCTGCGTTCCCTTCTGATCCTCCCCTTTGGTGCACGAAAGCAAAACTTTGCACTCACTGCACGCTACCGGCCCCCCACTCGCTGTTTTTGTGACCTCCACTTGTCTTTTCCTCTCTCTCTGGGCTGAAGATCCCGCTCATTAAACCGCCTCAGATGGGAAACGCCCTCCTCCTTCAACTCGCTCCAAAGGATGTCCACGGCCTCCTCGCGTTGTGAATACATTCAACGTCCTTCTCTCGGTATGGCTTCATTCACACGCTCCCTCCTCCAAGAATCCACCCGCCCCATCCCTCCTCCTTTCCCCTGCCCATTCCTACTCCCTTTCCCTCCCCGACGACCTTAGCTGTTGCGCGTCTATGCAGGGGACACGACCCCGTCATAATTACGCCGAGCACATGCACAACTTCTTACCTTTTAAGTGGGCTCAAGCCATATTGGCGCGGGAGAGCAATTTTCTTGGGTCCTCTTGTTTATCCCAAGGTTTATACTGTCGTTGGTCTACTGCGCCTCATAGCAAGTGGTGAATTGAACGAATTTCCCCGCGATTCCTAGGGAATCTTCACGGTATCCAGGCGCTGCAATCGATTCAGGATCACCGAGTCAGCATGGACCAGGAACTCAGTGTATCTTAAAGGCGTACTTGGACTCCAGCCATTTAGTAAAGCAATTAGTTTCTTAGAGCACACTTTTTGCCCAAGGCCCGGGATACGAAAATGACAAAACATACATCCTGTGAAGCTAACAGTTTCAGGCTTAACTTTGCGGAATTCCTTCATGGTGAGGGTAAAAGAAAGAGAAAAAAAAACGTTGCACTTCCACACACTTTTAATACAACATCCTGTGCTCAATGAAATACTAAATTAACCGTGCAAATCATTCATCTTCGGAAGGATTGAGATTTATTTGCGAATTTAACGTATTCAAAGAGGAGCAGACATAACTTGTTCGAATATCAGTAGTGGTTCCCACAGTTAACGGTCAACACCCTGCAACGACAGACTGTCACTCAGTCTTCATTTGAATCCAGAACATATCTCATCCAGGGTAACCCCGTAGATTTAGGCATTTTGCAATACGTATATGTAATGTTTGCTGTATCACGCCAGGGGTTCGCATATCTTTTTTAAAAATTTCAACTAAGTCTACAGACGAGTTTATTTAAGTTACCGCGTTTATTAATTGATAATATTTCTGTTTCACCAACCGGTTATCATAATCCTCAGATTTTTCATTCGTCTTCTTCATTTCTTTGACTGCCCTTTCTTGGATTGGTCCTTCTATTTCATAAATAAAAATCCCGAGAAACCCAAAATATATGAGTAAAGTGAAATCTCAAGGATCACACTTTCCTGATGAAATAAACTATGGAATTGTTCTTAAAAATAAGCATCCTATTCCCATTTGCTTCACTTTAAATTGAATGCTACAGTTCGGGACATTTATAGATTTGCGGAAGTATTGGACATCATAAGGTTTTTATGAAATATATAGTATACCTCGCTGGATAAGTGAACTTCGTATATTTTCACGGTAAACTTGTTTAGCTATTTATTATTGTAAACATATGCAAACTATACTCATTCAGTAACCATAAATTTTCACAGATTTGATCCCGAGGCCATTGCATACTTAATTTTTAGACACTTTTCAATTATTCTCACCCTTTTAACTATTCCAATGCTCATTTAAAACCAAAAATAAAAGTACTGTCTTTTTCTAAAATAATTTTCAGATATATTTTTGCATACTTTCCCAGTTGGTTCTTTGCTGGAAATGAGTTGGAATTATTCCAATGTTGAAAGAGTTGAATAAAACCGGAAATGTTGAGCAGTCGAGTATAAATCTTCACAGTTCTCCGAAAATTTATTACCTTATTCTAATTCAAATCCCTCGCAGCTGTTACCACTTCTCCCCCAAGGCTTCGCGCGAGTATTAGTATTGATCCAGGTTTGAAGAGATTTAAAACATTCTCCGAAATAGGCCGCCCGCCACCGCAGATCCTACAAGAAGGAAGGCTTATATGCTCCAAGTAAAATCGGAAAACGTCACTCAAGAAAAATATTGTGACATTTCCCATCATGCCTGCTCGGAATGCCTTCTGCCATTTTGCCCCTCCATCTCCTCAATCTCGCCCCTTTTAATCCCCTGATGCTCGTCGCAAGGGATTCGCACCACGTTTCCCGGGAATTGGAACTTGAATTAAACCCTTTCCGAGAATTGAAGGCAGAGATGTCAATATTTTGGACCACCCCCTTGTTCCGAATTTTGTTCCCTCTCTGTAGCTGTACGGAATTTCACATGCATAAGTTGTTGAAATAGGTCTATGGGAACTCTACCTTTTCATTTGGGATATTTGTACACCCTGCAGAATAGAAGAATGGCGTTAGATTTTAAAAAGGGTATGTTGCGAATTTTTTATCGTTTTTTATGCTAGGTTTACTGTTTACTGATTCATGCAATAATATATATATATATATATATATATATATATATATATATATATATATATGTTAGTAAGTTTTGATTGAAATATGCGTGATAATTTAAGCTTTCTGTCCCAGCAGAGTAAAATTATTAGCTTTAAATTGTCATTTAGTTAAAAATTCATAAACATGTTTAGTTGAAGAGCATTACAGAAATTAATTTTATTCTCATTTCAGTTACTCTCCAAACTGTTGTAAGAGAAAACTTTATTCATCCCCCGCAGGGATGATTAAAACGATTAATTATTGCTACCGGCGACGTTATTTATGCAATTTTTGGGATTAACAGTCTGAATAAAATTGAAAATCAATGCCTCTGATATCAAAGTCCGATTTCCCGTGGGCGAAGAGGAAGTGTTCACGTTTTCGTATATGTAAATATATTCTCTGAAGTTATCGATCAACCTTCTTCCGTTAAAAGTATTTGTTTATAATAATAGGCTATTCATCCAAGTTCTAATAATAAGTGTCCTCCTGAAAATTATCAATAGTTGGTTGTTCGATGGGCTCAGTCACTAGGCAATTGCCATTCGATAATTGCCCCTTCTTTAGCCTATGGCCTCTTTCTATCTCTATTTTTTCATTAAACATATCTTATTATATAATATTTTCCACCTACTTCTCATATATCTTCTCTCACCTGCCTAAAATTATCCCCTCTGTCCCAATGTTTATCTCTCATTATCTTCTCATCCATGTGTTCTACCATCATTCGATTTCTTCCAAAAGTATTCTTCTATCATTCTACAACGACTGCGTAATTTATTATTTATATCTCTTTTTGCACTAGTCTTCATTGAATTCCTTTAGATTAGTCTCTTAAATGTTAAAGGTTGGTTGCAATGTGAATATGAAGAAAAATCTGTGTTTTTTATAGTGTTTAGTACCGGACTCTGTCGGTCGTCTTCCCTTCAGAACTTTCTCTTTCTTGATAAGGGCCGTTTCCATAGAGAGTGGCTCCCCTAGGCACGTGAATGGTAATCTCATGGCAATGGATCGTCTTTCCATTGCCGCTGGAGTTCTAGTAGAGATACGTACGCCGAAAAAGGCCGCTTAGACGTTTCCTCGCAGTGCGTAGCTCTTATCCTGTGTACTCCGAGTCACGGACCTCGGAGTCCGACATAATGGGCTTCGTCAAGGGACCAAAGACTTCCGCAATCAGCCCTTCCGAATTAACCCCGAGGAAATGAAAAGAATGCCAGGGTTTTGAAATGGCCGGCTGAGAGTGGGGAGGGGAGAGAGCCATTAAACTGAGAGATAAAGTTGTATTCTTTACCGTCCTGTCATAGAGATTCGTATGCGCTCGGAGTTAAAAAATGTAACAGGGACCCATTATGAAACTTAGCAACATTAATGATCCGGGAGAGCATGAGCCTTCTGCCTGGACATTTATATTCATTTGCACCCCAAGTATGAACCGTCAGGTGAACCCATCTCCACATTCAGTGAAGAATCACGGTCCTAAATATAACTGAGAAACGCACAACACATTCTGCTGGACATTGTGAATGTGTAAAATTCATTTCCAACGCAAATACTTTATCAGAACTTTCTTTGTAAATGTATTGATTGAAATAAGAGATTAGAAATTTCATTAAGGGTTACCCGTTAAAACCACACTAGGTGTGAAAGTAAAGAAGGTTTAATAGGTAAAAATTTTCCCATTTTTAGAATGAGGTAAGTTCACGATAGAGTTTTTAATTTTACATTCCTAGGAAATCTAATATGGCAAAAATGGTGCCTTAAGTTCACCCTTTTGGGGCTCTGTAAAAGTCCTCCCAAGTTTCATGGTGATGGAAATTGCGGAAGAGATAAATGAAACATATTTTACACAAAGGCCTACTTCATTTTCTTCACACATTGCAAATCTTATTATTTTTATTTGGAATGTCAAAAACACGCCCACGTGCATTACTTATCATAAGTACGGACAGAGAATAAACGTGCATGAGGTTCTCACGTTTATGTTGAATCATTAGGACGTTAGAAGTTACTAAAATATTTTATTTTCTTATCTGAATGGTGTTTAACGTCTATAGAAATAATTAACAATGACTTATATTCTCTGAAATAAATAAAAACCTTTTCAAATAACACGAATATAAGGAAAAATTTGAAACTTATACAATTAAGAAAGTATTTTCAGAAATCTTATGGACTGGGTTTTTTTCAGCTTGACTTTTTAAACTCCTTTAACCTCTTTACTGGAGTGTTAAGGGTCATAAACCGCTCTAAGCACATTTTATTTCCTTCTTATTAATCCCTAATCCAATGCCCTTTCAAGAATTAAAGCATTTGACGCTGTATAAATGAGCATACCTGTATTCGTGTTATTTCTCTTTTCTGAGAGGTTTTATTCAGTAGTCCAGGCGGTACTTGGATAAAAGGGGTATGATCACGGGATAATTTTCAGCTATTGTGGGTTGGAAAAGCAAATTACCAAATGAGAGGATATTACTCCTCCACTACGGAGAGTCAAGGAATTGCCGGTGAGTTCGCTCGAGGTAACGCGGGAGAAGAGTAAGGGAGAAGATGGAGAAGTGGAGGCGAAAGCAAAGGGGAAGATGAAAGGAAGAGAAGAAATAGGGTGAGCGAAGAGGGGGGAATGGGGAGATGCTCGGCCCATTCGACATGAAAGGGAAGCATTGATGAGATCCCAGGACAAAAGAGTAACGATTTTTCGTTTTCCAGCGCACGAGGGCGGCGCTGGGATCTTAAAGGGGGGAGGGGGTAAGAGAGGGAGCGATGGCAGAGCTGTTGGATTCTTTACGGGTGAGGGGTGAGAAAGGAGTTCCTGGAAACTGGAACTTGGGAAGTGTAAAAAACTGGAAATTGAGGTCCTCTTCCAATCCCTCCCCTTTCTCCTTTGCCTACATCCTTATTTCTCAATGGCTGACCGCTCTCTTCAGCGCGCCGTAGAGAAACCATCTTCTTCTAGTGTACATACCGATCCACATCTCGAAAATCCTTATTTCTTTGCTCGAAAACTAAGTTTTCTATTCATTCGGAAGCTTAATTTTTTGTGAAATATTCCCAAATTCATCATAATGTGGAGAAAATACATGGTTCCCACTAAACAATATTTCCCTCTTCTGATGGGTGAAATGTACGCACCATATAGCATTCATACGTGAGATGCTGGGTGAGCTCGGCCATGACTTATGGAATCAAAGTTCGAAATGATCACTGCATTTGTTCCTTTCCGCATGTCTTACACAAGATCCCCAAGGATCCACGTCGCGTCGTTGACGCTTTGTGCTCATTTGTGTCCCTGGTTTCATGGCATGCATGTCTCATCTTTAAACATGAGCATATGAAAATCTTAATAGCTGATCTGACTATTGGTTCAAACCGCCCTCTAATGTCAATCGCATTTTTCTCTATTAATAAATGAACATTAGAGGGAAATTTACATCAAAACACTTTATTCCACCCTTATATAATATGGCACGTGAATATTCAGTGTCTAGCGTTCTCTCCTATCCCACTGAGGTTTAACATTCCTACATTCATCACTGCCGACGAATGTCATCTTTGCATTGACTTTGCATGTTATATTTTAGGTTACCACGTAAAATTTCAAAAAGTATTTTTCGATACGAATATTAGCATGACAGAGATATTTGATCGACGTCATTTTCAAATTAAATACTGTATACGTATTTCTTTATTTACGATCTCTACGATCTTTACTACGATTATCTACGATCTTTATCTCGTATATCCTATTTGTTTAGATATCTACACAAATATTTTCCCATATTTTCAGCATAAGAAAATGCTAAATCAGTATTTTTATTACATGCCATCAAACGTTGTTCAGTGAAAATAGTAGTATTCGTTTCTTATGCATTTTCAAGACTTGATATAAATTTCACAAAAGAAAATAGCATTCCAGAAATTTGTAAGAACGAACGAAAATTGCTTTAGAAAAAATAAAACTTTGCATGCATATTTGATATCCGGATATGAAACCCATAAACCAAAAATAGCCTGGCGGTCAGACTAAATTTGGACTTCGAAATTTCTGTAACATGGCATTCGTTTCTGAATCGTTATTAGCCCTCCACCTCTAAAGTAGCGTCGCCATGCAACTCCGCTCGGAGCAATGATTTGCAAAATACTTCGAATTCCGTTCTCCATAGTCGAACTTGGGAAAGTTGTAAGATAAACGAATAAGGGATTTATTTTATCTCGCCTTTGAACCTCGATTGTCCATAGATTTCATGCGTCGATATTTATTTTGTTCATTTAGAGTTTGCAGTCTGACTCTGATTTCGTGTTGTCCGTTTTTCTGCCTTTTTAATTGTCTCGTTTTGTCAACATTACTACGAACAAATTAGTTTACTAAATGTTTCTCAATTAGTATGATTTATTTTTTATTATTTCATTACCTTTTATCGATAATTTATATATTTTATATTCCTACCGTCAAAAAATATTGTTTTTAGTTATAAAAGTGTGACAAGGATTAGACTTTATTGTTAGTATACATTACTTGTTAAAGGTTATAGATAAAATAGGGTCATTGTTTAATAATGTATATAGTTCCTAGATAAAATGCCGAAAATAGCTTGCTTAATCAATGGTCCTTGATTTAAAATTACTCTTGTTCATTTTGTTAAATCAACTTAAGGATAAGTCTTTTCCTTAGCTTCTATAGCCGTATTATTTTAGTACAACTCAATGCTGAGTGTGTTTTATGCTTGGAATATCACGATTTCCTCATTTTGTTTCACCACAATCCTCTGGGAAATAACTTTGAGAGAGAACAAAATATACGTACTTTCCGAAGCACATGCGTAATGTCACCGACCTACGCGGAGTCCCCGTTCGATGGGTCCCCGTGCCAATATTCACCCTCACCCTCTGTCCAATGCACCAACCCCGCCTCCCTTCCTCCGAAATCACAGAGTATCCCGACCCAAGTCGCTTGCAAAGCATCAAGGGCCGATCCCTCCTGGAAGCACGGCGGTCATTTCTACAATTTTAGAACAAAAGAACCATCGTTTGAGGAAATAGTCGAGTAAAAAAATTCGTAGCTATTTTTTGGATTAATATATTTTTAGGACCTTTTTTTATTCAAGACGAAGCCCACTCATATCATGTAATACCTACGCCCGAGTTTGGCTCGTTTATATACTATATCTGTTTAGAATTATATGTTATTATTACGCGAATAGGATGAGCAATGTAAATTAGAAATAACTCGTGCAAAAATGAAAGATTACAAATCATTCCGAATACAAATAAGCGCTTTTTGCTATTCTTTATATGGTCAAAATTAATCCAAAAAGAGTTATTGATGAGAGTAAACTTTTATCAAATGTCTTGGAACTACAAGTTTTTATGATATGCATCAGAATTTACTTAAATAATTGCATGTACAAAAAAGCTACACCATGAGCCTATAGTAAATGTGCAAAATCAATATTTAATTTATGAAATTAAAATATAATAAGTCATGCTGGATATTCAGCATTAAGAATGATAGGGATTCTTTTGAGGCAATCTCAGCTACAAATTTGGCGAATTTTACTTCTCAATCTGTGTGCGTTGGCTTGTCTAGTTGTGTTAATGCGGCAACGTAAGAAATAAATCTTTATCGAGAAGAATCGGGAATAAGAGTACATTTTTTTCATTGCTTATGGAATCATGTAAGTGGATAACAGACTAAAATTTTAACGATGAAATAAGGACAATTTGCACTTTTCTACAGTTTATTTGACGTACGACGCGTTTCAACTCACAGAGTCATCATCAGGTACAAGACAAAATAAATAGTAAGGAGACCTTATTTATATGTACAGAAGATGTGGTTGGGGAGGGAGAGTCGTGTAGGGGAGAGGAGGAGGGGGGGGGAGGAGAGGCGGAGAGGTTATAAAGAGCAAAAAATGCGGGGTTAATGACAGGAAAAACCGCAAAGTGAGGGACAAGGGGCTAGAGTATCGGGAGCGGGTATTGTATAGCAGGGGGTTAAAGGCTTAAGGACATAGGGAACGAATTATCAGTAGGAGATAGTGGAGGGGGGAATATGGGTTAAACAGGTAACTTTCTGGGAAGCAGAGCCCACTGCTGGTTTTAGTGGAAGGGATGAGCCACGTGCTGCGAGGGGGGGAAGGGGGGGGAAGTGCACTAGTTAATTCTTGGAAAATATGATGACCGGTGGTAGTGGGCAGTGAGAGACCCTGACAGGGGGGGGAGAGGAGAAGGTAGGAGGGTGAAGTCATGAAAGAGGAGGGGCAGTAGGATTTTGATTCTTGAGTTTATTAATCGTGAAAGGGATCTTGAGGAGGGGTGAATGGTTCACAAAAATTTGTTCATTTAGGAGAACATTGTGGTCCTCCTGCAGTATTTCCAATTGTTCCAATGTGTCCAGTTTCATCCCCTTATTCTCCAGGTGGAGGATTTCCGGAACAAACTTGCAATCATGTGATGTCCTTATTAGATGTTTGGCTAGGAGAGACGTTTCATCCCCTGATGTCCAGCAAAAATTTTAACGAATTATGGTGCACAAGAACAGGCTTTAATCCAAATTTACTGCGATTACAGACGCAAAATCCTTACACTTCAAATATACCATGTAACACCTAGAGAGGTTGTATTTGAGTTTGAAACCTGTAAGTATGTTGTTTCAACCACGTAGATCGTTTAGCTTCAATGGCATGGTAGCGTTTTTTGTCTTCATATGTCGCTCTTAATTCAGCTCAATTTGTGAATGCTAAAACCACAAAATCTTTTAATTTTGACCAAGTTTGAGCTCCCTCGGTTATATGTTTACAACTTTAGAAGAAACACTTGCAAGGAAACAACTGAGGTTTTGTCCCCCGTTTAAACAATTTTTTCCGAAGCAAGCGACGGCGTTTGGGCGTCTCGCAATATCCGAAGACCACGCTGCGCATTCCCCCGAACCAACCCTCTCCCGAACTCCCCCCTCCCAGGGCCCAATAACCTTTCCTTCCCTCCGAACACCCTCCCTCGCACACATATGCCTCCCCTCCTACCCCCGGCTATCTGTTGCTCGGGGTAGAACTGACTTTTCCGGATATATATGTGCCTCTAGTAGGGGTGGTTGGGCAGGGGGTACTCGGAGAGGGGGAGCAAGGTAGTAAGGGATCGAGGATAAAGGGGGAGTCGAAGGAAAACGAGGAAAGAGCGGTTGAAAAAGCTCTCAGACAGGGAGAGTGGCGTCAACTGTCATTTAAAAGGGGATCGTGCTCTTCAAAACACTATATTCATGAGACGAACAACAGTAATGGCGAAGATTGAATTGAGGCCCACATTTTACTTGCTACCCTAAATGTTACCGGTGGGTGGCTAAGTAAGGTCAAATTTGTGTTATCGGAGCTACCCGATGTGCTCTATTTGTCTATATCTCCCTTGGAATAGTATGTTGACCATATTTCATGTCTTTTTAGGGTTTGGTTTGTCGTGAATTCAGTAGCGATTGAAGTTTGATTAAAATTTAAATGCATGAATATGAAATAATTATTAAACTTTTTTAGCCGTTACGCCGTGGAATTTTTTCCATTTTACAGATAATAGAAACAGCATTTCCACGATAAATACCTATATATTGACGACCATGGTTTATTCACTGTGTAGCATTATCAGGAAGTGATGCCACATAGTGGCGAAACCATGGTCGTTAAAAAATATTTTTTGTAAAATTGCTGTGTTAATTCTACCTGTACAAATAAATATTTGAGAGTTTTCTACTTTTAAAGCGCATAAAATATTTTCACAATATTTTATGCGCTACAGTATGTCGTAGGTGTTCAAAATTGGACTGATATTTACTTTGAGGCCGATAAATATCGGAAGACTGTTATGGTGACCTCCGTTGCAAACTTAGTGGAATGGTTGTGGCCACCTATCAGTGAATCATCAGCGCTCTCGAATTGATCTCTCCATGCTGGAACAATGGATGACGACGGTGTACTCCCTATCTGGTCCTGGGATTCACTCGGCAGAGGGAGAGGAATGAATTCCATCGGAAGGGTACGGGAATTGGAGACGGGTGGGTGGATGGGGGAGGGAGGGGTTGTGACGGGAGCTGAGGAGGGTTTGAAAGGGAAAACAGTAGTACGGTGTGGGTGGAAGGGTGGAAGGAGAGCAAAACGCGAATAAGGACGGCCCTAATGACAAGGACGAGATCGTCCGGTCTTTCGGCCGAAGAATCGATACCAGGGGGGCACTTCTCTCGATCCCCATTCCTCCACTTGGGGCCGTCTTTGCGATGACCGACGTTAAACCTTCTAGCTCCGGAGGGTTGCAAATACTGAAAATTCCTCTTTAGATAAGCCCATTTTGAGAGAGAATTAATGCGATCTGCAATTAAAAATAGTGTAACAAAGAGTTCCGTCGAACTGAGATTCGACGGTCAGCAGATTGATGTCCATTTCTCACGCTGCAAGTCGTCGGAAGGACGTTTGACAAGGGAGTCGCCAACCATTTGAGTAATTACTGGTCGGTTTAATTATGGTGTTCGTGCGCTGTGTTTCCTACTGTTCTTTGGTCTCAAGTTGTTCTCGAGGAAAAAATCATTCCTTGCATCGATCGCTCTGCTTGGGGGGGGGTTATATTTAACCATCTCACTTAGGTAATGCGTGCTGCTAGTGAATGAGACACTACGATAGTTTTTTCTGAGACTCTTAATTATTTCTGCTTTCCCATGCGTTTTTTAAGCACTGCAACATTTATAAGAGTTGAAGGTTGATGGCATTGTTGTCCGTCTTACATTCGACGTTTTTGCACGAAGCTGCTGTTAAGTATTTAAAAGGTTTCCCTATTTCTAAGGTACATTTCTTAAGGTTATCTCTAAGGTACATTTCTTAAGACGTGATATAAATTTAAAAATGGGTTAATATGGGAAACGGATGTCTTCGACCCTAAGCAGAAATCCAGCAGAAAGGAAACCGACGGCGCCTTTCATCTCTTAAGATTTCGACCCTTTTCTCCAGACACGGTTCGTTCATATATATTAATTAAAATCTCGATTTTAATTCCTAACCCAATGTGTGCCACGGAGTAATGATTTTGAATTTAAAAAGGTGTTTGATAGACCTATCACTCAAAATGGGAGCTAGAAATTCTAAATTGATTTAGAACCACCTGGAATGGTAAGGAATGAGATCGACTTCTCATCCCTCAATTGGAGGCGGAAAACCATGATGCGGCGAAGGGCAGCTTTCCTTGTGGCGTAAAAGTGCAAACCAGCCTATTCCTATTTTATGTATAACAATTTAAAATCTATTGATAGTTGAAGAGAACTCGAAATCCCGTTGCGGTGATATACTGGATGCCATGTGTATATGTATAGTTATGTTCATAAGCTTCGGCAATATGTGTCGCAAAATGATGTGCATTATGCCTTTTAGTCTTTAATGATTCTCACTATTCCATATAAAGTACATGATGATCGATTTTATTGATTTTGTACGAGATATGGTGAACTTTAATTATTCCTTTAATCCGATAGATACCTGATTGCAATCGTATAAATATGATTTTATTGAAATCATAAAAGTTTTGTTGGCAGTAGGACACTAAATGTATATCTTGTTATTTTGTTTATAGAACTTTATGTGCGTTGGTATAAATATAGCATGTCGAAAACGATTTGTAGCGGAAAGTTTGAATGTGCCAAAAGAGTAATTCTGGGTGATGAAAAAGCAAAATAAATCCTGGACTTGGTCACGTCTAATCCATCGGTTTCCCTAATTGGCTGGTGGAAATTATCGAAAAAGAAAAGAAAGGGTGGGGGTTGAATCTCCCCTGCCCACGCGTCCTTGATGTCCCGGGAGGAGACCCCCTGCTCTGAGGGAGCCGTGGGCGCACTGGGAGGGCGGAGTGAGGCTTTCTCAGACGTCCCCCAAGGAGACAAGGGCGACTGTTGGGGGGGGGGGGGGGGAGTGGAGCCTGTCACGGGTCGTAAGGTGTCCCCTCGACACCCCTCCTCTCAACGCCCATCTCCCATCCTTCCCTAACCCCCGCCCGAAGGTACTCGTGCCTCATCCTGCCCAACCACCCCTCTCCATTTCACTCCCACCGCTGCCCCGAACTATTCGTCCTCATAGTCTCCGCCATCGTTCCCCCTACCCTCCCTCTTGCGTACACCCTTCCTCCCCCTCCCCACCCCCAGCCGAAAGGGTAAGCCTTAGCGTTCGGCCGTGATGATATCGTTCCGGGCGACGGAAAGGTGTTTAAAAAAAGGTTGAGAAATAAAATGAATCCCTGGGGGAGGGAGAGGGAGGAAGGAGGGTTAGACGGAGGTGGTGGGTGGAGTTTTTTCTCCCCGCCCCAAGAGGAAAAAAAGGAGGTGAGGAGAGAGAATGGCCGCAAATCTCCCCCTCCCCCAGGTACCGGTGAACGTGCCTTTCCGATTCTTTTTTATCGAGGTTTGTGATTGCGAGGCCGTCTGCCCTCCTCTTCCCCGCTCCTCAACGTGGTTACCCCGCGGGAAAAAAGAAATGTCCGCGGACTGCGGATGTAACTCTTTCTTTCTCATTATTAGAAATCCCGTCCTTGGAAAGGCAAAAGTAATCTAGGATTCCTTTACCAACTTTTCAGAAGGGAGGTCCTTTCAGACTAGAGCGCTTCTCTTGATGGGTGGAGGACGAGCTAAGGGCGAGTTCTTGCCGAAGTGAAGCTCGATTTGAAGTAATTGTAGGAGCATTTTCTTGGTATACGTGCATATATTTCTCAGAGGAAGGGAGGACGGTACAGGAAATCACCTTCTTCATGAGATAAATTCGACCAAACAGGTTTACGTCCTTTCATTATGGTCGCGGTGCTGATTTTATTGATTTCATTACTTTATTACCCTAATTTCTCTATCTAATCCTCCAGCGATAAATTACAATTGCAAGATCTTCGAAATAAAAGCTTTAAATGGTTAATAGTGGTCATTGAAAAAGCTTGAGTCTTAGTAATAGTCGGAAATGTGCGTTAAAAATAATAGAATAGGCGCACTTAAATAAATTATTTACTTTATCTTTGATTTTAAATTATTTTCTTTGGTCTGAGTGTATCTATATCATTAATATATTTAGTTAAAGTAGAATTGGCTTACCAATTAAAAACCGTATGTACTGAAATTTTACCATTCTCGCATAATAAACCCTTTGAGTTATCCCCGGCAAATAACTTTTGTTGATTGAAGACTTATAACTCTGTACATTGAATCCCACGACACACGTTAAAAATTATGAAGTAATTTTTGATTGAGAAACGCAATACTAAGGATGAAATAAGTCTTCGTTTCTTCAGCAACACGTATTAAGCATTACAAAGACCTAAACACTGCGGTGTTCTCACTTCCCGCTTCGAAGGAATAATGTGAATAATTACTGGGAGAGAGTATTACTTTTGCTTTAACACAAGAATCCATTTCAATTATAGATGAGCTTGCTTGAAAGAGATTTTTCAAAGGACTTTTACGATGCCGTTACCAAAAAAATTTTCGTACAAAATGTGTTGCCGAACAACCCTCAGGGTATTATTTCCCCCATCACTGCCCACTGTATGGAGAGCCTGCGCTAAATTACATTTGAATTTTGGGCTTGAAAAAAAAAACAAATTAACGGAGTCGGAGGGAATGGGTGTGGGTAGGAGGAGCAGCAAAAACAAAGGCGCTTCCTTTGTGTGTTCGAGCATTGTCGCAATTTCGTTTTTAATTAGCTGACTTTTCCAATGGCGCCGAATAGACCGTTTTTTGCCACATATATGACATTTATTTTTATCTTCTTGTGTATGTGTGAAACTCTCCGCGAAAAAATAAAAAGGAGGGGATAGTTCCGCTGGCTCTTTTTCAGATGTCGTCCTCTATCTAGCCTGTCCTCCATCTTAGCGGCCACGCTAATTGCTCCCGTTCCACTCTGTATTTAAATGTGACGCAAAAACCACGGCCACCCTGCCGTTCGGGGGCACCAATACACACACACACACACACACGTCTCTCCCAAGGGTTAGGGGGGAGTAAAGACGGGGTTTGTTAGTTAGTTGTGTTTGTCGCTTTTCCATTGGTGTTTTCAAAGTTCATTAAGCAAAAGACATAAGGCGTCTCTCTTTAATGGGTTAAAAATAAAAGAGCCGAGGGAGGCGAAAGAGAGGGAATGAAGAGCATTTTCTTATTTCGTCACCAGTCCCCGAGAGGTCACGCACTCCTTATCATTGAGCGCTTCGTCCCCTTGCCGCGAAATTGGGTCGCCACGACGGGAGAGACGGCACCCCGGGAAACGCGATTCGCCCATAAAAAAAACAAAATGACATGGGAGGCATTAAAGTTTTAAATATAACCGAGTCTGCTCATTTGAATGCTTACTCAGGGTGCAGTGAAATTCGAAACGTCTTTTGCTTACATTTTGCGGAGAAATTCCTCAAAGTTTAGGACGCAAAGTGAAGCCCTTATCTCCTCAGATTTTTTTTATTAATTTTTTTAAGTGAGAAAATAATGCGAGTGTATCAAAACAGGAGATGTCCCTCAATTTGAATTGACTCCCAATCACTGTTCTCAGCCGCACCTATCGTGTTTCCGCCGTGATTGGTACTCAAGAATGGTTCAGGGTACTGAGGGATTTTAGGTCTTATCTTACCAAGTCCTCGGCAGGTATTACTAAGCATCAAATGGATTTTCTTCACATTTATATTTCCAATTAAATCTACGTCCAGTCTAATTCAAATTATTTATGAGAGAAAACAATAATGGCACATCACATAAACTATGTTGATCCATTTTCAATCAATATCACACAAAACGGAGTTAAATGTGATCCCTATTTTCACTGCCGTGCTTCATACTAATGTTCCAAAAAAATCCAAAGCGTTTTCAGCTGTGAATATATCCATACGTATTGTCTTAAGACACGATGCACTGAGATACGACATCGGATAAGACCGCCTGACTTCAAAACATCACCACAAGGAGTTGCAAAATAATTTTTTCATCCAATTTCTTATCCATTTTTATCCAATTTTAAAACATTTCTTTTCCAATTTTTTTTATCTAGAGCAACAATTCGTATGACCTTCATCTTAGAGGCCACATCAGATACTGGACAGAGTATTTGAAAGAGCAGCATATGCAAGTGCACAAAGGAGATAAGGGAAAGTTTTCGAAAAAATTATTTCAATAGTCGTGCGTACAGGTACGCTTTTTATAAAGGCATAATAATAAGAGTATTGAAGTAATAAGAAATTATTTCTCCAAGTTATATGAAATAGTATAATGAATGATAGGATACGTGCCAGGGAACTATATAAATTTCACCTTTCTGCGAAGTAATTTTTCATTTCAGTCACACCTGACCCCCTTTAACGCGAAAGAACTATGACTCACGCGTCTCAGTGGGAACACATCTTGGAGAGGCTTCTGGGGAGATAAAATTCCTCGAAAGAATAAGGGAATCTGTCGGCTGCAGTGAACTTGCCCATAAAGAACTTGTGTGGTGTATTAGGTTGGAAAAAAAGTCCATTGATTTATTATCTCCCCGCCGTCGCTTGAATCACTGTGCGGCCCACACACTGAGCCGCACCGCGGGCGTGGAGGTCTGCGTGATGCACTCAGGGGTTAACTGCAGCGCCTTCCCGTTACGAATCTCTTAACTCACCGTCCTTGGGGCACGTGTTGCGCTCGTAAGTAGCGAGGAAATTATGATCGATGATATCCATCGGGATGAGTGACCATGGAAAACTTCCCAGTCACCCTGGATACGCGCGGAATCCTTTGTCCTGGAGCTGGAGGGAAGGCATTAAACATCTCCACAAACTGGTTTAAACGGAAATTGGTCGATATGTTCAGTATCCGTTATGGTTTTTGTTATACTTGAATCTCACTCTTCCATCACTGAAATTGTGCTGATCCCTTACGAATTACCTAGGATTTTTCCACCCGGGGGAAGTAAGATATTTTTTTATCAACTGGAGGGATGCGCTCTGTAGCCCGATTAGGTGAAAAAAGATTCCGGATTCCGAAGTGGTTTAATCTTTTACATCAAGGAAAATATAACCTTAAGAGCCGAAGAATTTTTAAATGGGAACATTCAATCGCATGTCCTTCATTATTTTTCACTCCTTTAAATTGTGTATGAGGTTTATTGACAATTGTTCGTTTGATAACTCCAAAAATTATTCGACCGGTGAGAATTGGCATGCAGTTGATTCGGAGTGTAATTAAAAAACCTCGCGATATTACGACTTAACGAGAAAACGTAGAATTGATCCTGTTTGTATCTGCGCGAGCCCTTTTCAAAACCGAAGCAAAGGCATGGAAGTGAATATTTTTTTTTAATTTCCATTAAACTACTAGTAATCCACTTCCATAAACAATTTCTTAGTGATTTAAAGCAAACAGCATTGCGGCCCGCAAAATCTCGGGGACGTTAGGTGTTCAGATTTTAATATTTACACAAGAGAGAATCTTTTACGCTATCCTAGTAATACCGTCGATCATTTGATAGATAATACACTTGTTCATTAGAAATAATAGCTCGAAATATGCTTAAGTCTTTGTCCGTCGGTCATTAAACTTCCTCCTTCACCTCAAAAGAGCCACAACTCTCCCCCCAGGGCAAGTTCAAGTCATTCGCTGACCCGTCTTGGGCAATTTCGCCTCCATTCCACACAACGGAAGGGCCTCGCTAAGGCCTGTAAACTCCTCTGCACTCGATTTTTAACGTGTTATTACGTGCACCGTCCAGGTTTCCACCCACTCTTAAAAAAAGTAAAAAAAAACTTGAAAAAACCCTTACTCGACGATATGTGTGGTGCCAGACACCCTCAGCGATCAATTAAGTTGCCTCAAATTACGGCCCGGCCAGGAAGAAAGGTTATCTTGAGCACTCTCCCACAAACCCTCTTCCTTTTTCATCATCTCCTTTCTTCCTGCGTCCATCCGTGCTCGCGTCTGGGCTTTGTAGGTGAACATATATCGCACGCTTAAGGCGTTGATTGCCTCCGCAACAACAACCCTTCCTGCCTGCTTGACCAACAGCGGAGGAAAGAGAGACCCGAAATGATATGGTCGACGGGTGGCTGGGGGTGTTGCGCGTGGTTAAAACACATTCCTTCTTGTGCATTTCTAGACTTGACGAAACTCTTTATTGCTTAGTCTTTGCAGTCCATCTGTCCGACACACTATTCAGCAGAAAATAGATCTGGCGAAAGCATGAACATTGGTTTGCTTATTCAAGCAATGGTCATTAAAATTTTATTCCGCCACAAACTTTAATAAGTTGTCCAATTAATTTACGATATTAAAACAGGCGATTTGTCAGTGGTAATAAATTGGCCAAATTAATGATCATTGACAACCCGTCCATTTAATCCTATTTCCATCTGGTCATGAACCGAGGTCACATTTAGGCATGAGTTAAAATTGTATTGCACTAACTGCTGGCCAAGATAAACGTGATTAGTTAGTTCTATTTTGGGCCACAAATCTTTGCGGTTGCCTGAGGATATACTGTGTATATGTAGATGACTTTATAATAAAAAGATCAAAATACCCTTCCAGGATTTTGTAATGATATACGAAGAAGGAAACAAGGCAGCTCAAGTTTGTTATTCTGCATGTAGAATATGAAGATGTAATTTGGAGTATTGTCAAATGCAACCGAATATTAATCATGTACTGAATCATGTAGCTTCTTCTTCAAAGCTACAAATAATTTTATTCATTCTTACTTTTAACATAAATATCATGATGATAATAATAAGACAGCATCTATCACAGTTCAGTTAAAAGAATTGATATTGTGAAGGTTTTACATTCCGCTGAAAAATCTTATTTAAATACTCGTAAATGGCTTGCTTCTTCGAGAAACAATTTTCCAGTTACTTCCATAGAAGATTGTATTATATTTGTTCTAATTTACGAGAGTTTAATATGCTGAAAGCAATATTTGTTAATTTATTGAGTAAGGCAAGAATGGATAGTGCGTAATATTTTGGAATAATGAGCGTTGCAAACAATATAGGCTTTGACGATTTTTTGTGCACTCTTCGTCTTACGTTTATAAAATTTAATGAAAATGGCTGATCATTAATGGCACTATTTTTCCAAATACATACATTTCTTCTTCTAAATGTTCATTAATTCTTGTGCCGTGGCGCAATAATCCCATCTACCGCGGTGAAATTTGCCAATTTTGGAATTTTTTTTGCTTTACGTCTGTTGACGCCGTGGCTGAAGGCTGATTATCTTTGCATATGCAAAACCCTTCAAAATGGAAATGAGTCTGACTTCCAAATGGAATGAAATTTATGTCAACAACTTATTTCTAACGAGACGAAGGTTTTAAGGGAACTTCCGTCGTCCGGGAGGCGAGGGATTTTTTTCCCATTTTCCATGCAACTGACGGAGGAGAAATTGCCACGTTAGGTTTTCCACTTCGTGCTGATATGTGAATGTTCCCCTGGCATCGTACAGCATTGTAGACACATTCGATCACACGAACGGTGACAATCAAGTGGACAGATAATTCCTTTCAAGTGCGGTGAATTTTAGTTAAATTTCACGCAAAATGCTCATTTTTTGGGTTAAAAGAAAGACACTCTTATGGTGCCATTCGCTTATTACATTCTTGCATATACAATCAAACAAATGAGAATATAGGTTCAAATAGAACAAAAGCTATATTCTTGAAATTTGGCATAAACCATAGTTATTAGTAGCGAGAAAATCAATCCTCTTCGTGTGTGCTTTAAAACTAGAAATCATTGGGAATTTATTCTCTGGTAAATATCAGGCAGCGTTTCGTGTCGCTTTGCAGCTTCAACAAAAATTCGGCTTTTATCAAATCTGACAGTCTGTAAAAATGTTTCAACTATTACGAAAATATATGCGTGCCGCGCATATTCCCGATGTAAATTCTTCAGATAAATTTTTATGCATGAACCTCCTTTTTTGAGCATATATTTTCAGTTACACACATCACCGAGTGTCTATTTTTTTAATAAAATTGCTTAATTCGTGTTTGAATTCATAGTCGGTAGCGGTTTTGGGGTACCATGAGTAATCCTTTCGTATGAATAACTGAACGAGAGCTCTTTCCAGTTATTTACTCGTTTGAAAAGGTGAAATGCTTAGCTCTTTCGCCGGGTAAAGTTCGTTATCCCATTCACTCTCCTGACAAAAAACTCCTGAAACTCAACTCAGATGAGATAAACATTAAATAAATTTTATTCTGGATCTACTTAACAAGATGGTGGAATCGCGTATCGACTAACCTTCCGATTTGTTTTAACAGTTTAGGTGCCTCTGAAAGAAAGAAAGTGAAATGTGATTTAATTCTCTCTTTAAGATATTGCTCACTTTTCTATCCCTAGTACTCCTGCCAATTATAGCTTAATTCCATCTCAGAGCATTACTCCCCATCAATCCTTTTAAATTCCGTGTTTGGGGGTGATCCTTTTTTCTTGAGGTGTAATTTTCTAATTAATCATTACGTAAGCTCAGTTTTGGTTTACATAATTCTTTGTTTTTTGCATTCCAGTTGACTCATTCATGCTGACTTCAAAATATGCACATCTATTTTTAGACATAAGCATCATGCTTCAAAATCCCCAACATGACACATGTCAAAGTTAGACACACGACAAAATTTTTTATTAGTCCAAATAAAAATTATGATGATAAATAAAGTCTTGGTTCAAATTTTGCGTGGAATCCTCATTTCGTGAAATTTGTATTAATCTAATTTCCTATCTTTTACTTCACGCATCTTCATTCTATTGAAAATTAACTAATGTTATTCAACTGTATCCCTCTGAATTTAATTTAATTGTATGTTGTTAGTACATCATTTTATTCAGAACAAATTAAAAATTATGCAAGTAGAACCCAAATCATTATTACGACCGACAGATATTTAGTCATATTTCCTTTTATTTATATATGTCTAAAGTGACATCTACGAGGGTCATCCGGAAAGTAGTACCCGTTCGTGAAATAAAGACACAAAAGTAAATATTAACAAACATAAAAAATTTTATTTGAAAGAGAATACTTTAAACTACTTCTCAACATAATCTCCAAGCAAATTAAGGCATTTGTCATAACGTGTGACAAGTTTCTGTATTCCTGCTGCATAGTCCTTCGCCGCCAGCTCATTGAGATACAGGGTCACTCCTTCTTTAAGTTCTTCATCGCTGTCAAATCTTTTTCCTGCCAAAAAGTCTTTAAGCTTTGTAAAGAGATGAAAATCTGAAGGGGCCAAGTCCGGGCTATACGGTGGATGGTCGAAAGTTTCCCATTTGAATTGCTGCAAAAGTTTTTGTGTTATCCCAGCTGCATGAGGCCTGGCATTGTCATGAACGAGAATGACACCAGTAGACAATAGACCTCGCCGCCGATTTTGTATTGCCCGCCGTAATTTCTTTAATGTTTCACAATACGCATTGGCATTAATAGTGTCTCCACGGGCCATAAAATCAATAAGCAATACACCTCGTCGATCCCAGAAAATGGTTGCCATGAGTTTCCTGGTGGACAAAACTGTCTTGAATTTTTTTGGTTTGTTTGGTGAATGAGCATGATGCCACTCCATTGACTGTCGTTTACTCTCAGGTGATGCATAACAAACCCATGTTTCGTCACCAGTAATTATGCGAGTCAAGAAAGAGTCTCCTTCATCAGAATAACGTCCCAAAAACGTCAGTGCTGCAGCCATACGCTTGGTTTTGTGCTCATCTGTAAGCATGCGAGGGACCCATCTTGCACAAATTTTTGCATAATGCAGATGGTGTTTAACAATTTCATGAACAATTGTTCGAGAAACATTGGGAAAATGCTCACAGATGTCATCAATTGTGACGCGCCGATCGTTCCTCACGAATTCGTCAACTGAGCTCACCAGTTGGTCTGTAATGACAGACGGTCTCCCCGAACGCTCATCGTCGCGTGTGTTCCCCCTCCCCATGTTGAAGTTGCGACACCACCGCCGAACAGACGACTCGTCCATTACATTGTCTCCATACACCTCCTTTAATTGGCGATGAATATCACATGGGCGAACGTTTCTTGCATTGAGGAATTTAATCACTGCCCTCACTTCACAACTGGCGGCGTTCTCAATTTTTTTAAACATTGTAAACAATCACAGAAACAACACAGGCAATGCTAGCGTCACGCAACTTGGCTCAGAGAAGGCAAACAAGCCACTGAAGCTATCTGACCTCGTCCAGCGGCTACTCGCGTCGTCAGCACTTCATGCGGCACGAACGGGTACTACTTTCCGGATGACCCTCGTACATAGGATTCCTCGTAATACCCCACAAGACGCGGAAGGGCATGTAAGGCAGGGTTTGTCAGGTTACTCTTATGTTAAGTTAACTTTAAAATTACGTGGAATAATGAATCCACGTCAACTTGCACCGTTGGTTAGTCTACCACCCGGATCCAAAAGTAACGGTTCATTAGATTCATACATTAGATCATGTCATTCATTGCTTCCATTACCAGTGTTCTTTCTTAAACCATATCAATAATAGGCTTACATTGAGAAACTTTGTCATAAGTCCTAGTTCCTATCATTATCATCATAGAACTTACTCTGTGGTTTTAGCTCTCCACCTCATCCCCAGTGTCTTCCGTTGTCTTCCTCTTAGCTAATATTCCATTGCGTGTTGGGCAGTCGTGATTCACGTAGTAGTTGCAAGCGACTCATTTAATCCTCTCGATATTCTTTTACTCACTCTCTTTCCATAAATTTATTTGAAATTTTTGAAATCTTCAATTCTGATTTTGTTGAATTAGTCCATAAATAATGCTGTCTTTGGGAATTTCATATCCATCACCTCTCTCCTTCTTTCATTCGTATTTACCATCGCCCGTATTTTGCTTCCTAGAAGAGTAAGGGAGGCCGCGATTGTTTTATAAAATGCTTTATTCCCATCATCGCTTTGCCCCAAGAAGATTCCGGTTTGTAAGGTGATTTTATAATATTGATGCCAAAATAATATTCTGAAGACTCCAAGGAATTCTCGTTTACGTTCAAGTAGGCGTTTATTGATTTTCCGCTTGGTTTACTCAGTCCGGGATAATTTCCTTTTTACGACAGCGTCCCGGAAAGCTATTCGAGGTTTAAACTGACCCCTCCTCCCCCCTTTTGTGTCCCTCGCTGATTCCCTGATTCCCCTCCCCCATCCCAGCAGACTCATTGAGCATGCTCGAGATCATTTACCCTGGCGATCGCTCTCCCCGTGCCCAACACCCTCTTAAGCTTCCCAGGGGAACCTCCCTGGTCCAACTTTGGCAAATTTCCCGAGTTCAGTATCATGTAGTAACTTTTGAATATGACCGAACTGATATCTTTGGACGGAATAATATCTTTCGACTAAGATAAGTTAGGTAAAGTCGGAGCCCTCCATAGGTTTTCTCAAGCGGAGAGAGTTCGGGGGGTTGGAGGGGAGAGGCGAAATTGCGTTTCCCGCTACATGTTTGTGTGTGCCGCTTCGAAATTCATTTTCATGGCCTAGTTACTCCGCAGGGCGAGTGATTCCTCGCCTCGTTGCCCTCTACCCTTGTCCTCTCGAATCTTTCCAGTCACCCTTCCCCATCCTTCTCATGTCGCAGGCCGGCGGAAGTTTAGAGGTCTCTTCGAACTGGTAAAACTTTGACGGAATTATTAAGCCGTCACTCGAAGGGACGCTCCTTGTGCCGTCGCGTGATTACGCCTACATTGTTGTAAAGTTTTTTCGTTTATTTCGTGATTGCATGGGACAGTTGAGACAAGTTCGTTTGTAAAATCTCAAGAAACGCATCCTATTACTCAGAGCAGAATCCAGGGATTCTTCTGGAAGCTATAGCTTCGTTAGGTTCTAGCTCTGGTTAAATTTGATCAATATTTAACTGCGATTTCTCTAGTTTCATTTTGTATATTTGTGCGAAGTGTCTCAATATCGATTCATGAAATTTTTTTTCAAAATTAATGAAAATTATCTTTCTGTTAGGGATTAACGAATGAGGATGCTCATTTTTGTCAATTTTACTTAAATGTGAGAGAGAGTGTCTTTGTTCTAAGGTAGTTGACACATCAAGCCGTTATCCAGACCTCATAGTTGCATTATTTTCAAGTCACCACAAGTTCGTGTGGTGGGAGGTATTAGGCCACCAACAATTTCTGTCTGTCCGTCTGTCTCGTAGTCCGTAGTCTGTCTCGTAGTCCAGGGGTAGAGCGTTGGAAAACTGACCGGAGAGCCCGGGTTCGACTCTCGGGCAAACCATTCTGGACACCTGCAGCTCCACCCAAGCTATGTGATTTTTTGGGTACCAGATCTGACTGGGAAACTATTACCGGAACAGGGAAAGAAACTGCCCCCCCTACTCTAATGTGTTAATATCACACGCCGTCGGGCTTAGTGCTGGGTGAACTCTACCATCACCTAACAAACCGACCTTCGGGTTGATTATTGTGTTTATGGTTCATATAAATATATATAACATTTGAACGGCACAATGGAATACAAAAATATGAATAGAAAACACATAAAATGACACTCAAATTAAGGAAATTTGAGGCTTTCGCCCTTCTCTAAGGTATTATTCAGGTAAGACTGCCGTCAAAACAGTTATTTATTTATTAGCAGTCATTTAATAGTTATTTGTTTACCAAATATACGCGATCAAATTTAGCTTGCGAACGAGAGCATCTATCAAGGGTTGAATTCATTTGTCATTTTAATCCGAATATTAATCAAATACATTCCACCATTCTTCCCTGTCCACTGTTAATTTTCTTATGCCCTCTGCTCCTTTTGTCTTAAAATCCCATTCATTCGAATGACGCATTTCCCCTTGGAAACCTCTTCTCCTATTATGTCCCCAAATATCCCCCCTGTCTCATGTCCGTACGTCTAATCAATCTGGTTCTTCATCCTCCGTAGTCCCTCAAAGTGATCCCCCGCGCTCTCCTTGGTACCCCCACGCCATCGATTCTACGTGACCCTCAGATGTCTCCATCTACTCTCTCGCTTCCTCCTACTTTCCACCAACTCTCATGCTTCCTCCTACTTTCCAACCTTTCCACTCCATAAGAGCCCCGAAAATTTAATGTACACTGATATTATTGAGTGAAGTGAAAGGCAATTGGTGGCAAGGCTTCGTCCGTGCATAGGGTGTCGTCGTGGTCCATTAGCGCCCCTGAGTTTTACTCTCCCACGCTCCCTTCACGGCACCCTGGCACACCATTCACGGTCGTCTAGTTACGCAGCCCCGACCCCCGTCCTAGTCACTCCCTTCTGTACCCCCCTCAGCCACCATTTCCACTCTACTTTACTAATGAAGGGAACTCGCAAGTGAGCCTACCGCCCCAAAGAGGCGGCTCCTGTCTGCTACTCGGAAAATGAGGTAACGAGCGTCAAGGGGTGAGGCTGTCGTGGGAGGGTTAATGCTAAGGCAAATAAGCGCCTTAAGTGTGCGAAGAAATTAAAATTCCCTCTGCCGAATATTATTCTCCGTCCGTGCGTACTTCCGCTGATGTCGTGCCCCAAAGTGGATGTCCTATGAAACTTAATCAAGCGTTTTTTGGAATCTGTGGAGAAGAAATAAGTTACATGCGTAGTCTAAATGCTGCTCCAGGGTCTAAAGTGGAAGTACTATACTTGGTAATTCAAGAAAAAGTTATAAGTTACGGGTGGAAACGAATTTTCTACTTCTAGCCATTTTCCCCTAGTTCTGGATGAACATCTTTATCACGAAGGAATGTGGACGTTTTTAGAGGAGCATTGCTTGGGCGTCAACTTTTATGCCTCTGTGAACACGTGAGCAGCTGGACTAAAATCGACGAAAATGGCAGGATAAAACGATGGCAGAACCCAATTTGTTGCGAATGGTTCAATTGCGTTTTTAAATGCGAGCATCATTTTTTTATTAAAAGCAATGATGAATTTCTTGATATGTGACTAAACAACCTCTTTTTAGTGCAGGAGTTTTCCCTAGTGCGAGCATTCCGCAAAGGAATCTTTTTTTTCTGCCGGGCCGAAAAACTTCGCATGGAAGCGTAAATATTGTTGCATATCTTTTTAATTATCTTATCATAGCATGGCAATGTTTCTACCGCCGCACCTATATATATACATATATATATATATATATATATATATATATATATATATATATATATATATATTAATTCAAACATGGAAATAGGTAACACATATGTATATATTTAGAAGTCATGTGTTCAACTAAGATTACCTTGGAGTAAATATACAATCGTGACCTGGAAGATTTTTTAATATTACACTAATTCCTTGATAAGTAAGCCTGGTGTGGATGGGGAGGGTGTGGTCACGTTACAACGAGCTTTGCGATCTTTCTCCAGCCAGCCATAAGTGGCATAGCCGCTTTTGGCACTTCAACTATTCTTTATCACGGCCTCCGAAAAACCCAATGAAAGCTGAACTCCTTCCTCCGTTTCCCCCGTTCTACGGACTGCGAGTAGGTCTATACGTCTATTACAGGTGGTATTAATTTTTTAATAAGATTACTTGGGCCAAATTTATCATAAAAAATATATTTGAGGGAAGGCTTTGTGATTGGAGGAGGCGAAACCAACCTTGTCGGACGGCTAATTCTGTTTCCTATCTGGTGACCAGGTATTCTATAATATATTTCACTACTTTCTGGAGGAATCCATCTATGTTTAATTCAAAGTACGTTTTCGGGAAAATCTGAAATAGAGGTATCCCCAGTGCACAAGGAATTGGCTCTGCGCCTGATCTGTGAATAAGTGAGGCCAAATCAGTTGGAGGTGTGGGTGTTATTTCCATCAACCCTGAAAGCCTTGAGCTGTCAATATTATATATCCCACCTTTCCGTTTACCTTATGGCTTCATTTCTTGAGAGGTGTGCACGCTGCAAAGCGTCGTGGTCGTTCACTGGCGTTTGAAATTCTCATCGAACACGCACCGTCACGATTTCCGAGAACTAATTCTTTTTCGGACGTCCCCATTCACCATTGGTTGTGGCCGCTCAGGGTGAACCAATTTCCAATCGTTCTAAATCAGTCGAACCTTTAAAACCAAAGTATGATTTATGTCATTTGTAGTAATCCGGAATGAATGGAAAGGGAAGGTATTATATGAAACATTTTTTCTTCGCTGAATAATTCAAAATTCACATTTTGAATTCACGAATTCAAATGATATCTTTTGCAATTAAGATGCTGTATATTCTTGTTATTTTGTTCATGTGAATGTACAAAATACCCCGTATGTGTACGTGTGAGTATATATGTGTATGTGTGGGTATATATACATATATAAAACTTATGTGAAAGTCCCACGGATGTAAATAATAACGTATATGAAGTCAGCACTAGCGAAGAAACACAGCGAACACACAGAAACAAACCCAAAAAGAAAAGAAACTCACACATTTTCGTATTTTCAGTGGTATTAGCCACCTTTCTCAAGGAAGAGAAGGAGTTCCTTCCTTTTCTTTCCTTGTGCCACCGAAAATTTGAAAACGTGTGAGTTTTTCTTTTGTGTCTGTTTCTGTGTTTTTGTCTTTGTTCGCTAGTGCTAACTTCATATATAAGAGTATGTATTATATATATATATATACGCATATGTATGCTACAATTTGACTATCTTTTCACACACTTAAGTTGCTTAGGGTTTTCAGCGGCCATACAGTGGTCTGTCCTTTCACTTTTGGCCTCTCCGGAAATCCCGCGCGAATGAAACCCGGTTTCATATTCCAACCAGAAATAACCTTCGCTCACACAAGCAAACCCACACACTACGAGCGGAGGCAAAGGATACCAATTACCGGGATGTTTGACCAAAATTGTAATTTTCAGAACAGTAGGATGTAGTTGTCAAAGTAGCTGCACAGGTGGCGAGAAGGGTGCCGGATCGGGCTGTTGAAAGAATGGGAAATACCGATCTTGGAGGGATGAAGAAGACCGGTATAAAGCCATCTCCCGAAAAGTATGAGGTTGCTTTTATCTGAAGACATGCAATGTTCAACAGTTTCTTACGTGCGAAGAAGAAGTTCTCCATCTTAATTATGAGACGCTTTTCTTTGCTTCACGCTCAAGGACAGGTTGATTCAAAAGAGAAACTCACTCGGAAAGATTTGAGAGAGTTTATTCTGTATCGTATATTAGCTTATTTTTGCTTTTCTTACAAAATAACGAAAATTAAATGGAATATTTAATATATAATCATTCCCCCGCTTGACGCAGCTTTGCGTTTGTTTTCGATTTTGCATGCGCAGCCACTGAAATGTCTTCTTCCTGACTCTTTCAAAAATAACCTGGGCCATTAAATTACACTTTTATGATCGTGAAATTTTGAATGTTAGTAGGCCGTGTTAGAATGTTTTTCAATTAAAAAATTGGTTAACCGTAAGTTTCAACATTACAGAAACAGTAGCTCAAGTGTCTAAAAGTTTCTTTTCTACCACACACACACCTTATCCTTCACGCATGAAAAATATCTTTAAAAAAAATTTAAAGCCTCAGTTCCGATTACTGTGTAATGGGGATGACTTGAGACGTAGAAACTTGGCCTTGTAAATTCATTTATCCCCAAATATTTGGGCTCTATTTTAAGTAAATAATTAAACATATCTAAACAAACACAAATCATGGGCTCTGAAATACACAGGTCTTTGTTTCGTAGACTTCTTCTGCGGTCTTCCTGATTTCACACTACGAAAAAGGAGTCAAAGCTAAGGAAAGGATTAAAGCCGAGGAAATTCATAAAGAATTTCGTACGAGTTTTTACGTCTGGTGCTCTGGTGCTTCGAGATTGAAATTGAACCTTAAGGAGGTTGTTTATTTCTCGCTATGGTCTCCAGATTAATGACATCTAAAAGATGTCAGGGTAAATCGAGCTGTGCACACGACCAACAGACAATCTTTTCCCTTAGACTACTACTACTACCGTGTGCTTCGTGAGATCTTTCTCGCTTGAGTTAAGAAGTACTCCATTCTAGACAAAAACTTAAATTGCCTCCGACGAAAGATGGGACGATTGTCAAGAATCAGTTGTCATTGACATCACTCGAAGTGGAAGAGGTTGGGTCTGATGCGCCTTTTTAACTGTGATTTTCCAGGTGCCTGTGAAAGCAAGACCTGGATCGTGACCTCGGTTTGGCCCGGCGCAAATAAAAAAATGGAGTTGCTCGTCAACCTGACGGTCTTTCTCTCCCCACCCCCGTTCGCCCGACTTGGTTCCTCCGTGTCCCTCAGGGCCTCCGCACGTACTCTCCTTTCAACCCCCGTTGCCTCTCCCCGTCTCCCCTCTCTCTCTCTCTCTCCTCTTTCTTCCACTCCGTCCATCTCCCTTCCCTTTCATCCCGTCTCCCCGCCTCGCACCAACCCATCGGGGCTTATCCTTTTGAACGAAGAAAAGGGTTAAGGAAAGAAAAGCTCCTTTCGTCTTTTCACCGCCAACGCCGCCTTACGAAGGTTCTTTAAGACGTTTTGATGAGATTCCGCATGTAAATTCATCCCCGTGAGAAAGTCAATCCAAGTTTCCTTGTGTTCGTCACTTCCAAGAATCTCCCAAACATTTTGGAAACAAATAAATGTTTTCTCGGAAACTTATTCGCATGAAAGTTTTCTTTCCCGTGTGATGGCTTTTGCGCTCTTTTTTCCCCTTTCAGTACGCTGCCTTGATGCGGGAGTCACGTTTTCCGAGAGCCATAATTAATCTCCTCTGCGGTGTTTAGATTTTTCTGATTGTTTTGGTTCTCTGGTCTTTTTAATTTTCGGTGTTGTTGCCTTGATACTTTGTTGGAAACGGCTCAATATCGGAAGTCGTTATCTCTTTCTGAGACAGCCTCCTTGCCGAAATGAAAAACTCCAAATTTCACGACCACCGTGATTAACTCCCAGGCATTTCATTAAGAAATTATTTTGTGGCGTTTTAAAACTGTGGGTAGTGCTGCCATTCAACGATTCGGATTATAGATATCGCTAGATTTTGATATAAAGATAATTTTTACATAGATAAATACATTTGATCAGATTGTTTATGAAAACTTAGTATTTAAGAACAATATTGAGCCCTCGCGTAGTGCTGACAGTGATGCCCATCAAATTCCGCAACATTGGGTTCTATGTGAATAAGTAAGTTCACTGGCTGTTTAATTTTTCTATCATATGCCCAGATTCGTTCAACGTTATGAAACTATTCCTTTTGCTGTTCAGATCCATGTTGATATGTGGGTTATGAAAACATAGGGTTATTTCAACTCTAGTTAACCATTTTAACGCTAGCCTCCCAAGTCATTCATTAGCCCCGAATAGTAATCCTTCTCAGATGGCATCGGGACTAATTTAGGTTGCAGAGGATTGAAAGGGATGATTTAGGTAGGAGGTAATAAATCAAGCAATACGTAGCGCATAACAGTTCCCAGATATAATCCAAAATCTACCTTAGAAGTTTACAATAGATGATGTTGTAAACTGTTCTCATTGCTTTGGGAAACCCTCCCAACATAGTGTCTGAAGGAGTTCCATTCTTTTGCTGATTGTGCGTAGTGGATGCCAACATTTTGCCGTTTGATATACCTCTGACAGTATCTACCCTGGTATATGCATTGCATAAATTGGCCAGTAGGCGTGTCTTCGAATGATGAAGTCGGCCTACAACAAGAAACGAAATCTCCGATCAGAAAATCCTGTTGTTAGGAAAAAATGTCAATAGTCTACTTTTTAACAAACGGTTGAAGATTCTCGTTTTTAATTTTTTCCATGGATCAGTTCCAGTTTAAGAATCGTGATCCATCCAAAAACTTTCCGAGTGGATAATAAATTCCCAGGCCTTCTTCTCTCAAGCTCGGGTCACAAAATAAATCGGAGCGAATCTTCTCAGGTTCTTAAGAATCTCCTCAGGGTTGGCAACGACTGATCTCTTCTCCGCCGCAGAAGATAGTCGTTGGCCACACTGTCGCGTTTCTCCCTTTTGTCTGCTTACCATTTCCTCCGCTCTTCTGCTTTCCCCTCCCTCAGCCCTTGTCCCCTACCCCTCGCCCCCATTTTCTCCGCACGCCAGTGGAGAAAGCATTTCGACTTCTCCTTCCTCGCGTTCTCTTTCTCTATCTCTCAGAAACCCTCCCGGGAAATCATAGAGCCATCAAACCGCCTTTGTTCTCCGAGAATATTCTCGAAACACAACTCCTCATCTTTTAATTAGGTCCTTCCCCTTTCCACCCTCCCCTCTCCCTGCCTCCGGGAGAAAATCGATTCTCTTTCATCTATTCAGGATGGATAAATCGGTGGAGCTGACTTCCTGATTATTGGCCTCAAGCTTGCGCCGATAAGAATGAACGAGTGTAATAAAAATTAGACATTCTCCTAAGGGAACAAAGATTTATGAAATACCCGTAATCACCAACATTACTCAATTTTGAAAATTAAATATTCGAAATTTAAGAGAGTTTATTAAAAATGAGTGACGTCAACGCAAAGGTGTAATCAAAGGAAAATTGAAGTTCGATTTCGTGTTGTGCTTAGTGAATGCTCATCGTTTGAATTATTTTTAAATATTTATTTGTGACTGATAAATACAAAAAAAACTTAATTTATGATTAATTCCAAGAAACTGCGGGAGATTCCGCAGAAGTAAAACTTAATATTTTAAGAGGGCGCCGGAAGATAGCGCAACTGACTAAAGCACTCGGCCGGACATCAAGGGACCCGGGTTCAAAGTCCGGTCAAGGCGAATGATTTTTACACTCTGAAATTGTTGCATTAATTTATGATGTTGTATGCTTGGCGTTGAATCACCCCCTTTAACACACCCTAGCGGTGACTTTCGATTTAGATAGAGAAATTGTTGCTTTCCATTCTAAATTTTGGCTTTATATTCCCCATATTTGCCATTGATGTTGACCTAAGGGAGTTTGTTAGCAAAGAGAGCACCTTTTCTCCATGAAGTCTAAATACTTAATTGCGGTATGATTTTTTACATTAACATCTGGGGCGAGTACTATTCTTGATCCAAAAATTTATTGCCATGATGTTTTGATATTCAACTCCAACTTTCAAGTTTTTCACTGTTCTGGAATCGTTTCTAGACCCTTCGCACCTCCAGTTATCTCGACTGAAGCTGTATTTGGCTCAGTTGTTTGGAGGGGAGAGGTTAATAACAGCGACACACTCGCTCACCAACAATGGCCACCTTGTTTACCATTTTCTCCTCTCCCCTGCTTGCACAGGATATTTCATCGGGGGGTTGGGGGGGGGGAGGGGTGAGAGGTGGGACCCTTTCTGTTACCCCGAGTTTTTCCTCCCCTTGCTCCACGAGCACCGTTCAACACGCCGCGGAGTTCCCCGAATCCCGTTGTTCACCATTCGACGCCTTTCACTTTCAGCTTCCCCCCTCGGCCACCGCATTTACTCCTCGCCCCGTTCCCACATCTTTTTGAAACTGCCTATCGAATGCTGAGAGATCGTGTTACGAGGGGAACGGGGGCTCCACGTGCCCCCCTTGTTCCATCACCCCCTCGATCCCCTCCCAGTTACAGGGAGGGGCAGCTCGTGGTAACTCTTCTCCGAGTGAATGTCTAGCCGAAACCTGACGAGGGGATGGAGAAGCGGAATCTAAATTTACACAATATCCCGAAAGCCGCAGCAAGGGCGTGTAGCAGGGGGTGTTAGGACACCACCCGTAATATACATACTAAATGCAACGAAAACACAAAAAAGATGCAACTGCTTACCCATACAAAAGAATATAAAAAACCATAAACACAGAAATTAACCCGAAGGTCGGTTGGGTAGGTGATGGTAGAGTTCACCCAGTACTAAGCCCGACGGCGTGTGAAATTCACACAAAATGGTAGGGGGGGCAGTTCTTTTCCGTGTGCCAGTTATGGTTTCCCTGGAAGGTCTGGTACCCGACAACTCACGCAGTTTGGGTGGAGCTGCAGGTTCCCAGAGAGGTTTGCTCAGGGATCGAACCGGGGCCCTCCGGTCAGTAGTCCAACGCTCTACTCCTGAAATGTCGCGACTCACAAAATAATATATTCTTTCAAAATTCATTTCACTTACACACCTGCAAATACATATGCAAGGAACTAGTATACCTAAGCTCGTACACCAACGAATGTACTGGAAGTCTACGCAAAGTTTAACCTTGTCCTCATTTGCTCTTCGATTTTGTCAAAATTTTTACTGTGGCTTCGAGTTCAATGCAGAAGGTATGTGGCTCATTTTCTGGTTCGCAAGCTCGTGGAAAATATCAGTAAATTAATTGGGTGATACTAGCGTGAAAAACGCGATTACAAAACAAAGGAAACGAGATTTGAAATATTTTCGGTGGCATGACTACTGATCAAGGAAGATACCGAAAACCGGGAAACGAACCAGAGACCCTCGGTCGGATCAGATATTTTCTTTTAAGTCTTCCCTCCAACTTGAACTCGTGTTCCTCAAGGGAAAAAGCAAGCAAAAGCCCGTATGGGGTTTCTTTTATTTGGACGCGCGCAGTGCCTGTATGACAGGGTTATTTTCCTGCTAAGTACCACATAATCACATAATGCATCTGTGCCCCCGGAATGGCCAGGGGTGAGTTCCCTATCAGAGGAAACAGTGCGGCAATCGGTCGCACTGCCCTCCACTCTCACTCAGGATTCCATTAAGAATGCATTAGGAATCCGCCGCGGCTATCCTCGGCCCTTACTCAATCTCGGAATTCGGGAAGGGGGGTCGACGCGATGCCAATGCCCTTCGAACTTTTTGTGTGCTCGACTTGAGACCCCTGGAGACATATAGTGGGACATAAAACATGCCATTTTTAAAGTAATAAGTTATTTATCGATTTATGACCGATATAAATGTAGGCAATCCATTTTAGAGGGCATAGAAGCATTTACTTGATGGAAATTTGGCACGTAAACATGAATGATTTTCCATTTATGATTAAATTTTTGAGCGGACGTCCACATCTGGGAGAGCTAATATCCACCAAGTGTAAGCTTCGTTATAAGGCTCCCGCATTGGTTTAATTTGACTATCAGATATTTTACCCAAGCCACTTGAGCGATATCAAATACTTACAATGTTGTCCCAGCTCTTCGAAATTTTTGACTTTCATTATACTCTCCGCTGATTGATAGGATATATCTATACCAGATGAATTTCGGCCCTGACGTCCATTCATTCTCATGTGTTTTCTTTCCTCTTCAACCCTTGTGGCGAACTTTGAATGCGCACTGCAGGCGACAATTTGTGCAAAATTATACTTGTGCAATTTATTTTTGTGTATGCTTTAACGAGGGAAAACATCCGCTGCCGACGACGGTAAATTTGAAATCCTAGGGCTGGAATCGAATATTTCCGGCGCATATAATGCACTGCCATGCATCAAGATCCGTGAATTTCAAGTTTACTCTAATTTTTAATGTTTTGTTTGTTTAATGGCTATAACTGAGCAACGTAATATGAAATTAATCTATTGAGAAAAATTTCTTAGCTGTCAAATCGCAAGAATCCAGTCGCTCCTTTATGTAACATGTAAATATGAGACCCCAGTGTTGTAGAACCTAAATGCCAATGAAATTGGAAACACCGTTCATTAATCAAAGGACCTCCACTAAAGCCAACTTTACATCCCTAAATTCTAAGCCTGAAATACTTAAAATGATGCCTTGGTTATTGTTTTGTACTAGTGGAATTAGTTTACCAGTAGATGCTTTGGTAATTGAATTAATAACTTAACCTCATTTAAATGTTTATTCGGATGTTGGTCTTGCAGCATGCCAAATGACGAACCCGAACTCTCCCGTTATTTCATTCCCGTCAGCTCGGCTCCGTCTTGATTTCAAATGAGTTCTACCACCTACGATTCCCCTTCCAATGTCAGGATTCATTGCCGTGAGAATCCCGCCGATAAATCATAAAACTGGGCCGGGATGATTGGAACAAAGTAAGTTAAGAGAGTAAGATGACATCTTCATATCTAGCCAACCGTGTCGTATTTCGGAAAATGGGACGTCGCATTTTAGATGTCCCCATGAATAATCGCTGGAAAGGTAGGAGTTCATATTTCAAAGAGAATTGAGTCACCGGATAGACTCGAATAGACTGCATTCCAATTGATGGAGAATAGACTTCAGTGATGAAAAAATGTTCTCCTTCTCAATCAAAATTTCATCCATTCCGAGTCAAGGTTTATCGGCTTTCTTCAACGCGTCTGTGAGCAGGTATTAGACGTAACTGAACATCAAGGTTGCATGGCTCCTATCTCTATCAATGTACGCCAAACTAGTTAATTTTCTCCCCTCTTAAAGAGAGATTAAATAAAACACTTCCCATTTTGCCATTTCCCATATTTGCATATTTCCCATATTTTGAATTTCCCATATTTGCCAAAGTTAATTCTGTGCTCAATTTTATGTCATGTTTTAGGACGAATAATCGATCAGCCAAGCAGTGAATCGGTACTCTTAACCGGTTCGTGATTATTTAAGGTAATGACAAACTGTTTACTGAGGTTTTTAGATTTGATGAACCCCATTAGTACTGAAAGAATGAAAGGACGGATATGTGGAACAAAGAGGATATCCTGAGCGTGTAATATTCTTAAACCCTTCCCCAACTTCTAGCGCAGCGATGAATTCAGTAAAAGGAACTAAGCTTGAATAACACTCGTATATCCTGCCATTAATACATCCTGCTGAAGAAAAATTATTTCAACCGAACAAAAAGCAGACTCGACTATCGATTTTGCCTATGCGTTGTGAGCATATAGATTTATTCTATTACACTTGGATTAAATGCGTTTGTTTCAGTTTGGCATATCTCTAATTTGGCAGCCATTTGTTTATTTTTGAAGATCTAAAAACCATGAAACACTTTTAAAATATTGAGGTGAAACTCATTGCCCAACTAAATTAATTTGATCAAAGGTCAGATCTCTCTCATTACTAAGTGTCATCTCTGTTCCAAATTATGACCTCCACGGTCCTCCTAGCTTTTCTACTCTTCGCCAGCTTCTCTATGAAAGATTGGCCCATTTTGTTAGCTTATTCTTTTGATAGTGTTCACCCAATACGCTCTTGGTCTGCCCTTATATCCTTTCTGTACTTTCAATCTTTTTCCTTATGGTCCTTTCATTGCTAGAACCTGCAGATTCCCCCTTTCTTCAATCTATCCCACCAAGGGGTGGTACATACACACTATTCCAAACTTCTTTGTTTTGAAAAATTGATGTATGTTCAATTTTATTCAATGTCTTACATCTTTTGCTTGGATTAAATATGGTAAAATTAATGTGCATTATGATCATTGCCTAAAAGATAAGTGAATTGACTTATATTAGATGTGAGTGAGGTGGGGTGATGAAGCAACGCGTGGTTTCCAGTCCTCCATTGTAGTCACGCGGTGGAGACACGCAACGAAATGATTCCCCGTCGCGTTCACGTCCGCACGAGTGAAGGAAAGGGGGAGCGGTTGGGGTCCCTGCTTCCGTCCGCGCACGTAAGGGCGGGTGATGTGTCCTTTCGCTGGAGAGGAGCGGAGAGACCAGATGCCGACCCTCCCAAGTGGCCTCGGGAAGACGAGTGGAACGTGATCCAGAGTGAGATAAGAGCCACAATATAAGACGGGCGAATCTCTTCTCCCCCCCCCCTTGCCCTCACCACTCCCTCCGGCCGGCTGTTTCGTTTGCTTGTGCGAGACGCATTTGTGATAGCACGTACGGAAGATATCTGCCGACCGCAAATTCCCTTATAGCCATTAATAACTCTTGCTCGAGTTTCAGACCTTTCACTTTCCCTGAAATTCTCTCTCCCGGAGTTTGAAGTTCGAGTCCAGTGCGCCTTCGATTCCCCCGTCCGAAAACTTGCCCTTTTTTCGGTTGCTCAAGTTCTTTCAAGTTGATTAAAATCGCCCAAGCAGTGATCGAATAAAAATCGCAAATAATTGACACTCTCCTTCGACCCACTCCGGCTTGTTAAGTGGCGGGGGGAATGTAATTAGATGCAATGTACCGGTACTTATTAAGTAAACTTTGAAACTGTTCGTGAATATTTAACTACATAATGAATAATGTTTGAAAATTGAAATATCACCAGGTGTCCTTTAGTCATTCTGGAATTAACTTGTCAGTGGGTGCCATAATAGCACCATGTTATCTATGTGATGAATGTCAACAAATCGGAACAATTTCATAACTTTCCAAAAAATTAACCTAAAACCTTTATCTGTAAATTAAATAGAATCCCATTCGAAATGGGTTAACTCTATCATCATCTACCAAACCGAGTTTAGGGTTGATTCCCGTGTGTATGGATTTTTTAATATATGAAGTTGGCACTTGCGAACAAATACATAAACATTCCTTCTCGAAAAATTCGAAAAAATGTGAGTTTTTTCCTTTTTTGTGCGTTTCCGTGTTTTGTTTAGGCTCGTTAATACTAACTTCATGTACATCATTATTCACACCCGTGAGACTTCACATAAGTTCTATATGTGTATGTGCATATATATATATATATATATATATATATATATATATATATATATATACATGAGTGTGTGTGAGTACGTGTGAGTTTCATTTGAATGTGTTTCTCTGTGATTTTGTTCGCTTGCGCTATCTGGCTTCACCATATAAACTATTGTGTATATATATATATATATATATATATTTAACAAAGCCAAGTCTTGGATATTCTTGAAGTTTAAACCGTCCCACGATTATTAAATATTGAATAAACGGCGAGGTGAAAAGGATCTTCATCCAGTAGCAGAAATGAAAGCTCAAGTGGGAAGTGTTCGTGTGTGTGTTTTTGGGAAGAGAGATTTGTGGGGAAGGGACGGAATGGGAATTGGAAGAGGCGGTCTTTGGGAAGGAATGCTCAATATTTTTCCTTTTACCCCACTCGGATCCTCACGCCGTAAACACTCAGTTTCGAATAGATTTTCCTTGGCCTTATTATCAACGAGATGTTTTCAAATGTCTGGAAGGGAAAAGAAGCGAAATCGGCTCACTGCTTAATTAGCAGGAAATGGGGCAGACTTCAATTTAAATTACTGCTTTCGTTATCGATATGGAAATCGCCGCGAGCTTTCGCTGACTTTTCCTCTCGGCTCCGAGGCGGTCTGAATGAGACTATTTTAAGGAGAGATCGATTGACATTGTGGAAATGGGGCACTTAAAAATTCGCGCAATTTCAAGGCTTTAAACGTTGAAAAAGTGTGCGTTTTTTGATTGATTGTGCGGAGTGACTGTAGAGTTATGAACACATTACCATAGTTTTTGTTCACACAAATATTATCAAATACTCTTATTTATAATTAGATGAAGGGCCACATCTAAACCCAGAAGAACGTCAAAAACACGTCCATTTTTGTCATATAATTGCAATCTAAGTTTGAGAGTGAAGAAATATAAAGTTTTTAAATTGTGTCAATGATTAGCGTTTGAAGAATGAAACTTGTTAAAAGGAAGAAATTTCAAGCACGTCGAAAATATAAGGGCGAAATTGACGGGTAAAGGATCTATTAAAGAAGAATAATAGGTCACCGATAATATTAGCTGAAGATTTGGGCTCTAATTAGTGTAGTACCGAGCACAAAGGTTAATTGAGGTATGGACAATGTGAGTTTTTAAAGAATTGAATGGCTCGTGTTCAGAGAGGACACAAATAGTCACGTTAAATGATAGGAACTTTATCTTTCTCTCCAACTTAAAAAATCGATTTTCGACAGCTAGTGGGCACAAAATGCAATCTCCATGAAAGATTATTACCTATTTCAAACTTCATGCGGATGTAAATGATAATTGGACGAGTCTTGCCATTGGACTGCATATTTTGCATTTGGACGTTTCACTATTGAGGCTGGTTGGTCCATAATAATGCCCCAAATCCTTATAATTTCATTAATCTCCGCCACCCCTTCCGCTGTTGTCAACGTTACAGGATATCATTCGAAGCTTCGCTGAAGAAAATCCGTATTCCCAGATCAAAGTTGTCATTCTGAGCTCGCGAAGGCAGAAGTACCCACGCAGTCATAAAAGCGTTTTGTTCTTTCAGTGGAAACCTTATTAACTTAATTACAAACGCACATCCGTGTTACTAGCCATGTTTTTTTTTTAAACTGATAACATTGTTACACGAGTACTACTACAACTCTGGGCGTATATCAAATCTGAAAATAAAAACGAATTGTGAATTTACGAAAAATTGGTGGACAATATGAAGTGAAAATGTCAAAGTGAAAAATGAGGATGGTTATTTTCTCTATTATTAATAATATTACGCCGAAATTATGTTAAAATTTTAGATAATATGAAAAATCTGAAATTCATCTCTTTCTCTGGAAGTCAAATCCTTAAGTGCGTGTGTAAAAAAACTTCATGTTAAACAGCTAATTTTACACATAATACTTTTTATTTTTGATATAGATTTCAATAAATAATTGATTTAATGGCATCCAGGGCTTTGAAATGTATTCCTTATTAATATTACCAGGAAATAATTCTGGGAAAATTGGATGCATAATTTCGTCGATGTTTCTCAGTAAGCCGATCGAGAGTTGAGGGAGAACAAAGCTGTAAATTGCCAATTATGGAGGACAGGAAGGACAAAAAAAGGCTCTTCCAAAGCTAAGGATAAACTTGGCACATGATCCCCGTCGAATTTTCTATTAGATTTCGCTATGGGTATCAAATTATCATCATATGCAACCCTAGATCAAGCCATTTGTTCTTTGTGAAAATAGGTGGAAAAATTATAATTGTATTCCCCAAGCAAATTCCAAGCCTCTACAATTCAACTGCCGGATTCAAATAGCCATGGTACCCTTGAAGCAGAATATAGAAGGCGGAGGTTGATATACCAAACTCCTAGGGTTTTCGCGTCGTCCTACCGCCTTTCCTCCCTCTATCCTCAAAAACCCGCTCACTCTCTACTCCAGATCTTTCCCTTTTCTACCCCACTCCTCCCCTTACCCTTCCCCTTCCAAACCCCCACCCACATCGCACTCTCTGAACTCTTCCCTTTCTCCTCCACCCCTTTTGTGTGACCTTAACCATTTTACGGGAGGTGATCGTTAGTCAAGGCCGATCTCCAGTAATTCACCGCGGGTGGCTTTTGGTCGTGGCGCCTTCCTCTTAGAAAACCTCTCCCTCCTTTCCTTCCCCCCCCTTCTCCCCCCCCCTTCTTCCCCCCCTCTCAGGGATCTCTCGAGGAGAGCCCAAGATCTCAATGCGAGTCACGACCTTTCTTTGTTCTCCCCCGGGAGTGCGTAGCGGCGCCACGTCGCTCGAGACGCGGGCGAGAGGAAGTGTTAAACAACGCTCAGAATATTCCTGCGGAGGATCGAATGGGAAATTCCAAGAGTCACACGCCCGCGCAAACAAAACGCAATCACGTAAACGACACACGGGGAGACAGTTAGGATGGAACTGTGGGTAAGGCACCTGATGTCGTTTGGGAAGAAGGAGAATCTGGAGAATGAATTTCAGGAACAACACCCTTGGTTCATGTTGCATCCATTTTAAAACGCGAGTCACTGCGCAAATCTTAAGTACTGCATTCGCTTGGAATAGTGTTTTGGGTGCATACTTAGAAGAATGTTGATGAGAATCCTACTTAAGAGTGAAAAAAAAAGTCGAGATGAAAAAGTTTCCGGACGAAAATATAATCCCGAGAGTTAATTCAGAGCTGGAAATTTTAACAATGTGCGCTACTATTTGTTATCTTTTTTCAAACCATATTAAAGTAAATACGTTTCCGTTTTGGACCTGTAAACGTCCTGCACCGAACGTCCATTGTATTTAAAGTTTTCTAGCGAAGCGAAAACCTAAATTTGTCATTGATTATCTGTAAATATTTTAATTCGAAAACCTGAAATCTATAACTGCATATTTTTATGCATATTTTCCTTGAATCGCGAAACGTTAGACCCTAATTTAGGCATTATGTTGGTAATTTTCTCTGGTGCCCTTATGGGTGAACAGTATTTTATAATGCAACAAATTTAGTGTGTAAAAATCATTCGCCTTCACCGGGATTACACTCTGAAATTGTTGCATTGAAATGCATGGAAGCGGATGACTCCGTTAAAAGTCACTGTTGCGGCATCTCCCGCAGTTTCTTGAAATTAGTATTTTATAAAAGAACAATTTAGTTCTGGGTGGGTAAAGCTTATATTAACCATGTCTTTTCAACAGGCGTAAAAATATTTTTTCTTTGAAATCGGCGCTGTATTAGTGTGTTACATTTCATTAGAGAACATTTAAATGTAAAAATTTGTGAGCGATGACAAATGGAAATTGTTTGGTCGTTGACTGGATTTTAACGTGGCGACTTATATTACATGCGTATTTCTTTTGTTTTTTTTTATTTATAGAAATTTAAAAGTCACATTGCTGTGATCATTAATTGTCTTATTTATTAAATGCGCTAAAATTAATGCCCGTTTGCGAAATCATTTGTTGTAAAATCGTTAAATCTACCATAACAACTTAAAATATTAAACTGTTGTTTTGATCACCTGACTATGCATATATGGTTTACGTTTTCACTTTAGGCTTCCTATTATGAAGAGATGCAGATGTAGGTTGTGAAGCTTTTAAAAACTATTGTGCCACCATTTTGTCCGCTCTGTCGCATTTGTGCAGAATGTGATGAATGAAGGTCTGCATATCGCAAGATAGTGAGTAAATGAAGGTCTGCATATCGCAAGATAGTGAGTAAATGAAGGTCTGCATATCGCAAGATAGAATGGGAGTAAAAGCGTTCGGGTAGGATTTAATCTCGGAGGAATCGAACCGTTTCATTGATTGAAATTTGTGTGCAAATAATCCAAAGTTAATGCGATAAATACCCATTTTAACTAACGTACTTTTAAATATATATTTTAGCAACTAACATACACTGGCACCTACGAATGAACCAGATGCCCACGCAGAGTTTAATCTTGTCCTAGCGCGTAATTTGATTCGTATTAATACGGCTTGTTGGTTGATTAATCAACCTGAAGGTGAAGCCTTTCATACGGCATTATTTACAAAAATTCTACCCTGAAAATCCATAATTGTTTATCGACATACATGAGCATATAGCAAAGTTTTGACTAATTAATTAAACGCATGGTGTGTTATAACCAGTCATCAATCACCAAACGGACTAAAAAAATTTACGGACTAATTCATTGAGTTCCGTTTGCCTCTCCCACCAGAGGTACCAAAATCGCGCGGAAAAGGTTGAACACTTGAATGTAGAACTGAGATGATTGGAACAATGCCCAGTTCAATTATCCGTGAAAACGGATCTGGGAAAAAGTTCCTAAGGTGTAGTGTGTGTGAGTATGCATGAGAAAGGTGAGGACGTGCGGTCTGAAGTCGCACAGCACGTGTTCCTGGGCGATTCAGAGGCGCCTGAGAACATTCGGAATCATATCGCTCCGTTTCCAGAGAGCGAAGATTATTCTTACCCCAGAGATCTCTATAGAGTGATCCATTAGCAGAATCTCCGACCGCTAGAGCGAAATTGTGGAGTGAGGGTGCGTAAAGAGTGCTCTGCGCTCAAGATATCATGATAATGGTCCATTCGGAGGAAGAAAATAACTATAAGTAAATTTTTTCTTGTCCTAAAAGGAATCACAATAGTCTCATATGAGAAATCAGATATGAAATGCGAAATTTCTAAATATGCTACAATTTCTTTTTGGATATTTGTAGTTGCAATGTCAAAGAATGAATCGTCATTTTTGTGTTGCCAAAGGTAAGGTCGCATATGCGGAGAAATCATGTTAATTTTTTTGATCACGAGTTAGTTATTGCTTTTCGAAAGGAACTCATATTTCCATACGAAAAAACTATCATAGTCAGCCATCATCGTATTTGTAACAAGTAAAAATATAATTGGTGTTATCGGGAGCAGAATTATCAATAATATTCCTTATTTTCGTATTTTTGAGGATAATTAGCTCTTCTTAAAAAGACAAATTAGTCTAATGTCGTGGAATTCGTAAAATGTTCAGTTTTTTGGCGACGTTTGTATAAAATTTAAGATTGGTTCATTGATCTTATTGAATGGGGAAATTTTTATAGCACATTATTCACGACAATTATACGCTCATATCCCATTATTCGTCATCGAAACGGGTACTTATCAAGTATATATGGGTTAAGGATGTATGTACATAGAGTATCAATACTGCGTTTCAATCGCCGCGCTTAACTAACTGAGTTTCATCTAATTTAGGCCACTAATGCTCGACAGTTATTCCACCAGATGATGTTTTCTACAATTCTGATAACGTTTGAGTCCCTCTGATGCATGGAATGCCAACTTCAATTTTTCTGATAGCATCAGCTGTACAGCGTTGAATGTAGATTTAATTCAGAGTTGAATGATTTTTTGTCTATAATATTTTCGTGGAATCAGTTGCATGTAAAAATTCCTCCCAAATTGCTGGCAGTCGATTAATCTTCCAGGTCCAATCTAGTTGTCGACACGTTGGACAATTATATTCGCGGAGCTAATTCATTACAAATATGAGTTGTTAAAAAGACGTGATAAATGATAAATATTTATAAAAGTCTTAGCTGCCAAAACGATGACCTTTGTATACTTGGTCATAAGTGATTTTTATAAAACCTTATTATCGCTATTGCTCTTCTAAGCGTAGTTCTAAAAGTTGTTCTATAAATTACTGCTCACATTTAAAAAATCCTGGCGTCTTTTGTTCTTTAAATCACTTTTATTCTCTTATTAAAATAGCCCCCGATGTTAACAAACGAAATATTTCATTTTTATACTTTGCACGGAGAGAAAGTCGCGAAAAATTCGTAATATTATTCAAAAGTGTGCAAATTTCGCACCCAATGGAACCCCTCTGACTCTGACAACCAGATCTTGAGTTCGCGGAGAATCGTGTAAACAATGGGCCACCTTTCGATCGATACCTATCGAACGAATTCCTCCCGTAAACAGACGACATCCTGATTTCACTTCGTTAATCCCGTATCATCATGAAGGCCTTAAACTCCCGAGGGCGGGCGTTGTTCATGAAGGAAAAACTTTTGACTTCGTTACGAATATTAAGGTACCCAAAGAGAGAAATAGATATGGGGCATTCATTTCCCGACACGTCATCCCATTTTTCCTAACGTTCAAACATTTTACCCTGCGGAGTCAGTCACTGGATGCCTGCCTCTCCCTTTGTTTCCAATGCCCAGCCCTCTTGCCGTCAAGGGCCTCAACTACGTGAAGTAGAGCAGTTGCAGCTCGATATATCGACACCGTGGCACCCATTCCCTCCTCAGGCCAGCCTTCTCCCCCTCGTTAACCCCTTCCCTCCCTCCCCTACCTTTTCCTACTCTTCCCCCTCTCCGTTAATTCGAGACGGGCCGCTGGTGACACCAGCGCCACGGCCGACAGGAGCGTAGAGAGTAAAATATAATTGCTGGAAGCTTGCTTGGGTGGCGATCACAGACATTCATACGAGTATTAATATGCATTCATTCGAAAACAGACAGAGTATGTGCACGAAGCATGTGGGCACCTTCGGAAATTATTGGGCGCCATTTCCTGAACGGCGTCCTGTATCTAAAAAAGGCCCATGAATGAATGGACCTATGGGATTGTCCTTCCCTGTGGTCCAATACGTAGAATCACGGTCTGCCATCTATCTGACGTTCATGGCAATGAAGTGAGCATTTGAAAGCGGCACGCGAAATTCAATATCGCTGCGACATTACTCAGGTTCACAATGGTGTTCATTCCTGAGAAATATATGAATCAGTACCATAGAGCGGATTGAATGAAAATTAAGTCATCAAAATTACGGCCTGTGACTTTATTTTCCTTCTGAAAACTTCGTTAAAAACCGAAAATAAGTACATTCAGTACAGTTCAAGTGAATTTATTTGAATCTAAACGCGCAGATGTTCCAAGTTTGGTCTTTGTGATTTCTAAGGCATCCAAATCATTTAGCACTAAGACTCACTGCACCTACTTAATCGCTTGTATCGTTTATGTATACATCTACATAAATACCCCGCGATCGATCTACCGTAAAGGTGTGTGGCAGGGGTTGCAAGTATAAGTTGAGATGAGTAAGGAAGAGGTAGAGTGTTTAATGAGTGAGGAAAAGGGGGAAAAAACGATCCACTCAAAATTCCTGAAAAGACATCTTTGATGTTGGTGCAAAGCCACATTTTAGTAGAAGACTTACTTTTCAGAAAGTGTTAGTTTTATCCTCTAAAGAAGTTCTCGGGTATATTTAAAAGGAGGGAGTAAAAATGAACCACAATCACTTATGCGATAGACCGCCACCATTTAAGGTAAATCTTGGAGAATAAAAAAGCCAAAAGAGGGAAGACCAATGTGTACCTACTGAGAAATCTAGAAAATAATGTGCCTTGGAACAAAAATTAGTGATCTTGGGCCAACTTAGGAAACAATATACCTGTTAAACGACACAGGAAGATATCATTATCATTTTTCAATAAAAAATCAGTTGAACTGCATGTGAGCTTAAATTACCATCGAACAGAATTAAAATGATTACGGCAGTACCATTTCAATTAATGTGGAAAACTTTGTAGTTATTCATGTTAATATTGCTCACGAAATTATTAATCCAATATCTCTCACGTGTTTTCCCTCTAGAATAAATGTAACTTATTCTGCGTTGTCTACATCATTGCATTCTATTCCACAATTGGTGTCTCAACACCCCCCCCCACACACCCTTGCAGCGGCTTGCGTGGTATTGTTTGGTAGATGCACATCACGTGCACCCGAAAAAGTAAACATTATATCCGAATACGTCCTAAAATAAACTCGTCTCTTCTTTCAAAATTTGTACTCTTCGTATTCCTCTGGCTTATGATTGAGTTTAACAATTTCTTGTGTTGTTAAAATGTATAATCATTTTCGCCGTTCTCATTCTTTTTCCTTTAATTTTTCCCGCCTAAGATAAAGTTTCACAAAATTAGCCCATGATCGCTCTGATCTTGTACTATGTGAAAATGGACGAAATTTGACATTCCATTGCGAATGTCTAACCTTGGTTTCGCTAACAACGAGAAGCTCTTGCGTGGGAGAATGAGGAAAACGACAATGAGGCAATGGGCATTCCATTATCGCTTTTAAGTCATCACGCAAAGACATTCCTCGCCCTGACCTTTGTCGTCCTCTCTCCATCACTCTCTTCCGGGTAGCATATCCGGCAGCGTGACTTGTTTTGCATCGAAATTATTATTAGGTAATCTACCGTTTAAGGTAGGTTTTTGGATGGGCACAACTATCAAATAAACATTTTGTGACTCCCCACCTAGAAAACTAATCTATATCAGGTCCCTCTTCATCTCAGTGTACTTCCTACCTCCCTTCATCCCGTCCAACATCCCTATCCTGTTCCTGTCCTTTCCTCGCTTGCCCAACATTCTCCCCTCTATTACCTTCTTCAACATTCCACTACCGCTCAATACGTCTTTCATCCATTTTTCCTGCCTCCATACGATTTCTCTCAACAAACCCCTCTCCTCACCCACCATCTCCAGTACTTCCTCGTTTGCTTTCCTTTCGGTCCATTTCACCTTCTCCATTCTTCTCCACACCCACATTTGAAAAGCCTCCAATCTACGTCTATCCTCCTGCTTCAGTGACCACGTTTCCGCGCCGTACATAGCTACGCTCCAAATCAGAGTTTTTACGAGTCTTTTCTTAATATCCCGACTCAACGTCCCCGTCATCAACTCCCTCCTCCTTGAGAAAGCCTCCTTGCCTAGCGCAATTCTTCTCCTTACGTCCCTAACACTTTGACCGTATTGGTCCAAAACACTTCCGAGATATGTAAACTGCTCTACCTGCTCTATTTTTTCCCCGCCTATTTTAATATTTAGCTTAGCCTTTTTCTTTTTGGAAAATCGCATAAGCGCATCGAAATAAGGGTACGAAATATGTTCATAAGTATTCCTTTCAATTCAAGAAAGAAAAAAATCTGCATTTCGCAAAAGGGCAAAACTATCAAGGAATTCTCATTCGCGGGTGATAGTATTTGTCCAGTCATCTGTTAAGGTATGTGCGATTATCAGCCCGATCCATTATGCGAGGGAGTATATAAAAAATGAAGAGGGATGAGCAGAATCTTTCTCCCTCTCTCGCCGATCGCGAAAAGTTCCCGAACTAAAACAGGCATTTATTTAAAATTATTTTGATGAACATGTAACGGAGATTGATGAAAATGTTGGAAGGTGTCACAGAGAATTTTTTTCGAATTCGCCCTGTGGCGAAAAACATGTCAAAAACAATAGCTTAGTACCCTTCTCTGAATTCGCCAATCACGGATTTATTTCGTTGTTACTTGACCCGAGGGAGAAAGGCTATCCGATGCCACATCGGTGCCGTTTGAACGAATTCTAATTACTTATGTTATGTAAGCAAGTTTTCAAATACCACGCAGGAGATATTTTTTTACCAGTTGAAGATTAGCTGTCTAATTGTGTATGCCTCATATAGTTACCTATCCCGCAAAGTTATACATATTTTTTTCAACTATGACCCTAGGATATAAGTCCAGGGAAATATATTCAAATTGCACTGACTTAAATTAGGATGTATTCCCCGACAAGTAATATTTTATAACACTAGAAGAAAAGAGCAGGCGCATAACTTTGCAAACTATTCAACTGAGATACCATATATTTACATTGTAGGAGTACAATGTGTCCCTGGCATAGGAGGTATCCTTGTAAACCCTGAGTGTGTGTGTGATTTCGATTCACGCTAGTCACTGTCTTTTCTTGACACATCCTAGTGATTGAGTGGTTGTTTGTTTCCTTAATTTATTTATTTTGCATTTTTTGAGTGTGATTGAAGTACAACAGGGTTTCTGTTTCCCAAACACAATCACATATCTACCGTTACTGGGTATATATATATATATATATATATATATATATATATATATATATATATATATATATATATATATATATATATCTACCGTTACTGGGTATATATATATATATATATATATATATATATATCTACCGTTACTGGGTATATATATATATATATATAATTCACACGGAAATAGATACAAGGAAAAGGGATAGGAACAAATATAAAGGACGAATACAGGAGAGGTGGGGAAGGCGGAATCAGACAGAATCACAAACGTAAAATATTTATAAATATCCCGGTCTAGGAAATATTTTTACGTTCGTGATTCTGCCTGATTCCGCCTTCCCCACCTCTCCTGTGTTCGTCCATTATATTTGTTCCTATCCATTTTTCTTACATTTATTTCCATATGAATTAATATTTGTTTGCCGTATGGCGGGACTTCGTGTATATCTGTTCGTTCTATCTATAGAATGCTTCTACAGGGAGTTCCGATTCCTTAGTAGATTCCTCTTTGCAAGAATTTCTTGAGATACAGGATGCCGCATCATAATTTCCTTTTTGGAAAGCGTTTTGCGTTTGAAACAAGGAAGTTACATTGCCGCACCTTGTGTCTCACAGGTATGTGATCGAAAATTTTAGCGGAATAGAGTGTAGCGAGGTAGACAAGGAGCAGGCAGCTGTGTGAGAGAAACGCGTAGGGCGACACGTTCTTCTTCGGATGAGAGAGAGCCAAGCACGGCTATGGCTTTCCTTTGTTTGTCCGCGTGACGTCGCCTCCTGCAGTCAATGAGGAGCGGGGAGTGTGCCTATAGTCATCAGGAGACGAGGATCTTAAAGAGGAACCATCGGCCAAGGCTCACCGTGTTATCTCTGTGGTCTTCACCCCTTCCCGCTAATGCCCGCCTGCCTCTTGAATATTCATCGCTATCACTAAGACACCGCTGTACTCCTCTCTTTGACGCTCTCATGTTTTCACGCGAGGGCCGTTCCAATTAGTAAAACCTCCCGGATGCGACTTTGGAAGGTGGAGAGGGATATTCCGTCTCCGAAACCTTAAGAGGAGGTCGTTCGCCGGTCTCCCGCTCGACGCGACCGCTTTTAACTAAGCCAGCGACTCGACAAGGTCTTGACTCCATTTTGAAGTTCAATTGCCGTAGAAGAAATTGCTGTCTTCAAAGACTGTATGGTAGATGACCTCATTCACCTCGGACACCCCTCTCGCCGACAGACATGCTTTAAATGATTTCTTCATTGCGTCAAAGCCTGTTATTACACCCTTTGAAATAGTTTAACTGAGAAAGAGAGAAATATGAACCTGTGGGTCGAGGATCCACAAATCCTATGGGCATTGGCTGTTTGAACGATTTCATGAATATTCACGTTTAGCGTTCACATAAATGACACAAAGATCATCAGATTGATATGTAAATAAATAATAATCAAATTCTAAAATCAACCGCCTAGCTTTGAGTGGAAAGGTAGTATCCGTGTCCCATTCGTTCGAATGTTTCCCCCAACGCCGTTTAATAAATCTCTGAGTAACCACGTTATTTGAGGGAACCCGCTTTGAGAAGTTTATCTCCAGGTAATTCCACCAGATCACATGGAACTCCGGCGAGTCATGTGGGCGATAAGCCTCACAAACGCCACTCAAATCCTCGCGTTAAAACCAGTTCGTGTTTTTGATTCGGCGTCGAAGTTATTCAAGCGATAGACGCTGACGAGATCAATCACTCGTAATCGTTTGGATTTCGCTGGACCAAGGCTTGGAGGAGTTTTGTATTTGCCAACTCGTGCTTGGAACGGCAACCACGATCATGGACGCCTTGCATTGGGACTGGAATTAAAAGTATAAAGGAAAAACCATTCCATCACTGAAAAATCCTCGATAGTGAAGAGACAATAGAAAAGGTCAAACATTGCCAACATTGGGAAACGTCACTGAACCCTTAAACTCAAGCAAGTAGGAACGGAATCGCCAAATAAAATTCATAATAGCAGTCCTCCCAACTGCTGGCCCGGGTCACACTATACAATTACCGTTGGAATTGTTGCCTCTAATTTCTATTTCAAAGAAATTGCCCAAATCTTCTAACCTGCAGTATCTACACTGTCTGTCGGATTGGACGTTTGTCTTGTGTGAGCACCTAAGGGATTTCTTTGAATATTAGGCTAATAATACCGGCTTCAGGTCACAATCCTACCTTCTCACAATCCATTTCTCTATGGCCAAATTATCCGCCTATTTCTGGACGCTTAATGGAGCACATCTCTCATTAAAGTAGGAGGTCGTTAATTCAAATAAGGAGAAGTTGGTGAAGGAAATATTGAAATTTCGAAGGCCGTGAGAGAAATGAATGTTAGGTAAGCGATTTAAGGGAAGAAAGGACTTTTCAGACGATATACTAAAGTCAGGTACGATAGAGGGCACGAAAAACTGAAGAAAATAATATTTTGCTGGAAAGATAAGGAATTAAAAAAGAAACAAAGGGCATAATAACTGCTAGTCCTAGTAATCGCCAAAGATGTCGTCAATGGATAACTTTGAAACTTTAAACGAAATACAGATGCCAAAGAAAGGAAGGCACGAAATTTATCCCAAAGCTGTATATGTACACTCATGTATACATATACATATATGGGTCGCGGTAGTTCAGGGGTAGAGCGTTGGACTACCGACCGGAGAGCCAGGGTTCGATTTCTGGGCAAGCCTCTCTGGGCACCTGAAGCTCCAACCAAGTTATGTGTGCCAGATCTTCCTAGGAATCCATAACCGGTACTGGGTAAGGAACTGGCCCCCCTACCCTGATGTGTTAATATCACCCGCCGTCGGGCTTAATACTGGGTGAACTCTATCATCACCTACCAAACCGACCTTCGGGTTGATTACTGTTTTTATAGTGCGTGTGTATATATATATATATATATATATATATATATATATATGTGTGGATGATTTCTTCGAAGTAACACGGAAGTGTTGAGTAAAAAACTTAGACAGCAACACACAGCACGAGAACACATTAAAAGGAACACTCACACGTAATATCTTGATAATTTCGACGGACTCGAACTCTGTCTTCTTCGGAAGATAAGTTAGGTATATATATATAATATAAATATAATATTTATTTAATAGTTGTGTCCATCCAAAAACCTACCTTAACCAGTAGATTAACTAATTATATATATATATATATATATATATATATATATATATATATATATATATATATATACACATTCAAACACGAAAACCCGCCATACGGCGAACAAATATTACTTCACACATAGAAAGAGATATAAGGAAAGGGGGTAGGAAAACACATAAAAGTCAAACACAGGAAAATATATGTATCAGAGATCATCAATATATATATTTTTTCATGATATGGGCAACTATCCCGGCTCTGTCTCTATTCTGCCAGTTAACCGCTAGCTACAGCTTCTTCAAACTCGTACATAAAGAGAGCGTAAAGGGATTTGAGGCGCCTTTGTGCCTTCTCAATTCGTATCGCCCACTACTTACTTTGCATTGGTTCCGGGGAGGAGATGGGAGTAGGTGAAGATACGGTGTACGTATGTAAGAGTGTTTGTGGAAGGGTGAGAATTCAAGTCAAAGATTCCGAGGGGACTCAGGGAGTTGACTGGAGCAATCGGGGATAGCAAAGGGGGACTTAATCCTGGAATTTACTGGAAGAGATAACTCCTGACCTGGAGTCCGAAAATGGGAATACATGAAGTATATGCATGCGCCTTAGAGGCCGTGCTTAAAGTATTCCATATTTCGCCCACCCCTCTTCCCTCTCCTGCTCTTCTCCCCATCTCCTTTTGAGATAACAGGAAACAGAAATACCGTCCGCTAAATAATTCAGCCTCCAGGTCGATTGATCGATGGGCAACTTGGCTTGGGTAGCTTTGAACCCTTTCACCTTTCTTCCCCACTCAACTCCCATCAACCCCCCCCCCTTCCCAACCCTCCCTCTCAAACACCGGTGAATCTCGAATGAAGGAAACCCCAAGGGATTGAGTTCCCTGCATTGAACATGCAATGATTTCGATTTTCCTGTTTTTTTTGCTTCAGACAACCGTATATTCTCAGGAGAACACGTGAAACTGCGGGAATGCGAGGTAAAAAGAGATTTAAAAAAACTTGAGTTGCGTCGGGATAGCGCGTGGAGTATGGCGCCACTCCCCTGTCTGCGATAACGAGCCCCTTCTTGGTCGCTATCGCAACGATCACTTCGTCACTAACTCTGCCATTGTGACTTCACCTAATGATTGCATCGCACCCGGACACGTGAAAGGGTCGGGAATGGTACCAATCTAACGACTTTGCCGATGGGAAAACGAAGAGAGCGAATTAATTGACAAGAGGAAGTCAAGCGCGGAGTTGTGGACACTCTCTGGCCTGACTGTGATTCTTCTTTGTTTATGATCTGCTCCAACAAATAATGATGACTGCTGGGGTGTCGGAAAACAACTATTAATACGATTGCGAGGAGTACTGTATGTACATATATGCATATGTATATACATATATGTATATATTGTATGCATGCATATGTATGTGTGTGTATATATATATATATATATATATATATATATATATATATATATATATATATATATATATATATATATATATATATATATTGTATATATATATATATATATACACGCACACACACACATGGAGTTAGCACAAGCAAACACAGAAAAATACAGAATAGCACAAAAGAGAAAGAAGAAAGAAACAGTTCCTACCTTCTCTTCCTTGAGAAAGGTAGCTATATGTATATATATATATATATATATATATATTATTATTAGGTAATCTACCGGTTAAGGTAGGTTTTTGGATGGACACAACTATCAAATAAACATTTTGTGACTCCCCACCTAGCAAACTAATCTATATCAGGTCCCTCTTCATCTCGGTGTACTTCTTTCCTCCCTTCATCCCGTCCAACATCCCTATCCTGTTCCTACCCTTACCTCGCTTGCCCAACATTCTCCCCTCTATTACCCTCTTCAACATTCCACTACCGCTCAATACGCCTTTCATCCATTTTTCCTGCCTCCATAGGATTTCTCTCAACAAACCCCTCTCCTCACCCACCATTTCCAGTACTTCCTCATTTGTTTTCCTTTCGGTCCATTTCACCTTCTCCATTCTTCTCCACACCCACATTTCAAAAGCCTCCAATCTACGTCTATCCTCCTGCTTCAGCGACCACGTTTCCGCGCCGTACATAGCTACGCTCCATATCAGAGTTTTTACGAGTCTTGTCTTAACATCCCTACTCAACGTCCCCGTCATCAACTCCCTCCTCCTTGAGAAAGCCTCCTTGCCTAGCGCAATTCTTCTCCTTACGTCCCTACCACTTTGACCGTATTGGTCCAAAACACTTCCGAGATATGTAAACTGCTCTACCTGCTCTATTCTTTCCCCGCCTATTTTAATATTTAGCTTAGCCTTTTTCTTTCTGGAAAATCGCATAACCTTTGTTTTATTAATATTGATTCTCATCCCATATTTATCGCACTGAACCTCCAATTCACTCAACAATGCTTGCAACCCCTTGGCTGACTGAGCAACTAATGCTTGGTCATCAGCAAACCTAACCGATTTTACGAGTTCCCCTCCGACTTTCATTCCTACCTCCAGTTCTTCCCATGCCTCTTTAATCATTTCCTCTACATATACGTTGAACAGTACCGGTGACAATGGGCAACCCTGCCTTACACCTCTTCCTAACACTGCCCATCCAGACTCTCCGTTCCCCACTCGCACCTGAGCAGTCTGAGACATGTACAGGTTGCGGATCAGTCTCCTGTCCCTCCAATCCATTCCTATTTTCTGCAATACACGCATTAATTTTTCCCAATTCACTCTATCAAACGCTTTTTCGAAATCTACAAAACAGGCAAAAACGTCCTGATTGTATTCTATATTCCTCTCGACTAGTGATCTCATTACTGCAATGGCATCACGCGTACCTCTTCCTTTCCTGAACCCAAACTGATCATCCCCTAAGTAATCATTTGCCTTACTCTCTATCCTTTTGTTGATGATCCTGAGAATAACTTTAGCTGCGTGGGATATCAAACTTATTGTTCTGTAATCCTCACGTGACGAAGCCTTTGCCTTTTTTGGAATAGGAACTAACACCGATCTCACAAAATCTTCCGGCCAGATTCCTTCCTCATAGATACTACGAATCAGTCCATATATGGCCTTTTTCCCACCTTTCCCTAACCATTTCAACATTTCTACAGGAATATTGTCCACCCCCACAGCCTTATTTGCTTTCATCTCCTTTAATGCCCTTTCTATTTCATCGTCGAGTATGCCTGGACCTAAGCTATCTTCTTCTACGTCATGTTCCCTTTCTATGTCTAACCTTGTCGGCCTAAGTTCTTTACCATACAGTGTTTCTATATATTCCTTCCATCTCTCTTGGATTTTTCCAGGTTCAACTATTATCTTACCCCATTTATCTTTAACTGTTAGCACAGCTCTTGCCTTCTTACTTCCCGATAATAACTTAACCTTGCTGTATAGAGCACCAATTTCACCCTTCTTCTGTAAACTTTCCATATCCTCGCATTGCGTTTTCCACCATTCTTCTTTTTCTTTATTTGTGGCCCTTCTCAATTTATTGTTTAACTCTCGTACTTCATTTTGCCTAACTCTGTGTTTACATTTTTCCATCTTCTTCTCTCATCCATCTTCGCAATCATCTCATCCGTTACCCATGGTTTCCTTATCCTTTTCCCGTTAACGGTTCCTATAGTGTCTTTAGCGGCTTCCAATATCCTTTTCTTGATACATTCCCATTTTTCTTTGATAGCACTCAGTTCTTTACCGCCATCCATCATTTTCTCTACAGCCTCCTGATACTCCTTCCTCGTTAATTCATTTACTGCTTCTAAATTCCATTTTTTAACCCACCGCCCTTGCCTTATCTTCTTGAAACGAACATTACATTTCATAACAACTAAATTGTGGTCAGAGTCCGCATCCGCTCCTGGGAAACTGTGCGAATTTATCACACTGTTCCTAAACCTGTGCCTAACCATAATATAATCTAACTGATACCTTTCTGAGTCACCTGGCATTTTCCATGTATACCTACGCCTTTTGTGGTGTCTAAACCATGTGTTAGTGATGACTAACCCCTGTCTCCTGCAGAATTCAATTGCTTTCTCCCCACGTTCATTCCTCGTGCCTAACCCATAGTCCCCCACCTCACCACCATCTCTTCCTTCGCCTACCGTCGCATTCCAATCCCCCATCACTATCAAATGTTTCCCTGCAGGAACACTCGCGATGATATCCTCTAACTCATCATACATCCTATCGACTTCTTCCTCCTTGTGGTTGCTCGGTGGCATGTATACCTGAATAATGACCAAGTTCGTCGGCTCTGCTTTAATCTCTACGAGTAAAATTCTATCTGTCGCTTGCTCTATGTTGACTACGCTTCTTCCTACCCCTTTATTTAAAATTACGGCAACCCCTCGTTGGCTCTCATCCCCGCCGCTGTATATTACTCTATAATTGTCACTCCAGTAATCCCCGCTATCCTTCCATCTCACCTCGCAGAGGCCTAAAACATCTATGTTACCTCTTTCCATCTCTCGCTTAATATTTTCTAATTTGCCTCTCCTCAACATTGTCCTGACGTTCCAGGTTCCTATTCTAACTACTTTCGCCTTCTTCTGAGTCTTCTGTCCTGCTGAAGTTATTCCTTCCCCGCAAGGGATTCGTGGGATGACGACCGCGGAAGTCTTGCCTCTCCCGCTGCCGGACACGACACACGGCCTCTTGGGCCGTGTCCCGTAGTTGCCAGGACTCATATTATCTATAGTGCCCATCATAATATTCTTGGGAATCATAATTGAGGTGGTTTCCCGTTGCCTTCCTCAATAGTGTTTTTAACGTGACACCATCACTTAATGGCCGCCCCACTGGGGTCAGACGCCATTGCAGCCGCCTCACTGAGGAACAGACGCTGCGTGGACTACCTTTCGTCTGGCTCCTAACCTTCGACCTATCTGGCATGGGTGACCCTTCCAGGAGTAATTATCATTACTCCCGCCAGCACAGCTCTAGGGGTCATCGGAACACACAAGCCCTTCCACCACGACAAGGTTGTAGTCCATGGGAGGGATATATATATATATATATATATATATATATATATATATAATTCACTAAATAGTCATAGCAAACACAGAAACGAAAACATATTAAAGAGGGACTCACTAGTTCTCTTCCTCTTGAGAAAGGTGGTTGCACCACCGAAAATTCGAGAACTAGTGAGTCCCTCTTTAATATGTTTTAGTTTCTGTGTTTGCTATGACTATTTAGTGAATTTTATTGTGCACGTTCGTGGCTTTTCCAAGAAAGTGAATATATATATATATATATATATATATATATATATATATATATATATATATTTACTTGACCTGTTTCCGTGTTAAATTGATGAAGTGGTTGGGAAGAATAGCGTAAGTTTATAATCACCCAACCCTTTCTAGCTTATTACCCAGAATATATAGAATTTTTTCATAGTTACGAAAAAATCAGAATGATTAATTATTGGCGAGTGCAGCCAGGTATTAAACGGAATTATTCGGTTAGTCTGAACTCGTTAGGCGAAGACAAAACTACTTCGGCTGATTCTCATAGTGAGAATATTATCTGTTACTTCCAACTTATCTTCAACCGTTCCACCATTCAACGCTTATCTGAAGAAATTCACTCTCGTTTTTCTGAAAAATATTTTGTAGTTACTTTTTTCGCAGAATTCCGTGAAACATTTCAGTGGAATATAGTATATCGCGTTCCGTTGAGGAAAAGCGTTATTTAAATCGCCTAAAAATCGGACTCGTTCCCGTTCTGGTCATTCTTATGGGTCTTTTGGAAATATCAAAACACGGACGTCGGCTTTGAGCCTACCCTCATTCGACTCGGCACTGCACTGCCTCCTCCACACCTCCCCTAATTGCTTTCGAGCATATCAACTGACGGCGTGGCTTGGTCGCTTCTTCCTCCACAGGCACCGGCCATCGGACACCTCTGCTTGTCGAGATGTAAGATGGCTCACGGCACACACCATCCATTGACGACGAATGCTGAACTCACACCAGAGAGGAGGTGGTGGGGAGGGATGGGCGAGGGGGCAGTCCCACCCCCCTCTGCCCCACCCTTCCCGCCCCCAGAGTGCACGCGGCTGCCACTCTCCCCGCTAACCACCTCGACGGGGACCTGAACGCACCCTGCTCTCCGATGGACCCGCCCAAAAACATGACCTCAACATCGACGGGTGTGCAGGGCGGGGCCAGCGGGGCGACCGGGAGCCCCTCCGCCTCGCCCTTCCTCCAGAGGAACCCCCTCTCGTACTCCTCCGCGACCTACCACCACTCCGCACCCCACGTGCCCCCTCCACAACAGCCCCAGTCCTCCTCTTACGCGGCTGGAATGGACGCTCTTATCGGCGACTACATGGAGAGAATCGGAACTCGACTCGGCATCCTGGAGACGGAGCTCAGGTACGCGTGGAGAGCACTAGATCTCCTCTCGGAGGAGTATCTAAGGATGTGGGAGCGGCTGGAGAAGCTGGAGGGCCTATTGTGCGAGCAGCAATCGGTGATAGCGGAGCTCCTGGAATTCTACCGCGCGATGGACATGGCAGGGGCTGGCATGGACCTGGACGGCGGGGACCTCTTGAGGGACGAGGAGGTGATGGACGAGGACGTGGCGGAGGTCGAGGAGGCCAGGAGGGCGGACGCCGTCGACGAGGAAGCAGCGGCTGCCGTGACGACAACCGCCCTCCTGGCCGCCGCCCTCGACGCCTCCGGCGGTCTAGGTGGGAAGGAGGACAGGGACACCTCCGCCTCCTCCACGTCCTACCTCTCCTCCTCGGTGCAGAAGTCCCCAACGGTGACGGAAGATTCGAATGATTTGAGCGGGATAGGGAGCGCCAATCGTGTCCCGGACGAAGCATTCTACAGGAGCTTGAACACCGCTCACCGAAACGAGATGTCCCTACCAGCGGCAGCTCCGCCACAGCCGCCTCCGGTAGTGGTAGTTCAGGAGCCCGAGCCATTGGGGATGATTTGGGAGGCGGATGAGACGGAGGACGAGAAGAAAGCGGCGTACTCAAGGGAGAGGAGGGAAGCGGCGATGTGCGAGGAGAGGGAGAGCGAGAGGAAGAGTGATGAAGTGGGCGATACTTCCGAGTTCCGACGTGATGGCACTGGGGAGATTTACAGCTCTCTGGATTACAAGGACTACAGGGGAGATTCACCCTGCGTGAGCGAAAACGACCTCGCCAAACTATCCCGCATAAGTGAGATTGACCAAGTTGCGCTCGAGAAACTTCAGGAACTCGATCGGCTGACTACTAAACTGGAGAAGGATTCCAGAAATTTAAAGGAGCTCCAGGAGCGTCTTCTAGACGGGCCTAAACAGCAAACTCAGGAGGAAGTAGAAGTTGTGGAAGCAGAAGAAGAAGCTCGTTTGATGGGAATCGAGGAAGAAGAGGAAGAGGATGCCAGTCGACTCTTAAACACCGTGCTATTCGGTGACAGAACCAAGGGATCCACCGGTCTCTTTGGAACTGATTCAGAACTGGACGCTTGGGGATTGACTCCAAGAGGTTTAGCGGAACTTTTGGGCGCGGCAGGGGTCGGTCCAACGCCAAATGCGAATGAGAGAATAACCAGCTCTGGAATGGGGACGAGGTCGAGACCAAATTCAAGACTGTCCACCGATAGTGGCGCAACTGACCAAGAGGTCGCCTCAACGCTCGGATACAGGAATAGCATTTCCCCCACCCCTGCCATGCACAGCATGACTGCAGGGTCGGGACGGGCCACGCCCACGTCACCGCACAAGATGAACCTCGCCGGGACGACCTCTTTATCCGGAAGGGCAAGTTACGATTCTAAAGGCCTGTCATCGTACGAACAAAACCTGAGTTCCGTCTTCGCGTCTCACTCCGGCAGGGCATCGCCAAACACATATGCCTCCACGGAGAAAAAGAGGGAAGAGGCGGACGACGTGAGGACGCGGCAGGATGGTTACATTGGCTCTCCTCTTATACCGAGGCACACCATGGACATCCGCGGGAACGAAGATACCGCGTCTCCTCCCCCTCCGGCCCCTTGTGAGAGCATCTCCCTGAAGGATGCCCGGACGGTGGACTCACTCGGGCCGTCCGCGATGGAGTCTCTGTTAAGCGGGAGAATTAGCCCTCGCTCTCCGCGACCAATATCCCCCCGATCGGCCTCCCCGAAAACTTTCATGCGCTCGGATGTGATGCAGCAGGGTATTGGGAGCTCGGCAAGGCTCTCATCTGGAATATCCGCGGGGACCGCTAAGTCTGACTCCGGTCTTTCCTCGATGAGCGGCGGTTGGTCAAGCCACGAAAAGTCTCCGGGATCACCTAAGAGTGTCGTTAGTGGAGGTAAGGGTCATGGCTCTTATTTACAGGAACAGTCGCCTATTTTAGGTGGGCGGTTGCACGTTGGGCGACCCCTCTCGCCTTCCTCGGCGCCTTCTGCCTCCGCCTTGTATGCTTCCTCGGAGTCGACGGCGGGAGAATACGATACGGGGGGTCGCCTGTCCCCCAGGCCTGCGTCCTCTCCCCTCCCAACCGGCTTAGGTTCGTACGACGCCAGTCCGGGACCTCAAATGCCTCCCTCTATGGGGATGCAGGAGACCAAGCACAGCTCGGCTTTCTCCAACGTCCGTTCCCCGATTATCGAACGGCGGTCTCCGTCCTGTAGTTCCGCCATGATGGGGAGCGTTGAAGGCCGAGATGGGAACGGGATATTCGTGCCATCACCGGCACCCGACGTGACGGCTGTTAGTCCCAAACGAAGATCACCTTATTTGCAGGAAGGGCGTCAGCCGTCTAGACCGATGTCACCCGCGGTCTTGCATGGTATGCAGCCTCAAGCGGTGACATACTCAGAATTCTCCTATGCAGAGGAGCAACCAGCTATATATTCTATGGCAGGACTCCATCGACAAACATACACATCTGTCTACACTAGTGGTACGGATAGCAGCGCAGTGACCACAGGTACCACAGCGACAACCAGCGTGTCGTCTGCCTCGGGCCAAGGCGCAAGCTCCTATGGTTACGCAGCGAAACCGGTCGGATCCGAACCAATTTCTAGATCTACACCAATACCTCCTCCACCGGCTCCGACCCCCGTGCCAATATCTCTTGGAGGGAGTTATTCAATGGCTCAACAGCATATGCAGCAAGCGCAACAACAATCAGGAAGAGCGCCGGCAGGCAGAGGAACCGGAGTATCAAATTTGGAAGGTTACAAGACTGCGATGTATCGCACTATGTTCCCTACAGGAAACATAACAGATGCCCTCTCGTACTATCCAACCAGCAGCACAAGATACGAGTCATCCTCTCCAACACAATATGGCCCAGGTACGCAACCTGGAGTGACACAGGCGACTACTTCTATCAGTGCAACGGCGGCCACGTCTACAGGGCAAGTGTATTACCAGATATATCAACCTGGAACTTATCCAGAATACTCACAGCACATATATGCCCAACAGGGTCAATATGTTCAGCAGGCTGCCTACCAAGCCCAACCTTACGCTCGTGGTGCGGGTTATTCCCAACAGGGTTCATCCTATCCGGTGGCTAGTTCCTATCCCCCATCGTCCGTCTACGCTCAGCAAATATCCTACACCCCGCAGGAGATGCAACACGCGCAGCAAAATATATGTGGACAGCAAGGTCAGTACGTACAGAGGGCAGGGTCTCACCCGGGCGCTGCCTGCATGCACGAAGAAGGGTATCCACAGGATTATGCATGGGGCCAGAGAGGAGGAGCCGTCGGTGAGAGACCATACATGGAGCTCGATCTTCGGAGGAAGAATGCGCCAGAGCATAGGTTGCTAGTCCAACAACCAAACGATTCCTCCTTGCCGTATTACGATTCCAGTAGTGTCATAGTCTCGCAGTCTGGTTATATTTCTATAGCATCAGATCTCAAAGAAGATCCATCGTTGGTAGCCGGAGAAACTCAGGAAAAGGGGAGAAAGAGCCGGCGATCGGGAACAGTTGCGGGAATAACAGGAGGGAGTATCAAGTCCGCTATGAGTTCAATGAGCAGCTGGTTACCGGATCTCCGCCTGCATCGTCGTCGTCATAGATCACACTCCTTACCATCAGGCGTAAGAAGAGAAGACCTAATGGAGGAGCAGATGAACCAACAGCAACAGCAGCAGCAACAACAGGTTCCGAATAATATCGGTGCGGCTGGAACGGTTACGCGAACAATGCCTAGGAAAAAGAAGAAACATCCACTGGTTTCAACAGTTTCGGGAATTCTGCAAAAGGCCAAGCGTCGTGGCCATCATCACCAACAGCTCATACAGTCCCAGTCGGTTACTGGTGGTCCAGGACAGCAACGGCCTTTAATATCACACTCTGTATCTTTGTCGGATCCTGAGCACTCTGAGGCAGAAGTTTGGCCATCAGCCGCGAGAGCCTTTTCAGAAGATAGCGAGGATAGCAGCAGTGTGTTTTCAGACGTTTCCAGTTTAACGGCTGCCTCGGATAGCATGTTCGCACGTGTAAGACCCGGCCGGGGTAGGAGGACTGTTGGAGGCATGCAGCAAGCCCAGCCGCAGGTCTTAGTCCCGCAACAACAACAACAACAGCAGCAGCAAGACTCCGGACCGGGAACCGAGACGGAACCCGAGACTGATCAGATGTCCGACGTTGTGGAAGAAGATTCTAAAGCAGGCGGCGGTGGAGTAATATTTGCTACTGTCGGAGATTCAAGGAAAGGAACTGGGAGTTCAGGGAACTCTACGACTGAGGAAACCCCGTCTTTGGCACCAACTGTAACTACACCATCCGGTGGAGCCGATGGGATATCCCTCCCACCGGTGACTATTGTGGGTGGAGCCTCAAGAGAATTTGCGGTATCTCGCGCCCTCGGAAAATATCGCCAAAGACACTCTTCCAGTGCGTCCGAAGAACAGCAACTCGGAGGCGAAGATGGTCAACAGGCGCAACCGCAACAACCTCTGCTGACATCGCCCTCGTCTCAGACATCGATCCAACCTCCGCCACCTCCCCCGCCGCCTCCTCCTCCGCCTCCTCCGCCACCTCCGCCGCCTCCCCCTCCTCCTCCGTCCTCCCATAGCGCGCCCGGGGTTTACTTCGCCCCATCACACACCACCTTCCCCCCGGCACCCTCATCGGCTGCACCCAGCCTCCCGCGTCACCCCGAACCCTCCCACGCCCACCCACAGGAGCCCCCACCGAGGACCCCTCGGGGTCACCTTCCGGCACGCCACCAGCACAGCCTGGAGATCCCACTTCCGCAAGGAGTGAGGGACGAAGAGGACAACCGCAGCACGCATTCGTGGCGAAGTGGCTCCAGGGTGTCCTCCAGACGACAGTCGACGGAAGAGAGCATCGACAGCGACGACGAGTGGTACTGCTACGAGCTTAGGAAACTGGAAGAGCTAGAGAGGCAGTCGCAACTAGCGCTGGACGAACCCGGCTTATTCGAGGTGAAGGAGGAAGTGCAGGAGGGCCACCAGCGTCAAGTTGCGGAGCCCGAAGTTCCGACGGTGACATTTCTACCGGATGAGGAACTCAAGGAGAAGATGTCATTCGTCCTTCAGGAGCTCAGGCTCAAGACCAAGCAGTGGGATAGTCCGGAATCGGTACCAAGTACCCCGCAGAAGAGACCGGGCAAGACGCGGATGCGATGGGATTACTCGGAGGACGAGGACGACGAGACAGAGGAGGAAGATGACTCTTCCATCATGGAGGACTCCTCCTCGAGGAGATCGGTCGGGGGTCTCGTGCCCATGGGGAAAATCGTCGAGGTGGAGTCCCCGGGAAGCCGGGAGATGGACATGGAGGAGAGGAAAGAGCGGACGGACGAGGACGGTCGCCAGTCCGCCTCCTCTGGAGAGACTAGCGGACCGGACAGTCCGCGGGATTTGAGCATGGACGAGGAGGAGGAGGAGGCGGCAGCCGAGGAGGAGAGGCGGAGGGCTGGCGAGAGGATGCGGAAGGGCTCCTCGGCCACCTCCATCCCCTCCCGCCGGGACGACGAGGCTCCCCCCGCGGGGGGGCGCAGCCGGGACGGGTCCGTGAGCCAGCAGGTGATGTCGGAGGCTGGGGAGCCGGAAGGGAGGTCGCGTGGCGGCAGCGTGGCCACCGTCAGGTTCTCCATCGACTCCGGGAAGGAAGTGGGTATGGACCAGGGAGTAACGTCCCCCGGTCAGACCCCGGACGCGCCCCCCGCCGTCGCGGCCGCCGCCACCGCCGCCCCAGCGCCCGGGGCGGCGACGGGCCCGGGGGCCGGGGGCAAGACGGAGGGGGGGCCCATGGGCAGCAAGTGGAAGCTTCTGAAGGCGCTCAAGGAGAGGAAGGCGGAGGAGAAGAGTCAGGAAGCGGCGGCGGCGGCGGCGTCGGCCGCTGGCGGCAAGGAGTCGACGGGGTCCTCGAGCGGCGTAAGTAGGGCGCGGAGGCAGGAGGTGGGGCGCTCACGAATGTGTCTTTTGGCTGGGTTTATCAGCGTCCGGTACAATTCGACGGTTGTGGAGCAGGTCAATTCACAAATCTGCTTCACTCTTTTACAGTTCCGATTCTCATTGTAATGCGGGAGAACGGGACTCTTGGGCAGGTTATCAGGATTGTCGATGAAGAATGATTTTTCTATTAATCACCCCAGTTTATTTGATGTATTTCATCTAGATTTGGACATCTTGATTGACATCTCTCTATATATAATATATGCCCACTAATTTCTCTGTAGGTGGATACCTCCTCTAATCAAATAATTGTATCTTTAAATTATGAGCCTTAATGTGTAAGGATAGCAGTACACTGCGTGAGTAAAATTGTGAATGCATCTGTCGTTCTTGAATGTTTATCTGTGATTAGTATTTTAATTTTCAATGCGTTTCTAATGAATTCGACGTGAATCTTACGTGGGACACTTATTTTGTTATTTCGAATAACCAATATTCATTTATCATGTATGGTTTCGTCAAAAACGGTTTAGTAATTATTTGAATCCTCATTAAACGTTTGGTTTTATGATAATCTAAATCAAAAACTAAAACAATGATACTTCAGTATATATATATATAATTTTTACTGTGCATTTAGTTTTGAATATGCCCTTTTAATTTAGTAGTTTTCGTAAGTTCATCATTTGCTACATTTTAATGATTCAGAAAGAATATTTTTGATAAAATTCATTTACAATATTCGTGAAGTCCTCGAAAGATATTTTATGGATATGCCCAATTGGATCTGTGCCACTTCACAGCAACTCAATTTATTTCATTATTTTTTTACTTTGTGTCAACTTTCAGCATTAATATTCTTAATTAGTATAATGCGAAACAACTGCTGGAAGTTTTTGGATATTATGAATTCTAAGAAATTTGCAAATTAATGGCAATTGAATACAAAGAAGTTTGCATGTAATCTGGGAAGCATTTTCCCAGTAGCAAGTTGGTTTACTCTCTACCACCCTGTTGCCGTCTGGTTCTCTCTTCCGCTCCCAAATGCTCTTTCATTGGTCAGTAGAGGCTGAGGGCACTTGATGTTATCTTATTCCTTCGTTCGCATCGCTGCCCCTTAACTTGCGACCTCATGCGCGCCTTACGAGGGAAAGTCTAGCGAGGCGCCCGACGGTCTGTAGGAGAGAGGCAAGAGGTTGGCCACTTAAGTACGTAGGTAGCATCCAGATAGGAGTCAAGTAGCGTTACCTAGGAGCCCGAACAAGCGCCGCCTTAGTGATAACGCCTAGGCAGACTCAGACGCAGCCGAAATGCATTCGCTCTCAAAGGTGATATCTTCATCTTAAGATAGAGGAGAGGAACCAGGCCGATACCAGTTTACATTCTTATTTTTCACCTGTAACCTTTTCCATAATGAAACATCCATGAAAATATTATGTAGCCTGACTTGAGCCATTTTTACTCGTGGTTGTGTATCGTTAGCATTGTCAGATATACCCTTGCATGCAGGAAATTTTATTTAATCCTCCCTATGTGCCGATCAAATACAACTTCCTAATTATTCAATACTCATGACATGCTAGTATTATATGAACATGCTCTTATATTTCAAAATCATCAAGCCAACATCAGAATTGATGTAATAATGCAAAGCAATAATAAGGCAATTATGCAAAGGCTAAGCTAAATATTAAAGTAGGCGGGGAAAAAATAGAGCAGGTATGGCAGTTTACATATCTCGGAAGTGTTTTGGACCAATACGGTCAAAGTGGTAGGGACGTAAGGAGAAGAATTGCGCTAGGCAAGGAGGCTGTCTCAAGGAGGAGGGAGTTGATGACGGGGACGTTGAGTAGAGATGTTAAGACAAGACTCGTAAAAACTCTGATATGGAGCGTAGCTATGTACGGAGCAGAAACGTGTTCCCTGAAGCAGGAGGATAGACGTAGATTGGAGGCTTTTGAAATGTGGGTGTGGAGAAGAATGGAGAAGGTGAAATGGATCGAAAGGAAAACAGATGAGGAAGTACTAGAGATGGTGGGTGAGGAGAGGGGTTTGTTGAGAGAAATCCTATGGAGGCAGGAAAAATGGATGAAAGGCGTATTGAGCGGTAGTGGAATGTTGAAGAGGGTAATAGAGGGGAGAATGTTGGGCAAGCGAGGAAAGGGCAGGAACAGGATAGGGATGTTGGACGGGATGAAGGGAGGTAGGAAGTACACAGAGATGAAGAGGGACCTGAGATAGATTAGTTTGATAGGTGGGGAGTCACAAAATGTTTATTTGATAGTTGTGTCCATCCAAAAACCTACCTTAAACGGTAGATTACCTAATAATAATAATAATGCAAAGCATCTGGTAAATATTTTCTGGGATGCTTTTCGATGAGTGTAAACCTAATGAGAAATAACTGAGGTAATACATACCGTGGTAAATTCATAATATCAAACGGAAAATGTAGCCGGTAATCGGGAAAATGATTCTGGATTGTTAAATATTTCAAACCTTGGAAGCTAAAAGAAACTTTTGAAGGTTGCATTGCTGGAAAGATACACGAGGTGTGTTAAAAAATAACGAGATTTTTTTCATTTCGTGGGCTTGGAGAGTCCGATTGTGAAACTTTTTTATTATGTTGGTATGTATGCCCATGAAGTATGATAAAACTTTCAGCTGTTTTCATTGTGGACTTTGTATGTGACAGCCACTAAGGTTAGACGTGTTTTATGAGCTCGGCGATTTTCGTTTGTTAAAAGAAATGGATCAAAAAATTTGTATAGCGTATACGTATAGCGATACTCATTATACGTACCAGTTGAGTTACAAAGAGACAGTAAAGTCAACTTTTTAACTGTACCTGAAATAAGATAGAGTAATAGTATATAGTGTGATAGTACATACATGAGATGTGATAATTTTATTTAGATTGAGTTTGACTCAGTATGACATAATTCAAATTCTCTAGCTTTTTTTATTATATTTTCTCGGCCAAATCATTAAATACTAAGCTCAGTTCACTGGTATAGAAAAAGTAATACACACAATTAAATGTTCAGTTTATTTTCTGAATGGATAAGTCAATCCTCATGGGTGATAAGATTGAGTATTAGGAACTCTTTATTAAATAGATTCCACCGGAACTGATGGTGGTAAATTCTTTCATTCCAAATAGCTTAAAACCAATTAGAAAGTACAACGATTACGTACGAAGCATGAATGCTTTCAAAGAAATCCCTTTATTTTTGTCCTGTACCTTCTTAAAATTTTTAGTAATTCCGTGCTGTTAATTATATGTATTTGTATAGGATTTTGAGTAGAGATAATGAATCATATTCTGAAAGCGATTATTTTAGTTCGTAATTTCGATTCGTTAATGTGTTATACGCATGAATTTATCATAATTTTCACTATCTGAGTGAGTTTGTTCAGTATATTCTATTTCTTATTTAAAATATCTTGGACGATATGTCGTTATGAGGGAGGATAAAGGGATTAGAGCGATTTTAAAATAAAAACGAAAGGATCGAAAAACAAGAATGATGGCATTGCAGCAGGAAATAAGAACAATTTAACGTCGCTCACCAACGGGTGCCGGGTATCCGGGTGGAATTCTTGGGGAAATTCTCGGCAAGTACACTCGAGAGGGAGAGAAAGGGAGTTTGGTCGTGGGTGAGGGGTGAATTGAGGACAAGGACGCGATGATGGGACGAAATAACTCCATTAACTTCAACATCCCGGCATCCCGTCTCTGTCTTTTGGGTTCTTGACTTGAATTCTTTTGTCAAAAAAGGATTAAATCGAGATATTCGAGCAGAAATTTTATACTCTGCCGGGAAATATCTCCCGGAATGGGAAGCTATTTATCCTTTACGCACGGATCTTGCGAGTCTATTCGTCTTCCCTTTTCTCATTGCTCGTAAACCTGCATCGATTATTTGCTTCGATGAACGCTTTAAAATATTCCTGGCCATTCGAAAATCGTGGTTATTCGAAAACGCACTACTGTACAGCCTTTCGTAAATCAAAAAGCGTTAATTTCTGCGTGGCTTTAATTGTACCTCCATGCATTTATCCCGGTATTATTTTGGCAGCATCGTTTTTCTTGTTTTCGGAGCAGCTTAGTCCACAAAATCAGTCAATTATTTTATTTGTGGTACTTCGTGTCTTTGAGAAAGGTATAAAAGTTTTACTTTGTGAATTCTGTCCAATTGTGCGAAAGTTGCGCGAGAAAATATTTATTTAGTTGAGACCCTCCTATTAGAGTGAAGTACTTAAAAGTTTCTTAATGAAACTTATTATTTTGAAAAGCATTTAGTTGCTGTTCGAACGGGTATTAGTTGCTTAAATTATATTTGGTAACGTATGGATGATAAATGTGAACTGTATATTTGCAAAAAGAATTTTTTCGGTAATGTTTTACAATAATATATGTAAATAATGAAAGGAGCTCATAGTTATATCTTCATTTTATGGGACAACCTCGGGAAGGTTGGGTAACGATTGACACGTAAGTACTCCACATCTGAAACCGGTAATATTTTCAGCCTTCATTACGATTAATTTCTGGTAATCAGTTGTAACTTCGTGTGGAAAGGAAGCCGTACTATCGTGAAGAAAACTATAGAAACGTACCATTCGATAAAAATTTTCCATTGAATCGAATGGGAGGATAATCAGTAGCCTAAAAGTATATGGAAAGAGGACCTCGTCCATTAATCCGCAATCTTGATCCTATTAATCATACTGCGATTCCCGAATTAAGAGGATCGAACACGCCCAGCGATAGATACTCTTCTGCGGCCGTTGAATAACAGTTTTGGATTCGATCCAATGGCACTCTCCGAGGAGACCTCTTCGAAAACATTCTTAAATCAGATCTCTTGTCGGAGGCGACCTATTGTGTGACTCGCGACCTTTCGTTCCGCTCATTTTTCTCCATACCCTTGCGCGCCCCCATCCCTTTGCCTTTCCCCGCCCCACTCCCCCCCTGCCCTGCCTCCATTCATTGTTACACGCCCCGCTTTAGTTGTCTTTTTTTTGGCCCTTGGCCACGACATAAATGTAGAAAATATTCGTCCCGCCCTTCTTCCTTGGGGGTCATCAGTAAGGAGGCGGGAGGGAATCGTAGACATAGCGGGCGACCGGATCGGTGTAACTCCCGTAGTTATGGCTGTATTAAATTTCTCGGTCGCATTCAATTTATATGGGTCGTGAAAGGCAACGACTTCCCAAACCAATTCCTTACCCAATCCCTTACCATTGAAATCGTAGTACATATTATTCAGAAGAGGAGGAGAGAAAACATCGGCTGTATGTCCCCGGTCCGAAGCAGGTTCTGGTTCGTTCTATGAATGCGAATTTTAGGCTTTGATCCGGGAAGATGGCCCTCATGGGAAGATGGAGCCTCAGAAGATAAGACCTTCCTGTTCCAATGCCCTCGTATTTCATCCAAGTGGGCAACGATGGAAAATATTATCTGTTAATGATACTTATCATTACAACGACATCAGTTTATCATATCCCGCTCACTTATAGTGACCATCAGCGACCGGTTTAGGATTTCTTTCGTCACTCAGCGTGAGTTTTGGCTTTAGCCAGTAGGTCACTGTGTGAATTTTCCGATTAGTGATTTGTTGATGGCTTAATCCACCCTTCAAAGAACCCAGATTTTTCTTATGAGAAGATAAACATTCTGAGGGAAGGCTTTCATCTTGAGAAAAGCGAACTGATGAGAAAAATTACTTAAAGGACATATTTTTTACTCGTACTTCTGTCCAAGCATTCTTCTAACGCACTTTAATAGAGATTTCATGTCTTAATAAGTTTAAGTTCGTATGATAATCCAAATATTTGCTTGTTAATTCGAAAGTTTGGTGTACCTTCAGCATATAATGATCACTGATTTTCAATTATTGAAAATAATTCCGTAAAGGGTTAAATCCTGCTGTTTTCTGTTATTTGTCTGTTTGGCTGGAAGCCACTTTGCAATCCAATAATCAAAGTGTCGGATTTGTTTTACCCTAGGTACAGCTTCAGTTTTTTAAGCAGCCTCGAGGGTTGAAAAGGGGTGACTTCAGTCGTGACTGTAACTCGACGCGGACACAAAAAAATCTGTTTTCGGTTTCATCGCAACGGTGGTTACTTGGCGGCGCTGCGCGCGTTATTCGTCCCTCGGTCGACTGAATTCCTCGAGGGGCACGCGAAGAATTTTACCATCAACGCGAGCTTACGGGGAAAAATGCTCGGAGCCTCCGCATTTTTCTGATGCCCGGTTATAATTTAGAGCTTAAATTCTCGAGAAATCGATCGGAGGGCCTTAATCAGTAAAAGTGGAATTCCACTCGAAATCCTTCCATCTCCTCCACCTCATCTCCTGAGCCTTCATCCCCTTTCCTTCCCCTCCCCTCCCTACTTTCCCCACCTTTCCCCTTCCTGCCTCCGACCCGCAAAGAAATCTCCATTTTTGACCTACAAGGAGATTGAGGGGGAGGTTGAGGTGGGAAGAGCTGGGGTCGCCGTCCGCAAGCCCTCATAAATCCCTCCCTCTCTCCCAGGTCCATACGCAGCCTCCCCTCCATGACCTCCCGCTTTCAACCGCCATCAAAACATCGCCTCCCCCCCTTCTCCCACCCACCATCACTGCACCTTCCCTCCATCCGCAAGATTCAACCATTCAAACGCTTTACTCTTTCATTATTCACCATTTGGTCTCATGGATTCCATCAGGATTTAAATTTAACGCTCAACCCCATTTGTTTTCCATGAACGAATTTAATCAATCCCATTCAAAATGACAATTGGCTAATAAGTTCAATCGAAGTAATAATGGAGATTTGAGCAATTTTTTTTATAGATAAAATTTCGGTGATAACAATAATTCGTTTTCACACGATGGGGCAATTCATTTTTTCAATTGATTAGGGGAGTGCGAAAAAACATCAACAGATTTCAAATAGTTGTTGAAGTGGATATTTGTTTTTTTTTTGACTAACCGATAATTATTGCCTGAGCTTAAATTCAACCAAATTATACACATTTCATTTGCAGCAAGTGCCCATTTGGTGACCTTTTGCGGTTCGCTTCCCGATAACTGTTGGTGAAAATTTAATTTTTGTGTTTTTTTTATTTCATCTTTCCATTTGCCTCTTTTCGTTCCCATTGGTTTTAATCACTTTTTCAACAATTATCCTGCGGAAAATTTGACGTAGCATCAGTTTGATGCGGCAAGTCCTCAAAATTTCAATTAATGTGATAGGAATTTGTAGTAGTGTGTTCCAGTTATCTTAAACTCATCAAGCGCCCATCAATGTTTCTACAAAGCAGTTCTTTGCTTCGTCTGGAGCAGCGATTTTCTTTTCTCCTGTTTATATTCTCGACCCTCTGCCATAAGTCCTTTTCTTTTCCTCAGAAGTCGGAGGTAACTTACTCCTCCCCATCCTCACAATTTAACAATTCTTTTTTTATTCTTCTGTTAATATGCTTTTTGCACCGCACATTTTTTTCTTAGCAAGCGTTGTTCGAGTGAATTTTGTCCACTAGTCGAAGGGTGGTCAGCAATACCGTTGAAAAACCAACATAAGAATCCATGCTGTGCTATATTACGGTTATTAGAACAAAGTGGGACACCGAATGGGGGTAGCGGATTGGAAAATATCCTCGTTAGCTTAGGACGCTATCCTTTGCGTGAATTTCTCCCGCCTTTCGAGTTGATCCGAGGTGAATTCTTAACTTCACTTCTCAGTGCTGAACTCGAGAGCCCGGGTTCGAATTCCGGCGTTGACAGAACTTTTCACTAATATCCGGATCCGTACTCGAATTCTATGTAGAGAGAGCACTTCAAGTAAACTACAGCGTCCGACGTGATGTTGAATTGTGTGACCCCTGAATAAACTAATGGTGACACCCAGCGGCTCCTCTCCCCCCCTTTTTCCCTGAGAATCCCACTTCTACATTTATCTGCATCAATAACCAGCGAACCAGCAAAAAGGAGTGTGGCAGGGGGCGCTGCACCAGGAGGAATGGTTAAGGGATGAAGGGGTTGGGGTTTTTCAAAGGGTGTGGGAAGGTGGGGGGGGCCTACAAAAAAATATATATATAACCACGCGCAGTCCCTACCTTGCAGGTTAATACTTATTGTGTTGGACTGACTCCTGGGGGATTTAGACTACAAGCATTCTGGTCTCATCGTTCTTGGAAAAAATGACATTTTAAACCTTTCAGTCTCTCTAATCTAATATTCGTGATCTCTCCGACCGTAATACGTTGGGGTTCGTATTATGTCCTTGATGTCATCGGAAAAGGGCCCACCTTTAAAAGTTTTTCATAAGTTTAATCTATATTGTAAACGCCGCTGTGTAAGGGAATCCCAGCCTAAATTCTCTAGCAAGGTAGTCCTGCTACTTCGTGGATTATGACAATGTTTGACAAATCCAGGCCCCCTCCACTTCTCCCATATTAAGTACACACGAATCCCTAATGGGGCAAATGACTTGAGCTATCGGTCGTCTCCCCCGACAACTAACACTACTGCTTTGATTGCAGAGGTTGGTATTACATGTCAAACGTACTTGATATACAGGGGTAGGCGAGAGGATGTAAATGAATATTAAACTCCGACTTGTGGATCAATGAGGTCTCCTTTCCCATGTATCTAGGGCGAAATCGAAGTACCTCCCATTTCCTCGGGATGCGGCGGTCAAATTAAAGGGTTGATGATCCCCCAGCTGGGGCCGGCCCTGCCTTTCTGTCCCTTTGACCCAGCACACTGTCCCCACCCTTTAATCGCCCTTCCTTCCCTTGCCCAAGATCCCATTCCCGCCAACTCCCTCGCGTCGATTCAATTAACGCCCCGCGGACAGTCACGCTCGGCGAAACTTCGCCTCAGGCTAATTCTCGGGAAGTTGTCTTTGCTGAGGACACATCGTGATACGTACGGTGTTGATATTGCAGTCGAGATGCCTATGCGGTTAATGTAAAGATACGAACTGCAAAATAAAGGTCCTGAGAATTAACGTGTTGTACGTTGATCAAGCGGAATTTTCAGATGTTTTTCTGCAATAAAGTGTGATAATAAATAAATCATGTATGAATGAATTTTTTAATAAATATGTTTTAATTAGACTACTATATATCTCGCAAATTTATATTTTTTTAGATTTTATAATCATTATTTGGACCTCAGCAAACCATCTCTCGTATTTTTGATGTTTTTCTCTGATATTAAATTTATCAATTATGGAAATCATTTAAGAAATCGATCAATACTAGGCATTTTAATTAATTAATTCCGTTTAAAGCAGTAAATACTTTAAATGCATAAAGTGACCGTTATTAAAACAAACACTAAATCCGTGTTTTGAGTGGCCTGCGTGGAGGATGAGTCGAAAGCAATGTATCGCGAACTCGCGCGTTGTACCACGTAATATTTAAAAAAATTTTCTGCATATTATATTTATTTCCTGTCTTCAGCTATAATTATTTTCATCATCTTCACTTTCCGAAGAGTGATATTTCAGTAGACAGTCCGGCGTAGTTGGAAGATGAATCCCTCCTCCCCCATTCTTTAATCCCTCAATTGATCTGTTAATGAATTGAACACGAGTGAAAGTAAAACAAATGTAGAACTGATTTTTTTTTTAATTTATGTTGAAAAACTTGAATCTAAATATACAAAGTGTTTATGCATTCGGCGAAAGTATGATTATTAATCTTAGAAGGCAATATCGAGAATATAACCCATTTTATCTTTGGCCTTTTATAAAAACTCCAATTCAAGAGACTTTTTATATGAGGCTACCAAGTACAATCAAACCCAGGCAATCTTGTTCCTTAATATAATTCAGATAATTATCTTAGAACTCATTATTTCGTTTACAGCAATGTGGAAGTCATACCGGAGTGCAAACATTGGAAGTAAATAAGAGTTCTCATGCTTTGTCCGATTGTTTCGCAAACTGGAAGAGGATGACTGTGTTTAATCAAGTTTCTTCACATTAGGAAAACTTCCGCTGATGATTAAATGGATTTATTTGAAGTTCTCGTTGAATTAATAATTAGTTAAATGACTCCATGTGTGTAGACATTAAACTTTCTTGAAGCTGTTGCCTCCTCCAAAGTTTTAGGCAATCGAGTGTCAAGTTGTCAACATCTGTGCAGTTTTTAATTTAGAATTGAGATTCCTTGTGTTTACAAGTAATTTGATGATATCTTCGTGCAAATTTACGCTTTCTGAATTTTGCTGTCTTTTGAACCGAGTATATTTTATTCCATTTTTGTAAATAAGGTTCCAAAAAGTTGAAAAATTTTGCGTACAAGGATGTCAGGAGTTCATGATAAATGTCAATCATATTTCCAAAAAACACGAATGGTGGGGACAAACTACAGGAAGTGGAAGTGTCTGTTGTCTTGTAAGTGCTATGGACTTAGAAGATCAAAGTCGTGGGGACATCAGAAAAAGGGCTGCGTTTGCGAAGATGGATTCAATGATAGGGATCTTGGGCAAAGATGCAAAAGAGTAATAGAAAAGACGCGACAGAGCTTAGTGTGGTTGAATTGGGAAATCTGGTCGTTGAAACTGGAGGATAAGTGGAAGGCTTTTTTGAAATGCTCAGGTGTGGGAGGAAGGAGAAAGTGAAAATGACGGAAATATAGGTAGAGAGAGGAATAAGAGCTAGGGTTGCGCAAGAGTGAGTGTTCTTGTAAGATTTTTGATGAAGGAAGGAAAAGTGGCTGCTTGCAATATTGAGTGACAATGGAATATTGAAGAGGGATAAAGAGAGGGGAGAATATTGTGCCAGGGAGGTCATCCTCATCACCGTGGGATATTCGTCCCGATTATTGGTTTCTTACAGCTCTCCAAACTGCCCTAATCTCTCGCCTCGTCCTCAATCCCTCCTTAGCTCCTTGCTGCAACATTTTCCATCACTCTCTCCACATGGTTGATGCTACATACAGGTCTTATTCCTTCGGTTATGATTGTCTCTAAGCCTATCGTCACCCAGGATATGCCCCATCAATATATCCTTCTTCTTTTTGCAAGTGCCCTTCATTAGCTTCTTTCTCCGCTCATTCTCTTTGAAGCACTTCTTCGTTTGTTACGTAAGCGAGGAAGGGGTAGGAATAAATTAGGCACGCGCGGCGGAATGAAGTATGTGGAAAAATTTCAAGAAACTGCGGGAGATGCCGCAACAGTAACTTTTAACGGAGTTATCCGCTAATATACATTTCAATGCAACAATTTCAGAGCGTAAAAATCATCCGCCTTGACCGGGAACCAAACGCGGATCCCTCGATGTCCGGCCGAGTGCTTTAGTCAGTTCCTGCCTAATTTACCGAGGCGTCCTCTTAAACTCTGAAATTTTGGGGCGTTTTTTAAAGGAACAAGATGTTGTGACGAAATCCGTACATACAATGTCAAAGGCATTTGTTTTCGTGCGCGACGTACCACAGTCCACGAGGTTAAAGCCAATTTGAAACACTTAGGCTGTTTATACCTTAGACAAATTCCAAGAAACTGCAGTACGGTATTTCGTCACAGCATCTTGACTAAATAAATTCAAATAAATACACTCGGCCGGACATCGAGGGATCCGAGTTCGAATCCCGGTCAAGGCGAATGATTTTTTAAACTCTGAAATTGTAGCATTAAAAGTATGTGGAGTTAAAAGAGTGGTTTTTTTCAATGCCGGGTGTTTTAAGTATATCAATTTCGCGTGTTAGGCTGGGGTCAGAAGTGCAACAGTAAACAACATAACTAGCTATTCTTTCCCGGTGGACTAGCATTAAAAAATGCCTATCCGAAGCTCTAGTATTCTTAAAAATGAGTTCCACACATCAATCCAGTGAGGAATGTCCTGTCCCGTGTGCCGGTTCGCACCCCCGGCCCTGAAATGCGCGCAACTCCCTCTTCCGTCCCATTATTCCCACTCCCGCCCCTCTCTCTATCACACAAACCCACACACAAACACGCCCCTTTCGCAAGCAACCCTCCACTCCCCCGACAAGGGCCGTTTTCATCTGGCGCCAGAGGTTCCCGTATTTCCCTCGGGGCAAAAGGGAGTGGGGGTGACAGGAGAGGTCAGAACACAAAAAAGTCGTGGCCAAGTGTGGTTGTTTGGGGGTTTGGACGGGCTTATTCTTCCTTACATCGCCATCTTCCACACCCCACTCCCCCCCCTCGTCTTCCCCTTTCCAATCCCGCCTCTCTTCCTTCCTTCCTCTCTCCCTCCGGAGACTTCTCATTCCATCCCCAGACGGTCCTCCCTTCACGTGCTCCGCCTTCCGTCGTGTTCAAAGGGGACCTCCCCCCTCTCTCCTCGAGGACAATGCGAGATTCTTCTTCGTGTGCCCTTCCACTTCCTCCTTAGTGCCGTCGACACTCCGTCCTTTTCGCCGACGCAGCGGTTCGAGGAGCATGGAGAATGGGTTTTATCATTACTCTGTCTTCTGGAAAAAGAAAAAAACCAACGGTTGCATTTTTCAAAGTTGAAAATCCGTTTTATTTTCATTCCAGTTAGCACTCAAAGGTCCGCTAATAACAATAAATGGCACAGCAGTATCTTTTGTCACGCATTCCACGGTGTAAAGTTTTGCATTGTTTCTACATCTATATAATACCCCGCAAGCCGCCGCAAGGGCGTGTGGCGGGGGGGTTTTAGGTCACCACCCTTGAAAAGGAACAAAACCACACGCAAAATCAACACATACGATGCAAACCTATACCCCCACAGTGGCGCATACGTACATTCATGCAAAAATCCTTTCATTCTACACGCAGGCAAATACATAGACAATCAACTAACAAATAATTGCACCTTATGGTGCAGTAAGAAATTTATCCAGTAACGTGCAAGCTAGAATTTGAAAAGTAAGAAGACGAAATTCCACAACCACATGGACATGCAACATACGTACAACGGTCTCCTCCCCAAGGACGTAGGAAGGGAATGTGGCCCAACGCTGCAAGTAGCGGGAGGGTCCCCCCACAGAGACGGACGTTACATTACAATTTATTTATTGGAACGTTACGTTATAATGCAACATTTCATTGATAAACACTTCAAAGGAATTTTATAATTGTCAAAGGAAATTAATGCAACTCTCCAATATAGAGACGAAGCTCGTGTATTTCACCGGCGTTGCCTCACTGAGTGTTGTACGCATCTTAGGCCGTAGTCTCGTCGGATTCATATCGTATCTTAGAGGAAAAATTAAACATCTTGTTCTGCGAGTTCTTCAAAGAGCTTGTAAATTTTTCCAAGTTTCTTTTATGTTTTTGAAAAATGTGAAGGATGCCTCGAAGGCGGAACTTCCCCGGAAGCAGAAGCCAATAAGCCAATCGCAAACTTTAATATCTACACGATATTGTGCTTTTTGTTTGGGCCACCCGCATGATATTCGGGCGGTAAAGATTAATGAATTTTAACAGACAGAAAAGAAGGGCAAAGTTTGCCCGGCAGAATTGTTAAAAATATTGAATTCCCGCATTAGAAAATGGCGTGGTTGAAAAGGATTTCCGAATGCATGTGTTATTAAAAACGTGTATATTATTATGGTATTGTAAAAGATTTGTTTTCATTTAAAGCTACTTTTTTATCTTATTTATTATTGCTTTGTTATTAAAATGTATTTTTATACTTTACCTCCAACCGTCTCACTTTCACCGGTATCGCATTCATTTTAAAATGGCTGGAGATCTTGCGATGTGCGAATGGAATTAAGGTCACAATTTATCCATTAAAATTTTTAAATTTTTCGTGTATTAATTAAAAATAAGATCCTGTGGTCATTTCTTGTACATTTTATGGAAAGCTTTGTACAAATAAGAATCGCTATAAGTCTCTTTAGCTTATAATACACTTCTTTCATTTCGTTTTTTTATCTCAACTTCGATAAATGAACGTATAGGGGATCAGGATGGTGCGGTGGCTAACGTCCAAGCTTTCCACCGTAAAGGTCCGGGTTCAAAGCCTGGAGAAAATAAATATTTTTCAGCGGTATCCCGATCCCTACTTGAGGTCCTTCTGGAGATCACTTTGAGTGCGTACGACGTCCGTCAAATGGGACGTTAAACTTCGGACCCCTTGGCGCCTTCCGACAAGAGTAGGCTAATGCCGACGTCGGGTTTCTCTCCATCCTTCCTTTCTCAACCATCACGAATGACCTCAGAAACCAGTACAAATGACCTTAGCTCTCGGTCGCCTCCCATTAAAACTACTTCTATGAACATAAGATGCACGAGATGTGGGTATGTAGCCCTATCTGAGAGAGAGATGGAGGATAATAAGTTTGGTCTTTCAAAGAATCGGTTACTATTCCACATTTTGACGGACAAAATTTTGTCGTTCAAGAATGTATCATTATCATTCATTTTCCAAAACATAATGGAAAGGGGAAATAAATATTTCATATAGTCCTCATTCGTTCAATTGTTTCTTTCAATTCCTTTTATTCCCTTCACTCCTCGTTCTATCTTAAATACGTTTACCCTTTCTTCTTTCATGTCCTGTTTTGTTTCTTTGGGTCACCCACTAATGGAATCATCCCAACATTTCAATGCTCTGATATCTCGAACACTCTTCCAACAACTTTCATTTCTCCCCATCCACCGATTCGAAGTCTTCCATCTCCTCTCCACTTGAGAGAGGGTGGCCACGCTGCATACAGAATAGGAAGTTCTGAAAGTCGTAGAAGCGTAGATGTCTAAAAATAAAACACGCATCACCTAAGTTTCTCCGAAAGATGTTTTTTTGTCACGAAATTCACGCGTGCCTTCATGAATCCACGGTTAATTTGCTTCTTCGGTTACAGGAGAGTGTGTGATAAAGTAAAAATATCACATTCTCCTCCAAAAATAATACTTCAGGGCCCGGACTTCTAGAGGCGGTTAGAATAGCGTCTCAAATATTTATTTCCTTTTCCGGAAGAAAAAAGCACGTCTCTTGTCTCGTCCTTCGATAAACGACCTCACTCGCCTCCTCTTGAACTATTCCCTTTCCTCCTGAAAAACAAAAAAAAAGGAGCTTTATAAAGCGTTTTTCTCTCCCCTCCACCTTCTCCTCCCACAGCCACCTCGTACAAATCCGTTCCCATGGTAACGGCAGTAAGGTCCTTTCACGAAAACCAAACTTTCTCCTTGACGACCGAGTCTATTATGTTCTCCGGACGCATAATAGTCACCTAAGGTTATAGCTTTGTTATTTTTTCCAGTCCTTTGTTTGTGAGGATCCATAGAAGTCGTTAATTCCCGCCACGACAGCAGCGAATCGATTAGCGCGCGCCTGTCATATGCCAATAAAGCTGAAAGAGTGGCAGCCACTCTCCCGCGAAATATTATAAAGCCAAGGAAAGAAATGTTTTCCGACCTTTTTTTTCACCGCAGGGCGGAGAAAGAGTAGTGCTAATTTCACTGGCGATTAGTTGATGGAGGAGACTTGATTGATTTAAAATAAAAAGAATCCCGTCACGAATGGTGACAAACGCCCAATGACTTTCGAGGGTGCGATAAATTTCCACCCCGCGTGTAAATACAGAGCTTCGCACGTTGCTTCTGCTAACTCCACGACATTCATGCACCGATTTCGGGTAAAATTGGGATTATTTCCGTGTAAAAAAAATACTTTGGCACTATAAACTCCCATATGTTAACTCCGCCTTTGTTGGAGACAAAAGTTGAAAGCGAAGGCTTGAAGGTTTGGAAAAAATTGAAAATATTTAATAATAAAATGATGAAACCTTAAATTTGGCGTTTGAAATTGTTTGGTCATTACTGATTTTCGTTTCTTAGATTCGGATTCGCGACTTGGGGTTCGGTGAGAGTTGCCGGGTGTACTCCCTCGGTCATTGGGTCAACGTGCCGGGGGCCTGCGTCTCTCCCGATGGGAGAAATTCGACGATAGGCACCCTGGGTGACTTTGCTGAGACGTTAAGTGCCTAGGATGCGTTAAAAGGAAAAACTGGATCGAATATATATCGGATAATTGTCGGAAATGTCGTTGTCAGTTGTCCGTACGCCCTTTTCTCATGCTTGGTATTTCTTCGCTAATAGATTTGGCCACACTATAACACTCGCCTCAAAGTTAGGAGGTGAGACAGCCAGACTTGCCTCCGCCTCCTAGCAATTGAAAGGTCCTTTCCTACGCGAATGGGTAGTAAATCTATTTTATCATAATAGACGGCAAGCACGTACTCGTATATTAACAGCGAAATCACGGTTTATCTCAGCCCAAGTGTCTTTCACAGCCAGTAAATGCGATTGCATTCTTTTTCCCTGATTTTCGTAAGTGACAGTCTTGCTTCTTCCATCACAGCATGGAAGTGTACCACAATTTCAGGACGATCCTCTCTCTTCGACCCCATGGAACTCGACGCAGGGGGAAAGGGGGGCCTGGCTTGAACTTCGCCAAACAGTTTCTCTTAAAGAATTCGCTCTCGAGTTCCCTGTCCATCGAAAGAGCACTTTCCTAGGTCCAACTAGTTCCCGCTTAGATTTAAGAGGACACAGCTTGCGAACGAATTGAGATGGATGAAGCAAACGAGAATTGACCACTTAAATACGAAGATACTCCAATGGTTTTAAATCGAGTTTGAAACGCAGTATGTCATTGCCATCAGATTTAGGAACGCTTGACCAATTCTATTTAGCTCTCTCGACATTTTCAATAGTACTATTTTCGGTAGCGGTGCATTTTCAACTTTAAATCCAAAAAATAATCTATCAAAACTGCATAACGATAAACGTTTATTAATTTGCACGTATCTCCAATGGTAAGAGCGTTTAACATTTTTATAATTTATAGGTGCGTAAGTGATATCTAAGTTAATGTCATTTGAATATTTTGGAGAATCGTAATGTAGCATTAAAATTCACGTTTTGGTGTGACTTGAGATTTTAACAGCGCGCGAAACACTTGCTTGATACTTTTCCTCTTAAAATAGCAAATTTGCAAATATTATTCGTAGTTGAAATTACTTTAAAGTTCTATATTTCTTTTCGGGGTGGAATGAGCGTGGAGAATCATTTGCTTGATGGTAATTCAATTTAATTCGTTCAGATATAATTTCCCAATCACTTTTGCATTTTAGTAAATCCTCGGCATCATCGCTTGCCCTCACATCTAGGAGTTATCCAACTGCCCGCATCATTCTGATCTGTCCTCGTGTGCTGCCGTATGTCCCATCCGTGCAAGAGGTGGGATTTTAGACGGCCTACCTCACGTGAGCATTGTCCCATAACGAAGCGGACCTCGGGAGCAGTAATTACATTTGCGCGCCGTGAATCGATGTAATCTAGGCGATCTTCTACCGCCTGCCCGTCCGTTTGGAATGGCAAAGGTGTTTGTTTTCTTTCCCGTTAACATCCAGGGGAGCTTAGCGAAGAGCAAACCGAATGGTTTTAAGTGACACGAATGGCGCGAGGTATCACAAAAAACGATTAATCTAAGCAACACGAACATGTGATGGAAATTAAGTTGGCGGGTTGGGTAAATCCAAGTTTGTGATTGTCTTCGTTGTTATTATGTTTAATAATAATGAATTAATTGAGCTCTTACGGCCAATAGTATTGAATAATTGAAAAAACTCCAATAGCCGCAAACAGTTTACCTTTCTAAACAGGGTACACTTGGAATTAGTTGGCAAACGCCACAAGTCGAAGGATGGGGTAAAGGGTAAATAAAAAGGAAATGAAAGGTGGATACGAATACGCGTATATCGGCCACAAAGTAGCTCTCTTCAGCGTACTGAAGGTAAATCGTCACGGCAACACTAATTGAAGTGAACTTCACCTTTGACATACGGCGTTTGCCAACTAATTCCAATTGTACCCTGTTTCGAAAGGTAAACTGTTTACGGCTATTGGAGTTTTTTCAATTACTCAAGTTATTTCGTTTGTTACAAACCTGATGAACAGACCGAATAATAAGAATGCTTTAGGTGGACTACTAAAAGAATATCATATTTGTTAGAGCTGTTTAAATGAGTTGATTTGACGAAAAGTTAACCCACGAAAAGTGGCTGATTCAGCTGTATTCGCCGTGCGGAATTGTTTCTCAAAAAAATCATTGAATAGAGCGGGATCTATAATTAATGATCATATAAATTTCTGCTTGTACCACTGTAATTTTTTCGTCAAAATGCGAAATTATTAATATACTCACAGTATGGTTGAAACCATTATAAACCAGATTAAAGGTTGAAATTCCTTATTCTGTTCGTCACTTAACGTATCTCACACGAAAAATGTATTATAGATCGTTCTTAAATGTCGGATTTTTAGTGTCTTTTCGGATCTTTGGAAAGTAGTCACCAAGGGAATTCACCCCTGGTTTATTCTCCTTAACAACCGAATGCCGAAACCTTTCTGAAAGGAAAGAAATTACTAAAATGCTTAGCATTTAACAATGAACGGTGAGATCATCAGATGGTTTTATATCAGTCGTTTTGGAAGGCACAAAGAAAGATTTTTAATAATCTGAGAAATGCGAATTCTTACCATCAGTTGTCAACTGGTGTCTTTATCTTCGGTTGTGAAAAGAAATACCGTGTGCGGAATGTCATTCACTGGCCGCGCGAGACCTTTTCCCTTAAGGATTGGAAGACTGGCAGAGTGGACGGAGGAAATTGAAAGCGTGAATTGTATGAAGCGTGCACCAAGGGATGGAAGGGGGTTGCACAGGGCCATGGCAGACGCGAAGGCATTAACGGAAGGGATGGTGGTAATGGAAGCGGAATTCCGGAGGGAAAAGCTTTAATTAATCCCCGTGCCCAGCCTCGATCGTGGCAGAAAGCCTTCATTTGGCGGTGTCGGGAAGATTGGACAGGAGGATCATGAAAGGGAAACTCGCCCATTGAAATACCATAGTCATTAGGCGAAGTAAATTAGTGCAGCCAATGAATTAAGGCTTAGTAAGGCCCTATCCATAATGGTAATGTTATCCGATCGCTCTATTTGGCAAAGTTATGCAGAATACTAAGATAAGCAGGTGTGTGCACTCCCTGTTTTAAGCAGGAGTGGAAGTATTCGTTGCTATTTTGACGAATATTAAAACGTGTAAGCGTAAGAAAGTTGCAAGTATTCTACAGGTTGATTTTTTTAATGTTTTCATACTTAAAACTGGATAGGTATTTAGTTGGAAGGTGGCCTAGTTCAATGCGTCTCATAATATCTGTGACCAATGGCACAAAATTGTACAGTGCGTCTCGGCTTCAGCTACATCCAATATTAATGTTTGAAAAACGCTCCCCAAAATAATCTGAAAAGAAATATGTAATAGCAGGAAAATTATCGTCATATGCCTTGGCTCTAGTACGGTTAGGGGCCAAATATCCAGACCTGGATGTACTTGTTTCATATTCGGTGACCCGAGAATACTTCGATCCCTATTCGTTAGAGGGAAGCGTCCGCAATGATGAATGTTTAGTTGAGGGTTATTCAGTACCCTCTTTAAGTAAGGCCGCCCTTAAAATTCCCTTTCCCACGCGAGCGGACATTTTAAGTCGGTAGAGACAAAAAACTCAGATGAAAATGCAGTGCTTGATGGATCTCGGCGTCCTTTCCTACCAAGTCTGGATGAAGAGTTATGGCCGTTGTTTATCGGGTTTGACCTAATTATCGGGTCGATAGATGGGAGGGCTTTGTTTGTGCGGAACCAGGGTGGTAGCGAGGGAGCTTAAGAGAGGCAAGCTTGGGATTGAGTCGGGGCCGCGTGCTAGAGGGGGGTAGGGGGAGGGTAGGGGGCGCGTGGAACAGCGCGTGAGTCGTAGCGGGGAGGGTATGAGATCGGCATGAATAAGCAGCGAAATTAATTCCTGGGGTGGGCTTTGAAACTTGCTTCGGCGCGGCGGGCGTGGGGCTTCGAAGCTTCTCCGCCGATGAAACTGCGAGCGGTGGTTCTCTTTCCACCGCACGCCTAGTCCTTCTTTTAACTATCCCCAAAATGTGTGCGCTTACGGTTATTAAAACAGGGACCTAAACTACGCGAATTTTGCAAAAATCCACTATCAATAACCACAATCGCATATACTTACCGAGTATGTTTAATAATTTCTAACCGTACACCTACTTAAGTACTAGAATACGATGTGTACTACTTGTGTGTGAGTGCACATACGATGCTTAGACCAAAAACTTGAAGTTGATTCGTTGCTCCTAGATTTCGTCAATTTCTACTTTCGTTAAACAGTAAAAACAAGGGGAACAGAAACTAACATAACTGGCACCATACGCACAGCTCGACGATCCGCCATGCACAGACGGCTCTTTGGGTCTCAGGCAACTAGCGCCGCTAGTCTCTATAGTGCGCGTCATGACCACCAGATTGCACCAGTTGGCGTATTTATTGTACCGACTACGTATTATCTAATTTAAAAAACTATCCGTCTCATAAATGAAAGTTTGCACTTACAACTTAGGGATTACGCATTCATGCAACGTTTGTTAAATGTTTTCCCATTTGAAGTTTCTAGATTTAACTAAGATGGCGTTAAAAATCGTTGAAATTGAGAGAACAGTCAATTGTAGGGCAAGCTGAGTATATTTTTGAATTGCAGTATGTATGGTTTGCTCTTTGTAGCAAATGAAAAAATATTACTATAATGGCAATAGAAATGCCTTATAATGCTTGCTAAATTATACTA
>CM073777.1:76940729-77068229 GCA_037158775.1 Hetaerina titia | reverse complement strand
TTTGTGTATTTGTTTTTACGTGATTTACGACAACAGTTGGAGCAACAGGAGCTAGTATGACGAACGAATTTTTAAACCGTGTTGCGTGTCTGTGTACGTACTCCATGCTCGGCTATTTTCCCGCTCCGACTTTTCCCTTCGACATTCACCATGATACACCCCAGTGACTTTTCGAGGGCTGTATTTATCGTGTTATAGTAGAGGGAAGGGAAACCCTAATATCCTCGGCGATAACTGTGGCGAGGGTGGAGGCGGTCGAAGGGCGATAAGCAGGGGGGGGGGGGCGATAGCAGCGCCGCCCTTTGATGCCATCGTAAAACATTTCATTCCCTACTCCGCGACGATCCAAATTGCCTCTTGTCGTGTGTGTATGTACATGCGGGAACTTTAAAAGTCTTACGCTGATAAAAAAAAGTAACAGAATAAAATCAAGGAAGGGGACATAAAAAAGATAAGGAAAGTCGAGATTTTTTCATTCTCCTTCGTTGATATTTTGTCGTAGGCGTCAGATCGCACATAGGAGAGCAGACACACCTATGCCTTTCCCTATTGAGGGCGCCTTATAGAATTTCTCAGAAAATGGAATCGTTTCTTTCTGGGGGAGCCCAGAAGAGAAGGGCCATTGAGACCTGCCGTCGCTGATTGGAGTGAGACGCAGATGGGGAGGAGACGGTAACATTTTTAATGGAATAAAATAAGGAAACCGTGTCTGCCCGCGTTACCAGGCCAAAGACGATAAAGCGAGGCCTTTCTCTCGAAGAGACGAAGCCCGCATTCTCGATCTACGCGCATCGCAGTGAAAGGAGTCACTCGCTTGTGTGCGAAAATTGCCCACCCACGCTACGTTTTAAGGACAAACACTCGTCACGCGCCATGTTACCTTCGTTCTTCGCTGGAGTTCGCGTTCTTCCGACGCAGTTTACCCTTCCACGCAGTAGGATCACTTTTACCGGGTGTTAAAAAGAAAAATGGACTTAAATTAAGTAAGGAAGAACGAAATTGCATTGGAAAAAAATTAATTGTAATAATCTTTTACAGAACCACCATAAAACGTGACTCTTTGCGACATAAGTTTCAATTAATGACCACGGTCTAATTAATGTGAGTTGATTTTTGGTTTTTCGTACTGTTGTAAAAGCCGACGCCAATGAATTATTTAATTAAAATGACAGAAAGTTACCGAAGAGTGAAATTTATTTTGCTGAACATTTTTGAGTGATGGCTGTGACGAAGGATGGAGAGGATATGCTGGATTGAAATGGGTACGAATATTTGAAAGATATTTATAAGATAATTATATATAAGATATATATATATAAGATATATATATAAGATATATATATATAAGATATATATATATAAGATATATATATATAAGATATATATATATAAGATATATATAAGGTATATATATAAGATATATAATTATAATATAAGATATTTATATTATAAGATTTATATACGCACTTGAAAGAAATTGAGGAGAACGAGGAATATTGAAAAAGCATAAGGAAGAGGAAGGTGACCTGGAAAGGGCACAACTTAGGGAGGTGTTATACATAGAAGGTTATTATTGAAGGAGAGATTAATTGGAGGAGAGGACGAAGAAAAAGAGAGTTATAAACTCTGAATTAAATGATACCTGGAGGCAACGATTTCATTGAGACCTGTCCTAAGATTGAAGATGACTCGGTGATATATTGACGTTAGTACAGGCGTAAAACACCCTATATGTGGATAAAAAATATCCGCTGGTAAAGGGGTGAATTAAACATAAACATTATGATGAATTACCTAAAGGATGAACAATTTTAGTACTGGAAAAATGCCAAATTTTCGGGTGAGATGCAGAAATTTATCATTTCATGATCATATTTCGAACGAAAAACTGATTCCGCCAATTTTGCTCCTCCTAATTTTACATAAAAACTTAATAAATCCTAATTTGCTCATCTAAAGAATATGGGACTATATATCTTTCTTATCTACTTTTTATATCTAATTTGTTTCATGTCAAAAAGACAGATCTAATTTTATGCGAGTCCCTTTCACTTACTTTCAAATCGACATTTCAAATCCAATATCCTAGTGTCCGCAGCTGTTTCATTTCTCTGTATCCCTGGAGTCGGTCCCTCTTATTGTCTCGTCCCAAATATTTAGAATTCCTTAGGGGTTTCAGAATCTCTGTCATTTGTTTATTTTAGATGTTCGTGTTCATTTCTTATTGTTTATCATAATTTACTCTCGTCATAGTTATCTTCCGTTGCTCTAAGGTCATGCTGAAGCCTTTTCCTTCATATATGATGGCGATAAGTCTTGACAAGTAAATTCTCCTTAATGAAATTATGTCAGAAACTGAAAATAAAAAAAACTAATTTAATCCCCCATCCAGTTAGCTTCTTCTATAGCAACCTACCCTTAGGTCGCAATGCATATGACATCATGATCTTTTAAATCATCCTTATCTTCTCCCGAAATGGGGAACTTTGGAGTGAGATAGTGGTCAAAACGTTCGTCTGGCAAAAACATCTGTGGTGAACTTTTTTCAACCGAAATCAAATTCTTTTTTTTTGAGTGATACTATTTTGAGTGATTGAGATATTACAAGTACTCAAAGCTAAAGCTATTTCGTATTTTTAATAATTAAATTATAATTTAATGGTGCTCTCTTAACATATATCCTTTTTACAAATAGCCATCCTACGATAACGAGTTAAACTGTAATGCGTTAAGTTGAAAAGCTAATTTTTCCGGTACGCCCTTAAATCACTAATTTTTTTATCGGTTTATCTTTTTAGGGAAGACTTAATCTAAAACCTAACTCCTAAAAAGTCAATTCATCAGACAAAAGGGGATTCTCGTGAGAATAATTTTAGCTTGACATCAGTACAAGGCCAAAGGAGAGGGAACGAGAAGACGATAAACGTCAGAGAGTAACTTATAGCACTAATTCAAAGAAATGTATTTCCTTAGCTTGCTTCCTACGAAAAGGATTCGATTTTGTTTCTTTTGAAAGGTTAAAGTTACGTTAATGTGTTACAAATGAGCGTTTTCATGCCTTAGGTTTTATCTTAATTCGGTTACAAATACGATATGTTGAAATCAAGCGAGTTAAATGATATATTATTACGAGGAAGGAGGGAATCAATCAACTTTCCCGAGTCAGCAAAAAATATTTGATATATACATATACATATCTACACACGTACATATATATGAGGTTGGGGAAACTAATAATATGGGCATCTTAATGATATCAATAATATGGGTAAGAGCACTTAGAGTTTTCGCCTCGGATCCGAGAGAGTTGTGGGTCGACCATTGATATCGGATGATGGAAATGGAATCGATCCGACTGCGATCAGTCCTGGCCTGACAGCCTTCACTGTCCCCTCTGTCAAATATTCCACGGAGCTCCGTTTCTGAAAGCGTGTACGAGTAAACTTAAACAGGATGTGACATCGCGGACCTTCCAAGGACACCCTCGGACAGGTCCATTCCGTAACCATGAAAGATTGATGCATGCGTAGCGGAAGAGTGGAGGGCGTCCGAAATATATTTTCACGAATCGAAACGAGTCTCAATCAATAACCGGGGACACGCATGCACGTCTACACCTTCATCCAACCGGGGAGTGATTCATGGACCATTAGTGGAGAGTAAAAATACTTAAGCGTACGATCAAATTTTTTACGTTCACAATGAATATATAAGGAAAAAAACACTCCTGGAAATATTTTTTTTCCTTCCTTCTACCTTCGTGAAAAATTATTTCATTTGCCAATCCGCTGCAAACATCGAAGCAGAGTATAAGTTTTTTTTACCAGTTGGAAAAGCTTCTTCCAGCTATGAAATTGAAACTAAATTTTTACCGAACTTATCGAATCTTAACTCGAACACCTGTCTGTATGATCCAAATCTTAAGTTTTGGGAAAAATGCCCTCTCGGTTTCATGTAATGAATTCGAAAACTTTATATCCCAATGATAAAATCAGTATATCAAAAAATTATTTAAGACAATATGGGATTTTTATCTTTCACAATAAAATTATATGCATTCGATTCTATTTACGAAGAAATTCCTGCTTTCATTTTGAACTCGCGGTAACTGTTGTAAAATGAAATCTACATCAACATAATACCCCGCAACCGGCCGCAAGGGCGTGTGGTGGGGGATGTTAGGTTACCAGCCATGCATGCACAATCCCAATTTATTCACACGAAAGACGATACTTACATGGAAAAATTCACTAAATGAATACGTTAATCCAAATGATACGAGAAAACCATTAAAAAGATGAGTCTATTAATTAATAAATAACATGCATAATAAACACATAAAAATAGGAATAATAATAATTCTGAAATCATTGGACAATAATTTTATAAATATGGGAATATTTAAAATCCATTAAGGATATCGAAAAAATATATTCACTACCAATTCTAATTGTCTCCTACGTGATTGCTGTCATATATATTTTCATTTCTAATGGCACGAGGAAAAAATGGCATTTTGAAGCGGTTCTGCTATCTATCTCTCCGATTTTACGTAATTTATCTGATCTACCATAGTGGGTCGGGGTTTGTAATGTCTTTAACATCCTCACATAAGTAACCTACCTCAAATTTACCGTGCAAATTTAACCTGTATTTTAACCTAAGGTCAACTAGTGGCTCCGATTTCAATTCTTCCAATAGTGTCGTGACATTGTCTCCTTTGTTCATAACAGCATTTTAACAAACTAGTGGCTCTACGTTCACCTCGAACTCGTTCCAAAACGAATCCTACCGCATTATAATAATAATGTAAATGTAATGTAAAACAAAAATATTCAAGTTACATCTTCGATCGGTGATTTCTAAATTGCTGATCTTCAAATGCAAAAATTTCAAAACCGCCTGAATTTCAATCGGTCAGTAATCAACCCGGTACTTTTGCTGTAATTATTTTAATAATAATTACTTTTGTAATAAGTAATTGTGTACAATATAATTTAATATAATGCCCATACCTAAGAATACCGTCAATTTTATGTAAAACCAAACGACTCTTGGGCTGATGGAAAATAATGTTGGAATCTAATCGGCATCACTCAAGTTCAGCATGTACACGTCCATTGAAGGAGTCTGAACTGATTCTAAAATTTTTGTGCAAGAAAATTTCTAAGGAACTTAATTCTACGCGGTTTATTAGATCTGTCACACTTTAGGAGAGGGTTATATAATTTTTTTTGTTTTCGTGGCTTTATTAAATCTTAGCAGGTCATAGAAGTGGAGAGATAAAATCCATGGATTGCATAACCTCGCCTATACCCTAAGGGCCGTGCGTACCTATTCGTGGCGGTTTCCCTCGGTGGAAGCGCCGTCGTCCGTGGGGAAATTTCGCCCTCTGATATTTCCTCTCACTTTGCCTAAAGCTCAGGAAGCATCGCGGCGACAAGGGTCCTTTAACTCATTTGTCTCTCGAGCATGTGGTTCCACCCTCATAGAGACAGTTCAGGGGTCCGCTCAGACTGGATACATCCTCCCGGCTCACTCGAACACTCGAGCCCACAGGGATATGGACCTCGTCCCCAATCAGGCTCGTTTTACCCGTGGAAGAATAGGAACCCTTATTCCTAGTGACTGGAAAACATTAGGTGTCCGCAAGTCACATGGATTCTTCGTATGTCTCCGTTTTTAAGTGTTTCAAAAATTAAATCGAGGCGTGCCAATGTTTCACCGTCATAATGTCTGGAATACGGAATGAGTCTCGTAAATTCCAACTTCGTGATAAAATTTCAACGGAATCTCATAAAACGTACCGGTGGTACGTCGTCGAGGATTTTAAGTAGGTTCCCGGAATTGGTCGCGGTAACGAATGGTCATTTCGACTTCGTCGGACATTCGGCAAAGGGATGCAGGCATTTTATGTCAACGTCTACCGTGAATTTCTCTCTTTCCAATATTGACTTAGAAATGGTTGACGAGAGTCACCGACGATGTGTAGAACAGCCGGTTTAAAATTATTTATTTTAATATATGCAAACGCACGTTAGCACATATCCCCAGTATAACTTATCAATAAATCATCTCGTGTTGACGTAAAAGTGGCACAGTTCCAATGAAAAAACTTCTTAATTTTATGCACTCAGCTTAAAACTGATGATTTATCTACGTCTACGTCTACGTCTACATAAGTACCCTGCGAGCCACCAAAAAGGTGTGTGGCAGGGGGTGTAGCACCATGAGGGAAGGGTAAGGGTTGAGGGGGTTGGGAGTTAGGTGAGGAAAGGTGGGGGGAACCTGTAGGAAAAAAAATATATATATACATATATATATGTATATATACACACATACATATACATACATACATACACACATGTATACACATCCTCGCGAAGTCCCTAACCTGTACGTTAATACTTATTGTAATGAACTAAGTCCTGGGGAATTTCGACTACGAGCATTCTGTTCCCTTATCGTTCTTGGAAAAAATGACATTTTAAACCTGTCAGTCTTGCAGTCTATCTCTCTAGTCTTATATTCGTGATCCCTTCGACCGCAATACGTTGGGGTTCGTATTATATCCTTGATGTCATCGGAAAAGGGCCCATCTTTAAATGTTTTTAATAAGTTTAATCTATATTGGAAACGCCGCTGTGTAAGAGAATCCCAACCTAAATTGTCTAGCAAAGTGGATACGCTGCTGAGTTGGTCATAACAATGTTTGACAAATCTAGCCCCCCTCCGCTGAACTCGATCTAATTCCGAAACCAAATTTATGTTGTGAGGATCCCATATACTGGCAGCATACTCTAGGTGGGGCCTGACCAAGGCAAGGAAACATCGTTCTTTCACCTTTTCGTCGCATTTACCTAGCACTCTTTTCACAAATCCCAATTTTTTATTAGCACGACCGCATATTTCTCGTATGTGTTTTCCCCAGGACAGATCGTGAGTAATTGTTACACCCAAGTATTTAAAGGAATCTACCCTCGCGATTTTGGTTTGTTTCACTTTGTAACTATAAGGGAGGGAATTACTCTTTTCCCAAAAATGTATTACTACGCATTTTTTAAAATTCAATTCCAATTGCCATGTATCGCACCAATTTTGAATTGCATCTAGGTCGTTGGCTAACACGACTCTGTCTTCGTGACTTCGGATGTCCCCATAAATTACTGCATCATCGGCGAAAAGACGGAGCTTGCTATTAACTACGGTACTGCTTTATCCACGCATTGAATTCAGTGGTTAATGAAATATACCTGTAGTGCCGAATATATGTTGGTATATTTTTTTATTTTTGACACACTGGTCTGAAGAGGTCGGTTAAGAGTTTTTGGCGTTCTCATTTCTTTCTATGCTATTTTTACGTGTGTTTATTCTGTGTTCATAACCTCTGTTTTGTTCCAGGAGTGTATTCTGATGCTATATGTATACTATTTTTCCCAATACCCACCCTTATTAAATCATTGTGATTTAATAAAATGTAAAAAGCTTGTCCTGAGAAGAAGAGTTTCGTACTTGCCAAAGGAATCGGAACGGATAATTTTAATTAGATCTTTATCGCTTATCGGAAAACTTTGAGTTTTATCTACGGGTCTCGATTTATATTCAATGTTCCTCTGGGTATTTCATTCTCTCGGTCTATATCGTATTAGTATGTTTTCCAATTTTAATGGATTCTCTTGGAAGAGCGATTCTCCAATTCCGAAGATAGACAATGATTGATCTCATTTGCGTTCCATTGTTTGGAATTTCCTTTTGATCATTTCTCTGATGAAGGAAAGTTTTTTTTTCCTTTCATTAAAATAACGAAATTAGAAGATCTGAATATTTTTTCATAAAACTCTTTCCGGTCCAGACTTTCTCTGCAAGCCTTTTTGAAATTTATCTCAAATTTGAAGGGATGTTGTATAGTTTTCATGTAATTAGCTCATCCCCATCAATGCTTCTTAAGAAGATCCAAGGTTTCTTTCATTTATTTAAAAGTAACATTTGGGCGTTACTTTGATAAATAATGGATTTCACAGGCTCAAAACCTTATTTGTAGAATATTCGAGTGCTCTAATTTCGGTAAATATTTATTTTTTCATCCATAGGTAAATATTTTCATGGCCAATCGAAATGGTTGGTATTTTTTTCGATGCGAAATTGAAATTCGGGAAAATGTTTTAAATAGCGCCCATAACCTCTTGATTGCGAGCGTAAATATGTCACACCTGCTAACAGGAAGCATTAACCGTAAGGAAACTCCAAATGATGGAGATAAATTAGCGCCGGAGACCAAAGTAATTTCACTCATGTCGCCCCGCAACTCCACCTCCCGGCAGCCCCTGGAGTTATTCCGGCAGTTCGAAAACTTTTCCCCCTAGATATCGCGGTCCCTCATCCCTAACACCCCCCTCCTCCTCCTACGCAGCCTCCCCCTTCTCGAGAAGATCACTTGCTCTTTTATAGAACGTCTGGGACGGAACGACGGCCTCGCAAAACCTCGATCGACGTGTTCAAGGTGTCGTCGCCGCGTGAGTATCATTTTTTTGTAGAAAGAAAATGGCACGTAGAGTACTCCCTCTTTCACACCACACCACTTTGTGTCCTCCTCCCAAGAACCTACTCTCAAATGCATGTGACAAGATATTTTAATCCAACGTACGTTTTTGTGTGCGTGAGTGTGAAAGTGCGTGCGTGTATGAGAGTGAGAGTATAAGGTGCGTTTGATGTTGTGGTGAAAAGCACTCTTGATACTTTTTTTTCATAGATAACTGTCTTTGGACTTGTGTATGTTTGTGTGTGCGTTTGTTTATTTGGCAGACCGTTTACAGAAAAGGGTATATACATGTCGTCCTTCACCGAACGGTTCCCCGTTGTCGGCCCCCGCCATTCTGTGATTGTTGGGAATCCATCTTGTTTTCATCGTGCTCACCCAAATTAACACGCTCCTTGCTTTTTTTTCCTTTTGCAGAATGGAGGCGGCGGTGGAGGAGAGAGTGGAGGAAGGGCTAACGGGTGAGTTAAACGACCTTTCATCCCCGAAAACTTAATTTAAAAAAAAAAGAAAGACACATTTCCGCTACGTATTGCCGTAATGGCGCTGCAGATCTACATGTATAACACCCTGTCGCCAAGTGCTCACCTACATGCATCAATACTGGTGATTATTTCACAACACGCCATAGGAAGGAGTCCTGGAAAATATCCAAGATAAACTATTAAACATTACTTCCCCGTACAATGTATGTAGATATATTTGTAAGCTGTTCCCTTGCGTGAAGCACCAATTATCTCCGTAAGAAAATTCGAAAATAATGTAGTGTGTTAATATAAAAGACCATAGTAGTCATTCCTGATAATGTCTCATTACTGCCTAACTTTTCAAAATACATGCGTCTGATAAACTTTTGTGGGAATTGATTTAGAAAGTTGCGTTTCGGTTATTAAGATCTCAAACAAAATTACAGATGAAACAGTGGAATTAATAGGTAACACGATATTGATCGACTTACGCTTCAAAACACGGACCTGGGTCAGTGTTTGCTCAATCAACACTATGCAAGTTAACCGAATGTAGTTTAAACCAAGGGAACTGTAAACGCTATAACCAACGGGTACAAGCCGTCGGCAAAACTCGGGAGTCATTCCACGTTTACACTTTTTCATCTTTTTGTGAATTAACTTCTAAAATAATTTTCCTGTTGGCAATTTTTGTGCTACATAAGAACGCGAATTTTTTCGAACAGCAATAACATGTGAATGAAAATGTTTGGGGATATTATTGAACACTCGGGCAAATTTATCAAAATGGAAATATTTATGCCAGGGAAAATATTCAAAATTAAGGAACTGCGTTTTTTCTGCGATAAATTTAAACATTTACGTTAAAGAAAACAGTTTTTAAAATATTGATACAACATCAAATCTAAGTTATCGGGTAAGTTAAACAACCCATGGCCAAAATTAGCCTAACTATTGGAAACTTATTATGTTTACATACTTGTTGCCAAGCAGTAAAATATTTTAGATATCTACTATCTGTAATAACATTTCATGCTTCAATTTTAAACAAATAATTGGTCACTTGAACTGAGGTCACTAGTCATTTTCATGCATCCAGAAGAATGTAATAAAATTTTAGTGCTGATAACATTAATCATTTTTCAACGAATTAAAATACCTCCATACATGACTCGTTACCTCTCGGTGCCTCATATACAGGGTTCGTCCGGAAAATAAATCAGGAAAAAAAATTTATTACACTTTTACATATCTTAAGCTAATATTCCTCAAAATAGGACCCTTGTGGTCGATAAACTTGTTCCAGCGGCGTTTCCATTCCTGGAACGCTCCCGCGAAGGCATCATCGGGCACCTCTCGAAGGCACGTCGTCACGGCCTCTTTGACGGCGTCCAAAGTCCCGTATCGCGTTCCTTTCAAACTCCTCTTTATCTTCGGGAACAGAAAGAAGTCCGGTGGTGCCAAGTCCGGGCTCTAGGGCGGGTGCGGCAGCGTTGCCACGCCGTGCTTGGCCAAGAATTCCGACACGACAAGCGCGGTGTGAGACGGCGCATTGTCGTGATGCAGCCGCCAGATGTTTTTGATTGCTGGCCGGACGCGGGAGACTCGTTTTCGAAGCCTGTCGAGCACTTGGACGTAAAATACAGCATTTACAGTTTGTCGTTCAGGTACAAATTCGTAGTGGACGACTCCCCTTTTGTCAAAAAAGACTTATTTGTCAAGACACTTATTTTCCGGACGAACCCTGTATATACTCATTATTTCATATATTTATCAATGAACGTCAAACCACTCCACAACGAATATGCCCAATTATTAAGGTAAAACATATATTCCAAATATTTCTGGTAATACAAACGCGGTATACGTGTATTATTAGTCGAAGTCGAAAACAATTGCGTTGCAAAGGCATTAGCAGTACAGTCAGGGAACAATAGAGGGCTGCACTCATTCGGACAGAAATACCGATGAGCTGATTCTCCCCCGATTCAGCATTTTACTTCATTGAAAGTTGTCACCGATTCTGTTTCATTACTCCCGACTATTTCCTCGCATGCTAGAATAAAATCATTTACGCTGGACAACTTTTTGAAACTATAGTAGTCAAAATATTATTTTATGATCACAACAGATAATATTACATTTGACAAATAGACTTTGAGTTGAATCGAAATAATAAACACCGGCGCGGAATGGTAAACAAAAATTCGCGTTTGAGGTGCGTTCAGTTGAGAGTTTTGGAAGGAAATAGCGAGACTGAGTTGACTCGAGTGGGCAAAAGTGCTGTCCTAAAGCAATTAACACGGCCGGACAGCACGTGACCTCGTCTGGCATCGCCACTTTTCCAACAAACAATCGTCAGGCGCCCCCCGTGCTATGCCTTCCTTTCACTCAACGGCTCTGATGAAATGTCGCCGATCAACCCCGTCGACGACGGCTGCCGACGATTTATTGGAGCCAATATGAAACGACTGGATTATTTTTTTGTTCCAAAAAACGCGGAGTGATACCTTTTTTGAATTACGAAGGGCTTCGGCTTCGTTCAAACGGATCCACGATTACAAATGCCCTTGCGAATTAAATTACGCCACCTGAAATCCAGCTGTAATTAATTAATCCTATTAAAAACCATGGTTTAATTAATTGGCCATTGAGAATTCATCGCTGAAGTTCGTGCTGACGGAACGGGGTTATACGTAAGTGATAACGCGGGATTACCGTAAATATAAGCAACTCGAGCATGAGATCGTTTATTCATTCCCTATTTGACAGTCGAATGCACCCTTCTAGGTGCATTCGACGCTATATCTATAGCGCCACGAGCCAGGTGGGGAAAATATAAACAATTCATTTACACTTTTCCAATGTATACCAGATTAATAAGATTCCGCCTTTCTATGTTCGCATCAATGGGACAAAGCGTTATATGTGCAGAAAGCATCGTGTTGACGTCATGCGTTGAGTTAAAAATTCTTCGCCTAGTGGTCATCCCTTTATCTACTGCGAAGCTCAATCAGTATTCTCTGTTTTACGGTGCAGCCTAATTTTGCATATTCACAAAAAATTTAAACATTAAGTTGAACCCAGTGGTAAATTACTTAACGTCCAGTATTTATTGATAAGTTTTGGTCAAGCGAAAGCAATTTTTTAGCGGAAGTTTCTCTTACTTTGATATTTAAAAGGCCCGTTACTCGTTAATTACGGATATATTATTGTTTATTTTTTTATTAAATTCAAATTAGGGAAAATAAAATTTTCATGACCTAACAGGAGTCTTTCATGATCTAACAAGTCTCTTATGGTCGGCGGCGAAATGGCTTCAGACTCCAGTAACATTAGTAATGGCAACGTAATGATTGAAGGGACATAATTGAAAAAAGGTCTTGATTACCAATTAGTTTCCATGTGCTTTCGCTACTCAATGTTCGTGTTAAAGAACGAAATGTTTGAAATTGGTTCTCTCTGGAGAATTCCAAGGAGTAAATTGTATACGAATATGTTTGCTTAAACTGAACAAATAATAATCTAGTGAGCGTTTTTTAAATACAATGAAATTCATTAAACAAACTTGAAAAATAAGTTTAAATAATTTTTAGTTTTTAAAGCGCATCTGACACTGATGTTGAACCTCTTTATTTTTCCTTATTAACTCTACCATCGAGTCTTTGTTACAGTATATACATTTTCTATAGTAAAACAGAACCATTGCAGTCTGAAAACCCGCTCCTGATCTAATAACTTTAGTGTTTTATGCACCTCATTTGAATATTCGCTTAGTCACAGATAAGCGCAAGCTTACCGTAGAATCTCCTCCTTTTCCTCATAACCGCGCATATGTAAATTAGTGGTGATCATAAGCATTAATACGCGCCTTGAATTCAATATTAGGCTGGACGAAATGAACCGAGATGATTTGTGAGAATGGAGTGTAGATATTATATTCTAGTCGCGTGAACCTTCCGCGATTATACCTATGTTATCTTCAGAAATTCATTTTATCATTGGTACATCTGATTGCATGGATATTACTGAGAAAATACAAGTAAATCGTCATTTCTTCTAAAGTAATATCTTTCCTTGTATAACCTCAAGAATAAATGTTGGTTATATTATTTCATACAATAGTAGAAGCCATCCAAAAGTATCCGGTGCCTTTTTAAGTTCAAATGAGCTTTTTGAAGGCTTTCTTGCGTTCAGACCAAGTTCGCCAACTGCAAAATCACGTTTAACCAGGCAAAAGATGTTTTTTCTCTAATGATCATTGCTTCAAAGCCCACCCATGGAATCTTGTTGCATTAATGAGGTTGCGAATTAATTGGCCTTATCGATTCCTGCATCGGAATAAGTTCTAATGAAAATTAATTTAAATATTCATGTAAATATTCCTATATAGTGTTTTTTTAGTAATCTGCTTCCAATTGTGATTGGAGAATATGCAGAGATGATTCTCCAAGCGAGAGAAGAAGTGTAGGAAGACGAGGAAGCGATTTAAGTACAGCACGCAGTGTCATAGCTAAAAGAACGATGGAAACCTATAAAAAGGATGAAGAAGTTGATCTTCTGAAACAGCCTTTCGCCTTCAGATGGCCTCTGTTTCAGGGACTGTTTTCAATTAGTTTAATTAATTAAAGTTTAGTAGAATTAATTCGAATAGTGGAAACGAAATTTTGGCGATATTTCCCTGAAGAATGCTGAATGTGTCCATAATGTTCCCTTACGTATGCGTAATTCATCTTTAAACTGGCCGTTGAAAATTGTATTAACCCACCCAGGTTTTGGCACTTAAATTATCATTGTCCTTCACAGTGTGCCACAAACTGGGAATAGTATAACAAAATTAAGAGGATGGTGATCATTAGTGAAATCAATCAATTATCGAATGAATAATTTGTTGCGCAAAGTGACACCTAAGATCTCTCAAAACGCCATCATCGTCCTTAGCGGTTCTTAGTGTGGAGTCTCAGATTATGACCAAAGAGAAGTGAGGTTGAATTAGGGTGTTGTCCTTCGCCTGCCGTGGTAAAATGGGGAGAGAGCAAGTGTGAGAGGAAAAAATAGAGATGAAAGGGGCAAGGGACTCGCTGGTCGATCGCCCCATCCTCACGGATACGCGCGCAGTATTCACAAAAATATCAATAGCAAAATTGTTCCCTAGATACAGTTGATATCGCCTCGTTGGCGATGCATTACTAAAGCGGCGGAAAAAAGAGAGTCATTGAAAGAATTTAAAAAACTATTCGTTAAATTCAGCGACAAAATCGCTAAAATTGGCAACTGTGGCAGAATTACGTCAATCTTGGTAAGACTAATTTCGATCCCGATCGAGCGAGGGGGAGAGAGAAGAGGTCTCCAATCTGTTTAGCGAATTTGTGAGGGGTTGGGGAGGGCAGGGGGAAGGGAATGTTATCGATGGCAAAGCGAACCGTTGAGGCGTGCAGACGCCGTGGTCTACACTAATCCTCCCCTCATCACCACCCTTCTCTAGAACCTCCTCCGACCACCCTCCTCCTCCTCCCGGCTTTCCCGGGACTGTGTGACCGGGTAGGCGAACTAAGGCGGAATTTCTCACCCCAGGTCGAGGGAAAGGGCGGTTGGTGGGAGATAGTTTTGTCTTGAACGAGAGAGACTTTCTGGAACTCCGCCGGTGAAAGGAGTGCCGACCAACAAATGAGAAGGAAGCGAGGCAGGCAAGAAGGGAGAGAGGGCAACGGCGAAGCGTCGCGCGCTTATTTTTGCAAAACGGAAACTTTGGCCATTTTTTTAGGAGGAGTTTTCTTTTTTTCATAATTCCCTCCATCTTCCCTCGTTGCTGCTGCGAGTACTTGGGGAAGCCGTGCGAAGCGACCTGGGGTGAATCTCTTGAACTTGGCGGGCGTTCATCAAAAAATTAAATTGTAAATTCATCAAAAAGTTCCGTCATTTTATTTTTTGCCCGTGCTCCCATTTTCTATAGCGTACTTAGCATTAATATTTCAATTGTTTTAGCAGCAACCACACTTTGTAGGGTGGTCTCTATGTAACTATGCGTAATGCATCTTTTACCCCCACAGCGATTTGACCAGTACTTTTGACCCAGAAAGCCTCAGGACGTTTTCCCATCAGTGACATGAGTCTGTGAGACCGTTCGTTTCGTCGTCTTAAAGAGGTTTGAAATTCCGTGAGGGTGCTTCTTATAATTGGGCAACCAAAGAACGAAAACGTTTTACTTTTAATACGGTAGATGTTTTCCATCACCAGAAGTGGTGAAAAAACCGCGGCGTACCTAGCGTCCCCGAGGCCGGCATATTTCCCCACAGTACCTGATCATATTTCAGCAAGCAATAAATCATTAATTACCACGTGTTACGTACGTCAGTGTTACCCAATAGCACTCCTTCCAAGAGTGTCATATCAATCAAGGTTGACGAAGACACTTCTGATGCTCGTTACTTTATAATAAGACCCATAGAGTTTTTTGGATCGATGCGGTTGTTGAGGCAAAAGAATGAGTATGTATTGGAGGTTTTTGAGAAGTGGGTGCGGAGGAGGGAGGAAATATGGAGAGGTAATCAAACAATGAAGTATTATACATTGAGGGAGAGGGCTACTGGGAGAGATCCAAATTTGGCAGGTAAGATGGATGCAAAACATTTTGTTTGGAGATTGATGGACACAAAGGGACAATTGAAAATGGGGCACTCTCGCTCTACACAGGTCAGTACGTAACAATAAATTGATAGCATAAATAAATTCTTGTGATGATTAAGTTGGTATTCACTATAGTTGAGTGACCCACTTACCATTTCGGAGAGTCTGAGGATGGCGAATGATTTCATGGCTGCTTCGTTTCAACGTATCGAGGGTTGAAATTCATCACAGTGACAACCCAGTGGAAAAAAATCACCGTGAATGGACGTTTGTAGGTCGATGCTTTCGGCCCACTCAGAACGTGAGAAGCGGTCGTCTCTCGTCAGCCTTCTCCTCACTACTCGTTTCACCCCCCCTATCCTTTTCCACCTTCTAACCCCCTCTCCCCCCCGCCGCCGACCCATAGAATGTCGCGGGCGGGTGACCGAGTCCTCCCCGGAAGGCTCCTCTTGCGGCGCTTGAGTCTTCCAACTTTCGGCCTAATCGGATCACTTCAGTCCCCCCCTCCGCCACCCTTGGTGCTCCCTTATCTGGGATATGTTGGGAAGGAGTTGAGCCCATTAAAATGACGGGGGTAGGCTCCTTCTGTGAGCGTCGTGGCTGGGATTGGGAGGGCGTCGCGGCCCCTGATCCATCTCGTTCCCTCCCGCTCCCGGAATATTTCCCACGCTTCCCTTACACCAACCTCCGATATCGCGAGACTAGGAAGGATGTCTGGAGCGTGCGACACGGGATCCCTTGCGAAAATCTACGTCCCTGGCGAGCTGAAGCCGCGGGCAAGGCGAAGGGGGGATCGGTGTTAACGAAAATGTCACGTTGGGGATGGTGAGGATTTCGAATAGTCTTCGGTAGTGACGCGATACACGTCATGACAATAGGGGCGGATCTAGGGTCGGCCTTCGAAGTGAACTCTCGCCCAGACTACGAAGTTGGTTGGGATGAGAGTCGCCAAGGTTGAAGTCAACGTCTATGAATCAAAATGTAACAGTTTTCATTCTACGGTTTCAGGCTTCACTTTGTGGAAGTATTTATTATTCATACTAAAACCTTTGTACGCAAATGGAGATAAGTAGACACTTGGCAAACATCAACATGGCCCTTTGTAACGAGCAATTGTTCCCGTTCCCCTCCCCACTCCTTTCCGAGAAACTAGCCTGGAAATGGAAAAATCAACCCTTCAACGCACCTGATCCCCTCCGCCCCTCTCAGGCCCTTCCACCCCTCCCCACCCCACTCTGTCGTGAGCGATTATATTCTTGCACTGTTTCTTAAGAAAATCTGTACCTGAAAATGCCGCAAGTAGGTGAAACGCGTAGCACCTCATAATAAAAGTCTGCGGAAAAATAGTATTTTAGCATGGATGTAACAGTTTTGTTCATTTTAATATGTGATAAGTTTTTTTATTTTCTCAATTTTTCTCGAGCGAAATTACTTGGATATGAAGCGTATCAGTGGATATATATTTAACAACATCATTTCATTTTCATCAGGATTCGACCCATGGTCAAAATACGCCTAAGAACCGAGAAAAACTATTTCCCGTGACATTTCTCATAATGACGACGTTTATTGAGGAATTGCGCGCGTTGGGTGCAGGGGATGTTGTTTGCATATCCATGCATTAATGAAGTCAGGAAATTAATATGAGGGACTGCGGGTGTATACGCATTGAACTGACAAGTATAATCTGAGTTTCCTACCACCCATTTCATCCCCACATCCAAATGAAGTGTCTTTTAAAATTATGCTAATCACGCCCATCTTATCTTTCTCATTCCCAATTGAAATTTCTAGTTCGTTTTTTTTACATACAGTGGAGATAAAATTATTTTCTTTTTTCGAAATAAACTGGTTTTCCTTTTCTCTCCTTTTACACCGAATGCTGAGGAAATCTCAGTTCTCAGTCCACCACAACTGATAAGGATAATTTATTTTCTGATACATCTGTACACTTAGGTCTGCTGGCGTCAACCGATAAGGCTAATTTATTTTCTGATATCTCTGGAAATTCAGGTCTGTATATTTAAACTGAAAAGCGTCAACGATGTAACACCACCCTCAGACGCCGAGTTCTGGACTCGTATGAATTCCCCTTCGCGTTGATTGTACGAGTTCGCTCGGGCATTTTAATTATTTCGTTTCAAATTGACTGTCGTCGATCCAGAGCACATTATAAAATTATTGAGCGAGTCAGTAAGTTTTCGTATCCGTTGCCTTATGAAGCATCAACCTAGGATTTTAAAGTTTCGGTCATGAGTTGTCTCAAATTTCGATGAATTGCTCACTGATTCGCTATTGTTTATCGACCGCATCAAGTTTTTTTATGTCTTTCTAGAACTTCTCAATCTGCGGACTTTATCAATCAGTCTGGAACGTTATTGCAACGGGCAATAATGCAATCAAAATATTAGGGACCTGAATATTAGGGCAAAGAAATGGTCGGCTCAAAAATGTAAAATGAACCGATGGCGTATAATCTACATCTACATACCACCCCGCAAGCAAGGGTGTGTGGCGGGGGACGTTAGGTCACCACTCGTAATAGGGGAAAAATAAAAAAAAACCACATTCAAACCGCAACCGCGTATGTGAGAACTTTTCTTACGGTACACATATAACGTTATCCACATATGTACCCTATCTTGCAATACCTGGTAGCCTATCACATGTTTATATTATTCACTGATTGCTCATTTTTTTCATAAATAACATAAGTAAAAAACTATGCACATGAATGTGTAATGTATTTAAAAATGTACTCTACAGTCATGAAATAATGCAACGAGGACGGTCGTACAGGACACAGCATCACAAACATCATAGAAATTAATTGACGTACACGATACATACTTGTACCAATACCCAACATATCAACACATAATTCAAGTTGGTGCTCCCAAAGGTACTTGAGCCATCCAGCGTCGCCAAGCCGTCGTCGTCCACTCCGGTGGCAATTGCGACAATTTGAAGTCTTTGGCCCACTTTTTATTTTCGGCTCCGTTCGTTTGGTGAACCCGCCACCATCGTCTATCTTCTTTTTTTTCCATTGGTGCTACCATTCTTTTCTATTCTGTGGAGTACGTCGTGTTCGAAGGAATCGTTCTAAAATGCCATGAAAATTCCTCTTGCGTTTCAGTCACCCTGGAGACAATCCGTTCTACAGCAACATCGACAGCATGCCTGATATACGACCCAGGAGGAAATCTATACCGTTGGTCTCCGAACTGGTAAGTTATCCTTGTCAATGATTCCCCCCCCTCCCTCCCTCCGAACGGCGGACGGCCCGCTAAAAAGGAGTTTGCAGTAACTCACGCGTCAATCGGATAGCGACGGGGAAAGAGATAAAAGTTGTCCCTCTCTCCCGACGCATCCGTCGTGGGTTTTGACCATCTATGACGCATGATCCCTCATCGCCGATGACATTTGGCCCTCCAGGCGATGCACGTCACCCGAAGTATTTTACGAATGGATCCAATCACGTTAACGGGTCGAGTTTGATTTTGCTTCAGCGTAACGATCAAAGTTAGGATTAACTGCCGTGATGAACGTTTTTTTTGTAATTACGGAACGATGTTTTTCTTCAAGTTTCAGTCTCTCGAGTATTAATATTCCATTTACGTTAATGATGATAATTATTTAGTAGTACTTTAATTGTATTTTTCACTGAAAAAAAGATACCTTTCAGTGTAAACGAACATATATTTATCATTTCTCTTCTCCTAATTGCGTTTGACTTCACTGTCGTTTTGAAATTGGTCATTTTAGCTCACACTATCATATACACACAATAAATTTATTTGAATAATATTGTGACGTATTTTCCAAGTAACAATTTCTCTGGAGACGTCACTAATGTGATAATTAAGCGATTTATTTTGTTTTTAATTTGAAGCGCAATGAAGAGACCTCGGAAAAATACATGAAATCAAAAAATAAGAGCAATTATATATTTATCATAGTTTTAAGTTTAGAAGTTAACTTCGCTTACGAGTTATTCCTTACATTGTACTTTGATAGTCCTCAGTTACAATGGGTCACACTTTTGAGTCAAAAATATACCTCAATTTATTGGCTCGTCATGAGACATTTTTAACATGTGTAATGAAATGAACTAAAAATGAAAACAATTCATACCCCAATTTCCCATGAAAATATTGGAAGGGCAATCTTCCCTTGCTGGTCAGAGAATTCCGTGTCGGTACTAGACTTGCAATGGTATTGATTGTAGTGATAAAGTGGCACATAATTAGTTTAATGAATTATTCTTTAAAAAAACTGGTCCCAAGTGAGTTTGCAATTGAATATTACTGGTTTCAAAAATTTTTCACAATTTTTACTTTTAACTTGGTTTTTTTTTACTCTGGGTAAATATGGTCTTCGTTTAAATCTGCGGGAAAGAACACGAGTTTCTTTAGACGGCCAGGAGTGATATCAAGATAATTCAATTAAAATTTTCTTTCTTAAAAAACCTACAGATATGCTAGTAATTTTATTTGAGACGTTTTGAAGCGGAACGTGTATTATTTTTTTGTTTTCACAGTTTTAATACTTTGCAATAGTTATATTGAACAACGTTTCATTACTGATTATCCTTTACTGCCGCAATTAATTATATAAAGAGCTTTGTTAGTTTTTTAACAAATGTAAATATTCAAGGACTTGCGCACTATTAAAACTGTAAGATTATACCAAAAGGTTATGTAGAATAAAAGTATACTTTTCGGCATCAGCATCCAAAACTCTTCTCTCCAGTGACATTGATATAAAGTTTTAGTTAAAATTTTTTACACATATTTACGTATTTTTTGGCCATGTCTGTAATTTCCACTTTGAAGATCACGAGTTACGTCACCAGGGACCATAAGTACGTATACTACTTGATTTACAGGAATTGACGAAGTACATTAAAAAGTACGCCTAAGGTCGCAGATAATTTTCATGTAAAATAAACTTTTATGTGCCATATTACTTAAAAGAATTGTTTAAGTCATATTCTAACGAATTTTAATCAGCCCTGGGTTAGATAGCTAGCTAACCTTTGATGATGATTAACCATAAAACTCCTTTGATCCAATTAAATATGTCCGTCGTAGTTCTTTCGGCTGGCAAAGGAAGTATCGCTTTATCCGACATCCGATTCACACACTTTTGCCTTGTATGTGCCTCAAAGGACATTCAGTGGACACTATTTGCATCCCCCCCTCCCTTCCATCCCATCATAATGGTTTCCTTTTAAGTGTTCCAAGTCCAGAGGCCGTTTTCTGTCCATCTCTGTCGTCAGTGTGGCGTACCCAGCGTACGCGAGCCGCTCAGCTAAACAAAGCCTCTGTGTGAGCAAAAGGGGCCCTCCCGAAAAGGACTAGCCACAACGGCGAAACGTTTCCAAAAGAAAGCAGAGCCCGAGGCTGAAATGAAACAGTCTCCCTTTCTGCCTTTCTCCCCCTTTTTTTAAGGCCAGTCGCGACTCGAGTCTCTCTCTGCACTCTTAAAAGTGAACACACTTATATTTTTTCACGCCCATGCTAACTCCGGGTGATATCACAATATCTGCATTCTCAACCCCTTTGTCGTATATGTCGCGGTCTATATAAATTTGCATTTACCCCTTCAGTACCCATTAAATTCTATATACTCTGGAGACACGGTTGTCATCTTAAAATTTATCACTCATTAATGGGACTAAATACTCTTTTAAAAATTTTCAATTCTACACCTTTTCTTGTTATAGATTATAATTCAATAAGATAATATGATTTTTATGATGATACCCCTGTTTAACTATCACACCGCCCCCCTCCCTTCACATTTGAAGGCATTTTATGGGCATAATAAGTGGCTCTGTGCGCCGTGCAGTGGCTGACTTTAGCTGAGCAAAATGAATGTCTTTAGTGTGTTGACTGGCGGCTACCTTCTTAATGTCTCCTTAATGTTGACGATGGCTCATTTGTGTAAGTGTCCACTCCGTGGAGTGATACGTTTTCTGAACGTTTAAATGTGTTCAATATTCTATGTGTGTTTTTCAGGGATCTTGGAAACGAGTCCACAGATTATCTGCTACGACGGGCAAGGTTTCTGAAGAGATACCTAAAAAAATATTTGATACCTCTTTTGTAAGATCAATTAATGTTTGCAGCTATGAATTGATTTTATTGAAAAATTTTGAAGACCCTCCTCTTCTGTTGATTGATCTTGTTCCAATCCGAATGAATTCCCTAATGTCAAATATTAAATTTTCCAATTCTCGCTCTTGGGCTATTGGCTTGAGACCACTTGTGTTTTTAAAAACTGGAAAAGTGACACAACACTGAATAAATACCTCTCGAATCATCCACTAGGTTAAGCTCTCCATCTTAGCCAAAGTGTCGACGACCTACTAGCTCATCTTTAGGGTTTCTGAACCCTGAAGATGATGAGCGAGTAGGTCGAAGAAACGTCAGCGGAGATGGAGAACCTAAGCCTGTGGAAGATCCGCGGGGAATCTATTCAGCATATACGCCGGGGAAGTAACGGCGTCTCTAATGAAATACTTGCCCTGAAAAGTGGAGGTATTGAAGTAAAGATAAAGTGGATGGGTCTCAAATTTTAAAAAAAATGGATGTTAATGCGAAACATTTTTTATTCATTTATTTTTTTCAACTTTTAAACGAAATTTTGCAGATAATCCATCCCAGCGCTTACAGTCTGAACTCAATAATTTCAGTACGTTCTAAAAAGCTTCCGTTCAGTGTTTAACTGAACTGCAGGAGTAGGTAATCTGTTGGACCTTTTCCGAGTTCCTGAGGTATGGCGACAATTAGTCATGCATTGCAAATAACCCACAGTCGCCCGTTCCCATGAGAATCCTCGAGTAATCCTCATCCCCTTTCCACCCTTTCCCATTCACTCCCCCGCCCACCCGCCTCAACCCCCACCCCCCAAGCCCCAAACGGGCTCCACCCCATCTCATGCACAAATCTTGTACATCCTATACATTGTCATTTCTCCTAAGTGCATTTTTCTCTCACTAATGAAAATGTTATTGTCTTTCCATTCCGGCCTTCACTTCCTGCAGGTGCTCAAGGTACTGGTCTACAACCTTGACCTCTTCTCTTTTTTCTTAAGTTACCCATAAGCTTTTACTCGCGGCTGCCTGGAAGCCATTCACAAACGTTCTCAATTTAAACCCCCAAAACCACACCCTCCCCGAGCTTTCTCTGTCTCTGTCTTTCATTCTCTTTCCACCCCGACCTCCCTCGCCTTTCCCTCAATGGGAGTACCTCCCCACCGAGGATGGATAAGCTTGCGTGTGGACCCAGAGAACAGCCTCCTTCGGGTGTTTCATCATCGCTAAAGGAATATGATGCCCAATTACCTAGGAAACATTTATCCCCGATGTTCGTAATCAATTTTCTGATTAGTTACGAGAAGATGCCTTTTTTCCATGTTTATTTCCTTAAAATGGGATTACTCAATGAAAGTATCATTTACATTTCCATAAAATGTTTTCTCTAAAAAATTAACAATTATTTCCATATATTTACTTTCTCATACCGGCTGAAATTGTCGTGGAATAAATTTCATTGTGTGAAAACTCACCCATCACCTGGTTGGTCAAAAAAATGGAATTGCATGAGGCAAATTTATATAAAAATTTGCTTTATAAAAATTTGGACTTAACAATCAGGAACACATGATAGGCTTGAAATAATTAAATTTCATGTCCAAGTGCTTCACCGTAAAGACTTCATTATCAAGATTACCGACTATCTAATAACCCTGCTGACCTTTTTAATCAGACTCTAGCTTTGAAACCGCGGCCAACAAAAATGATTTAAGCGTTAAATATTTCTGTGTAATTTTTCACAAGTCATTTCATTATTCAGTTTTGATTTTTTCTTGATACTTTTTTTTAATGTTTTCGCGGCGAAAGGTGTAGGAAACTCGCAGTTATTTTCTTAGACTTAGTTTTTAATGATCTCAAATCTTTTTGGTTGAAACTAAACGACTTCATTCAGTTCGCAACAAAACTTAATTGGTCTTTTGAAAAACTGACGATCCCGAGTCAATTTCAATAATCAAAAGACATCTGATGAAGGAATTTCGAAACGTTCGGTTAAACTGATAGATTTGTACTGCGGACATCTCAGAATCATTTTGATTATAGACCTTGTGTAACTTTTCCTCTGAAATTGGTCCGCGTCAGTTAGATTTTATCTTGAATCGTCTCCGAGGGGTCTCTGGGTCACGGCTGGCTGGCTGGCATCCTCCTCCTCCCCCGGCAAAAGACTCCAAGACCTCCCTCGCCGCTTCCTCCCCCCCTCACCCCCGATCCAGTCCGTGCACCACCACAGACACCCACCTGCCCCTCTCTCACTCGAGAAACACCCCCTCCAGCACCTCTCTCTCCCTCTAAAGTATGCGGAGTTAGAGAAGTGTTCAGACTTCCTCTAGCTCCCCGTTCATATCTCCCACCCAAACTGCTCTCCAACTCCCGCTCCAAATCACTCTCGAACCCTCCCAACCTGTCGTCGAAATCTCATATCTGTGCATACTTATCCCAACAGCCTACTTCATTTTTTTTAATGAAAAAGGGAAACGCAGAACTTTCTAGCTCAGCGAACTTTTCTCTCGGTCCCCTCCTAACCCCCGCAAGCTCTCATATTGGACGATTACCTACTTTTTCGGGTTCGAGGGCGTCATTAGCCCATCTGGGGTCACGGGTTCCGCCGAGGAAGTTAGTTGACTGCCGAGATTCACTCCTCTTGGGGTCTTCAAAGATACGTGCCAATCGGGGGTGTTGTTTGTTTCGTTCTTTTGTGGTCACACTTCGGACCTCTCCCTCCAAAGGATTTTAAATGACGATGGTGACACTATAATGCCTTGATATTGTCCCGAGAAATGAATAGAAGTGTGCCTAATCACCCTCAAGTTCACACCTCCTCGACTCCCTCTTCTGTTATCCTCATTTGCCCTCCAGGGAAAAGTTAATACGGATGGATGTAGGACTCCACTCTTACTATTAGCTAAAACTCGCGAATCCTAAAAGAGTGGTTACAGTTGGAACTGCGCACTTCTCCGTTAATGGGTTATGCCAAAATCGAATTTTGATTCTCCCTTTGAAAGCAAAAGCGTCAGTATTTTTAAGCATTTTCAGTCAGCGATATTTCTCTCACCATAGGATAATCCTTAGGCATCATTTTAGCCTCAATAGCAAACTTCTGCTCGCATTGACTCAATCACGTTACTTATATCGACCATTTATTTTGTGATTGGTCTTTTACCCGCACTTCCTGAAAACTTTCACGATCCATGATTGTATGATGTCAGAAATTCGTGTTTTCAGTAGCTTATATATATAGTATAGAATAATATAGAAGAGACTCGATGGCAGACTGCTCTTTTCAAAGTCTCTCCAAGTCACTAGTTATTCCGAGTTGACATTAGAAGGCTTCTCAGTCATCAGTGTCGTAACTTCCAATCCAGTAAATATTTTGAGAAGTTTTGATGTAACCAAATATGTAGCTTATCACAGTGGTGCAATTTATTATTATAAGGGGTTATTCATTCATAAGACTAAGAAATTGTTTACTTCCTTTGGGTATCATTCATACTGGGAGACGAGTGCGAGACGAGTTTGCAAATTTTTTGGCGCAATGTCATGAGCAGGTTTTCATCGCATCGTTACTTAATTTTCAATTAGCGTGAATCGTAAATCAGTCATTGGCTCCCGAAATTGAGCCCTTCTATTTATGTCTTGACAAGCCACCTCTACCAGTCTTGACCCAAGCGAAATTTCGTCGAATTTAATTAATTATTATTCTTGTTCGTAACCTCTTTCCATTCACCTATTGAAGTCTCCGCTGTAACGCAATTTTCAAAACAGTCTTGTCTGCGTTTCCCTACGTCCCTTTCACTAACATGTTTCTTCTCTTGACCTTAATGGCTGCTCCCTTAAAAAAATTGTATATTCTTGCATATACACCGTCCCGATCCCATTACTCCAGTTTACCATACCATTCTAATGTCTCTTCCAAAAAAAAAAACTGTTTCTGTAAAGAGAAGATGCCCCTTTATCACAAAACTCTGGGTTGACTCCCAGTTGGAAAAAAACGTTCCTCCACCGAACCAACCTAATCATTCCCTTCTCCCTAGAAAATCTAGTCCCAAGCCCTTGCACAGAATCTTTTCGGAGAAAATAATTATTTTTTTTCAATCTCCCTAACGACGCAGCTTCACTAGAGTAGGCTAGCGCCGATATCTCTCTATCTCTCTCTCTTTCTCTCCGTATATTCTTCCTGTGACTCGCATCCCTTTCCTCTCTGCCCCATGGCACCCCGTCAGCTCTCGGAGGCGCTCCCCGCCCCCGAAAGCAACCCCCTTATCCACCTTTCTTCCCCCCGGCCACCCCATCTCCGACCCATCTCATCGCACAGACACGCCGCACCCAAGCTGTGGGATGCCTCGCCGGACGACCGTGAGACCCACGGGCCTCTCGCGACAAGTCTGCGCTCGAATGCTTGTGACCTTGCGAGGCATCCCACGGTTTTGGCGCGAACTCTCGTAAAAACCTCCAATTGAGCCGCAACTCCCTCTCCCCCTCCCCCCCACGCCCCCATCAGCGTCTCCCCTCGTACCAATCCCCTCCTCCCCCGTCCCTGCGCACCCTGCATGAGAACCACCCACCCGGAAGAGTCGTGAAACGGAAGAGCATTCACTTCGACGTCACACGACGAAGTAGTCTTTGGCTAAAATCAAAAATATTCGGAAATTGAGAGCTAGCTCCTATTGTAAACGCTGAAAGGTATAATAATAATGCTGGTATTTGGACTGAGCTCTCTCCAGGAATATGATGACACTTTCTACTTCCATCTTAAATGTTAATGAATTGGAGGATTATCTCCAATGCAGATCGTTTGGTATGTCTTTTTCTCCAAAGCGGAGAAATGATTTGTGAAGTTATTACGTCGCAGGTACAGGGTCTTCCTGTTTAAATCGTAGATGTAAAACTTAATTTATTATATTTGCATGTCTTATAGTTCTGCAAAATAAATTATGCCAGCGTTTTTCACTTTGATGGATTATAGAAGTACTCTTAATGCCGAATTATTATTACACTTGTTATTGCAAGATCAAGTAAGAGAGGTTGGAGTGAGCAAAGTATTGCCAGTCATGCAGGTCTGAATGAAGGGAGGAAAATAGTATTTAGAGTCTGGGAATGGTTCATTGTGGTTTTTGGTTTTACGACTGTCAGGGTCATACTTTCAGGTTTCGCAGTAGTTGATCTCGGTGTCCATCAGATGCCTACTTTAACCGCTGGACTACTGTCAGTCAAAATTTGGATAGATATGTGACCAATAAATACTGATCATTCGAAATGCATTTGATAATTTGGTCATGGGGAGGTATTTGCTCACAATGCGGATAACCCCACAGAAGATGATCTTCTAACGCCAGAGTTCTTTCACCTTCGTTATTTTGTTGCTTTTTTTAATTCTAAATTCTAAAACCTGTTTGTAGAGAGCTTTGGCGCGAGTAATGTGTTTTGCTAGATGAAGTAGAAGGCCACGAGAAGTTCACTAATCAATTTTGACGTGTGCCTATACGTGTAGTACTGTATACCAGGTATTTATCCCAATCATATTCCTGATGGTCACAGCAGTCATTAAAGTCGATGGGAAGACCTCACATTTCGGTAATTTCAGAGGATATTAAGGCAAGTTTATCTTGTGTGTCATTTGTAAAATATATGACGACACCCTTCATAGACTTTCATAAAACTGTTCTATTTGTCCCTCCCCGCCTAATGATTTATCGAAATATGTCATCTAATTTCCGTTTTTAATTATTGGGAAATTCCTAAATAGTCTTCAGGGTAGTGCACATTGAAGGTGGATTAAGACGAATCTAAAAAAAAACGATGTCTCTAATGAAATGCTCTTCCGAACACGAATGACCGTGCCTGACTTCCTGCTTAATTTTATGGCTGGATAAAGTAAGCATAATATGACTACCATGTACCTGTTTACATTCGTGTAGTGATTAATTCCATACCTGCCGTGCTTGCTTGCTTCTAGCAATAAGATGCTCGTTTTTCATCAACTCTTCGTAAACGAATCCATGTTATATTATTACAAGTGGATCTGGTTTCCATTTCTTTATCGCCAGATCAGTAGATTTTTCTAAAATTCGATGTTCATCAAAAGTTTTTCTTTCATAAGCAAAAGATAATTCTGTCAAGTAATGTAAGTAATTAGTCAGTAATTATGTATACTTATTTACCGTTAATGACATACTTGATCCAAGTTTGAAATTTTGAAATTACTCTCTAGCTTTTGTTTGTCAATGGATCACTTCTTCGAAGGCCTGTCATCGCTCTTTTTTCAGTGTAAACAATGAGGTTATTTGAGCTTTTTTAATGTCATTATCTAGAAGAACATATTATACGTTTTTAAAAGGCGAAACGTTACATAAGTTGCTGTTCAGATTTTACTTCGTTCCTAGCAGCACGTGATGAATTTCGAAGATTTGCATGCAGCCAGCGCAAATTTTTTCAATAAAACTATCGCTGCATTTTGTAAAGATAGCTTTTCTCAGCTCTCAATTAAAACAAGAGTACCTACTTGGTCTCAAAATCCCCGTTGAAAATATCAACCCATTTTGGATTCGTTTACGGGCCTCTTTATATTTGTATGTTTGCCAGTTTTTTTTTAGATCGGCATGTTAGAGTTAAGTTCCCGTTTTCATTAAGGCATAAAAAGTTGAACGTAGAACTTTTAAAAACTATTTTGTAGAAAAAATCTGCAGATTGGCTCTTTCATAGTGGTTAAGTCTTGTAGTAACCTGTGTTTACAATTTTGCTCAGCACAATGGTGAAAATTCTTTCATACATAACCTCTCTGATAAACTACTTCGGCTCAAAGGCCGAGCATATTTTCTTCCATTTTCTGCAATTTCCTCTTGTAATCCCTGTAAATAGTTCTTTAGTTGTTGTAAATGCGGCAAAGTCGCATCTTTATGCATGAATAACCCCTTATTCGCATGTCTAAGACAATACTCACCTTATATAAGAGCATTTGTCTCTCTACATATCTTTATACCAATCAAGAAATATATCAGAACATATTTCATTAATTATACCATTCATACTTCAAAATTGTTCATCAAACCCTTTCAATAACTTAGAGAGTCAATTGAGTTAAAGAAGTTATAAGAACGTATTGTTAACAGTTTCAAGTAATTAGGTGCCTGTTTAAAAATTTCCTGCGTACCTATGTAGAAAACGTATTTTCTAGAATGAATGAAATTAAATCTAATAAACAGTAGTGTACAGCTAAGTCATTTTGCAGTTTTTTTGCTATGTATGGTAATACCCTCGTTACAGTCGCTTTTACAGAAGGCTCGCGTGTGTAGTTCTGTAGCGGTAGTTTGTTCTCTCTTGCATTCCGTTCATTCACTAGATTGTTTTGAGCTAGAATGTGGCATTCGGGAAAGGTTGGAGGATAATTATAGGAGCGAGTTTTTGCATTGGTAAGTGAAGTAATTTCTCGCTCTTTAATATACGCTTCCGAACATCGTTGGTAAGAATTTTTTGAACGTCTTCCTTTTTTTTAAATTAATGATGATCATAATATAAATATCAGACTTAAAATTTTGAAGCATTAAGTTGAAAATATTGAGTTATATCAGATTTTCAAATCGCCTTCTGATACGTTTTGCCTCGGCCTTCTGACTAATTTCTCGCACTTTTCCTTTGCAGTCTTATGCACGATATCAGTCGTATATTCCACAAATGTAATTCCTTTTGTGATAATTAGCTAATCTTTGCACCTACTCGAGATTCTATTTTATGACTTGGTCTCTATGCATCCTTACAAAGATCAACAGCTGGCTGTTTTACTTTTTTCACGTCGTTTTCCGTTGCTATGTTGTTTCCTAAACAACATGGCTGCCTTAGAAGCTGTCCGTGCTCTCTCAACGATGAATGCCACATTCGAAAGCTCCGCTTTTGTTTTTCAGTTTCCAGATGATGCCTCGAGACGAGTAACTTGACGGAATATTACAAATTTCTCTTCTCTTTCTCGTTGTCCTCATTCCGATCGTCCTTTCTTCGTCGACGTCAACCACCCGCTGATCTGCGCGCACGCCGGACAGACAATGGCCGCCACCAAGAGGAACGCAGGGTTGACTTCAGCTGTTCCCAGAGCCACACTTAATGACGAGGAACTGGTAAGTGACCAATGGCCGCCAAGTGCTCGCCATTGTATGTTATTACTAAAAATGAAAGTATATTAAAAAAATTGATAACACTCTTAACCCAGGCACCCATCATATCCGTATCACGCCAGAAAGTGAATGGATCATGTGTTTTTCTTAAATATCTATCATATCTGTCAGTATCTTTATGTATATATAAGTATATGTACAAAACACTCGGTCATCGAACTCTCTACAGCAAATAAAAAAGGTTGGTCACTAGAAAATGTAAAATGCAAAAATATCTTGAAGAACTATGGTTAAATATTTTTTTCGCTTTGTTGTTATTTTCCAAACAATTAAAACAATTTCTCGGCATGGCTTAAGCTTGCACATGGCGTCGAGGACATTTTATAACAATTAAAATAAATACTTCAGACATTATACAAAAAAATCTGCTCATATGGGTCTATTTTTGCATACTTGTTCTTTTTTTCGAAGTAATACGGCTTACTATATGACAAAAAAATCGTAAAAAGAGAAACGTTTGCGGTTAATTATCAAATGTTTTTCTGTGATTGCTGAAAAATTCAGCTACTTTAATTTGGTTTGATACTTTTAAGCAAAATGGAAAGAAAATTATGAACAAGAATTTTGCTTCATGGTGTTGTTAAATTCCAGATCATTACCGTAGAGTAATCCTCATGGGTTTTGCGCCTATTTTCATTGCTCGAAGGAGCCATTTCAAATGAAGTAATAATTCCACTATAGAATCTCTCTTTGGTGAAATTAGCCCTGGAAAATAATATCGGGCCTATATCTTACAGGCATTTCTCCTTTTTCTGGGAGATTTCGATGATTGAGTGTAAAACACATGTAATATGTCATTACTTTTATATTGTTGTATTTACATAAAAAGTCATTTGACACGGTATCTCTCTATCTATCTGTCTGTCTCTCTATCACTCTGTTATCTGTCTCTCTCTGTCTCTCTGTGTCTATCTTTTTCTTGCACATGCAAAGTTTACTGCCCTTGGATGTTAATCTAACATACCAGAACAAAACCCGTCCCGTCCACCATCTGTCCTACAAAAACCCAGAAACAAAAAAGAAAAGGGAAAAGTAAAAAAAAAATAACATCCTCCAACCAAAACTCACCAAGCCTTTTTCATTTGTTTCCCGTCGGGTGTCGTGGGAAAAAGAGCGTCCTTGCTTGACGAGCAAGACCTGCTACTCTCAACGCGTCAACAACGCTCGCTTCTATTACGGAGAGATGAACTCTCGACCCTGAATGGGGTGCGTCGAGTCCCCTCTTGCCCAATCGGAAAGAGCGGAAAAGAAAGAAATATTTTCAATTTCAGCGGCCTCTCTCGTCAGCATAGTGATGGCAGTCTAAACCAGTCTAGTGCTATTTCCGCAACATTGTTTTTGCTTTCGCATCCTAAAACGGAAGATACAATCTGACAAGACATAACTTCCATTTAAGTATTAACTGCTCAGAATACCCAAAATTCATGAATATATGAAATATCCCAAATTTCGATTGTACGAGAAAGTAAGTAACTCGTAAGTTCAGATATTAGCGTGAAATGTTATCCATATTTTGTACACATCGTTAACATACCTCGTACCTTCGAGTTAGAAACGGTAAAGGTTTATGTATAGCTTTTCTCTTTAACTAAATATTGTAAATCTCTTATCCTCCATACTTATGAACAAACACCGCATCCAAACCTATCTCCGTAAAGATTATTTTACTTGAAATCTCACGTTTACGAATATTGCATTTTTCGTTTTACCTCGAAAAGTAATGTCGCTCGTCAAATTCTTACTGTTTCACTTCCGTCGAGATAAATTTGATCAAATAATTTTATTATCCACGTACTGCATCAAACTTAATTTGATATATTTCACTTTATCTGTCTTCTCATACAATTCCATTGCTAAAACAATACATGTTAAGTGAGATATCACATCCTTTTTCAAGAATTCGTCAATTATCTAAAATCTAATCAATCTTCTAAAGGAAATCGGTAAAAATAGGAAGCATGATGGATTTTTAGGGACATCAGGATTTAAGAAGCTTCCATTGGGAAAATATGTACATTATAAAAATAATTGGGGCGTAATTTAAGGAATCATTTTACAAATCATGCCTGATTTTAATCAAATAGTTAAAATATTCTGGATAACATTTCATATTGTAAGAAAAACTAAATTTCGTATATTTGATTTTCAACCCGATTCGACGCTTGGACTCGATAAATAAGAGTCACTCGAATTGACGATTAGCTCTGCGCTAAAAAAAATATATCACAAAAAAAGACGCTTGAGTGCTGTATTCAGTGACCAATTTCCATCCTTAATTTTGCAGTGTCTCAGTCATTGCAATTTAGCAATGTTCTTAAATATTTTTATTGAACACTCGTTTGCAAAAATTTCTGTCTTTTTCGCCAAGTTAGAAATAGTTATGTCACCAACAAATGTTCTAAATTTTTTTGTATCCATTTTTGGTGACCATATTACATAATTAGGTGAAGAGGATAATTCGTTTGATGCTAATATCTCATCCTCTGCGGATAAACCCACCATTACAGATTGTCAGTGAGATTTATTTCCCCCTGAAACTACGTAGAAGTTAACGCTTTTATCAATACACTCAAAAACAGATTTCCTTTTGTGGCTGTCGATTAGTTCTTCACTATCAAGGAATCAGCTTTGCAAGTACAGCTCCGCTCAGCTATAGGATTTCAAACAATAGGTCTATATTTTCAGAGTTTAAGCATAGAATGTGTAGTTAAGCTAAGCAAGGTATAAATTCTGTGACTTGGAAGGTAATAAATTGTTGAAATTTTCCCATTTAATATCATAATGCTGAGTTGAAAGACTAACCAAAAAAAAATTAAATCTTCGTCAGTGAAAGATTTTAAAATAGGAATTGAGTTTCAAATTGAGGAATTCACTGTCAAAAGTTCTTCAAAAACTTTAATTGTAATCCCTAGTATCACGGTATGACGATCACGAATATCATATTTCAAGTGCTCGTTGCGTTATCTAGAATAATTTAGTTGAAGTTGAAAAGTTTCGCGTTTTTTTTTTTAAGGTCCAATATGTTTTAAGAACAGCACGCCGCGGTTATTTCTTATTTGAAAACTTTTAACGAGCGCCCACTAAAGAGCCCACTAAAACAGAAAAAATATTAAAATTATTTGCTTACTTAAAACTGCATTATATTTTAATTAGTTCCATAATTATGGGTTTACATTTAGGTAGATTCCGACGTCACGAATTCTCTCAATTGCGATTATTTTTCACTCCAGCTCAGATCGGTCAATATTTTCTGCGTTGAGAAACCAAAGGCCCAATAAAAAACTCTTCCTCTGATGCATTTCTAAAACGGTGGTCTTGATATTTTAATAGTGTGATCGATCTGCGTTGCCAGGGTCCCTTGCAAATGTTCACATGGTTGAAAGCCCACGCAGGTCATTCGAAGTTCCAGGACACCGGAGAGAAAGGTTCCATTCTAGTCGATGACCAACATCTTCCTCGACCTCTGTAGAGCGTGATTAGCCCTCGAAGCTCTTGGAAGAATTGTGAATCACAAAGAGGAGTAAACTCTGCGACGATTAGGAAATAATGTGGCTCCTAATGAGTCCCTAACGTGTTTACGTCTGTTAAAATTAGACCAGTTCTAATATTTAGCCTGGTCTAATATTCTAATGCTATCCCTCAGGTCTGATATTAAGCGCCAATAACCAGGAAACTTGCTACCCTCTCTAAAATAGGAACTTTTTTGCTGATCATGTTTTTACAATGCGTGCTGGAATCAACGTAAAGAGATTTTTTGTTCGTTTGCCAATAAACTTTGAAGTATTGTCCATTCCGAGTGTCGAACTACAGTATCATTCATTCCAGGGGGATATGACGAAATGATTCTGATTGTGACAGTCACAAAAGAACACTTCTCCGAGAGAAGGACGCTTTGAATTCTGCGCCACCCAACATGCTCCACCCAACTGGACACGTCCCCCTTCCCCCTCTCCAATTATTTCCCTCTCCGTGAGCCCTCCCACCATCCCCGATCGTGCAATCATTCATTCCCATCCGACGAAAAGCGAAGAAGCATCCTTCATTTTTTTTAAATCAGTAATGAGCACCTTTTTTATGATTGTCTGCATAAAGCAGGTGCCTTTCATTTATTCAAATGTTCTCTCTCAACTTCACTCCTTGGCTGTGTTTTTTTCCCCAAAAAAATATCCGGATCATTCTTTTAAAATAATAAACATTTGGATTCTAAAAAAAAAGAGTGTTTCCTTTGCTCTTCCTTAAATGATGTCAACATTCTTTCTTTTAACAAAATCATAATCATGTTCATTAACCAAAAAAAAATAATCCCAACATAGACGCATTTTTTAATGAGAACAAAAAGTCTCTCCCCCTAAAAATCACCTCATTCCTTGATACTAAACGGATATTAGGATGAAAGCATCAACTTCCTTTTGGCCACTTATTTGACCTTGATAGTAATTTCAGGATGCCCATTAGGGAATATTTGTGACTGTTTATTTGGTGATGGCCTTGAAAGCACGCCATTAATGTCAACACGGTCATCACCATGACTCCCTCCCAGACATTCCCCCCTCTAAACCCAAAAATTCCTTTTCAAACCCATGATCACAAAGATGATACAATGAATTTATTTAAAAAAAAGGCAAATCTCAAAGATATGAAAGCCAATTAAATATATATATACATACATATTCATGCTGTGATGCAGAGAGATACAAATGTTGACAGCACAGTTTTTTTTAATAAAAAAAAAGAAGTAAGATAAATACTCCCTCGTCCAACGTAAATATCTGTTAAAACCTGAGTAACTAAATATGTGTTTAATATTTTTGTTTTCAAACAAAAAGTTTCATTTTTTTAAAAGATAATTAAAAATCCCGATACTTAATCCTTATTAAATGCTCAATTTTAAGTGTTCTTACGATACAAGTGTTCATGTTCAATAATTCAAAATGATTCTTTATTTGTCCATAATAAAAAGTGAAAGTGTGTTTTCTTGATTGAAAAATTGATCTAATTGCTCTTTTGAAACTTGTATAATACTGGAAGGACGAGGGAGTAAGAAAAGTTTGCAAAAAAAAAGATATCATTAAAAAATTCAACTATTCAGTGAATTTTTTTTATCGTACCGAAGACTTTCTTTCGGTTTTAATTTCAACGTAGTATAAAATTAGACTAGACATATTTATGAAAAAATTGAAAATCGAAAGTGATGTTTTTGGAATCATATGATTTATTGAAATGCAGTAGATTTAGAGCGACAGAAACAAAACCTACATGTCTATTGTCCTTTGCAGTCCGCCGGCGTTTCGTGTGAGCAGGTAACCATTACTTCTGGTTCTTTCGTTACCCTTGCTGCTTCCGATATTAAAAACAGAATACTATATATATATATATATAATTATAAAGAGTTATTACACTCTCACCGTTTTACTGCAATTTTGTGCGCAATGTTTTGCTATATATATAGTTATCCGCGTTCCAATGCATCTTCGAGCCATGTTAGAATATAAAAAATATACCAAACAGAAGTTTAGAAAGCCTTCAGTTTGTTAGTCACTTTTTTACAAAGTAGGCCCACCCATGGAGATGATGAATCTCCGCTCCCTTTATCACCCTCTCCTCCGCTTCCGTAAGTAAAATTTACTCCAACGTAGTGGCGGAGCTCCAATTGCAGAATATTATCTTATCTTTAATCGTAGAAGGTTCATTTGTTTGTGCCGTACCATGCCGCTATTGGGTTTTTGTGTTGTTTCTCTAGATCCTCGGTTTGACATAGCTGCCAGAGACTGTAGTGGAGGAATTTTTGAACCGCCTTGTGATTGATGTGTGACTGGCCAAAGAGTGAATGACGTAGCGCGTGAATGGGTGCGGAAACAAAAGGGGAATTGCGGGCTGACTAACATCCCCCACTTGACCGCAGTGACCACTGTTAAATTGCTCTTCGGGAGTGAAGGGAGTCTGTGGGGGAAGCCGTTTGTTTCCCTTGGGCTTGCCTTTTCTGCCTCTCGTTGGGGAGGGCTAACTTTGCTGTGGTTGGTCTTTGGAAGGGGGGAAGCCCCCTTCCCCCCACCCCTGCTTGGCCCTTGGCGTCGTGGGGAAAGGGTTGGGGGGGGTTTCATAAAGCCCGCCAGCCCCTTTCGTCGCCGTCAGGTGTGCATGCGCGTGCATGGGTGACGCGAGAGTCGCGCGTCACGGCTTGACTGGCGCCAAAAAGTGCGCCGGGCGGGTGTGAGAATGACGCATGCATTTCACCAGACGTGTTTGTCCATTTTGTCTTCCTTTTTTCTTGGCTTTCTTTTCTTTTCTCTATCTCAAGGCTATCTCTTATCTCAGCCCTCATTACATCCCGAATCACTTTCACGTTTTACTAAGATCTTCTTCTTATTATTATTACAATCTATACTTATTATTCCCTCCTTTCCCTCAAGATCTTGCCCATTCGCTAAGCGTCGAACCATTGTTTTTTTGTTTTCGCTGAACACGCTCAGCCAATGAGAGCGAGGCAATTGAGGTGATGCCTTTGATGCAGCCGACAAACTTGGGGTTGCTGCCATGTTGTATCGCGTCACCTCCAATTTTGAATCGTCAATTGTTTTAATTGAATCAAATAAGGGTTGGAGTATATTTTTACATTCTTCTTAGGTTGAATGAGGCTCTCATTTTCATTGTTGATGATAAGTGCAATGTAATAGGGTTCTCAATGATGGTGTACGTCATGTACCTTAAGAATTGGCAAACCTTTTAGTCACTGTTTCCACCCAATGTATGGTTTGCAGTGGTTATATTCTTAATGACCTCTAAACAGTTCAAAAGGCAATTTTCTAACCCTCATTACTTTGATTTTTTTCCTTAAAAGATATATAGAAGCATAAAGTTTTAATGCTTTATTTTTTGGCTAAAACATTATTCTTTTGCAAATTTACTGTTATGCATTTTTTAAGTTTCAAATATAACTAGCTACCTGCACGAAAAACATATTATTTATAGTGAAATGTTAACCTAAAAATTTCATGTATGGCATTAGTTACATGAAATTAACTTTCGGGACCCATTGCAACCTCAAAAGTTCATTTAACTAGCGTAGAAGTACACACTTCTGCTCTGATCATCTTCATTCAACCAAAATGCTACCATCATCGTCATAACAAATCGGACTTTAGCTTGGGCGTGCTACACTGACTTAATGCTGGCAATTTTGAATTATCATCGCACTCACCATAGACATTGCTGATATAGATTGCAACATCTGCAAAAGGCCTTATTATCATTAGGCATATATATTATAATATAAATATATATACATATACTTTGTAAACACCAAAAGAAAACAAAACAATACGTAAGCGTGTTAGAAACATATTAGTATTGCATGCAATCAAAGCATTTTCTTCTCAATAGCCCAGTTATGGCGACGTCTTTTTTTTATTTTGTATGTTGGACTTTGGAACGCTGCAAGTTTTGGTAGCACGCCCAAACACTAAAGTTCCGTGGACAAACAAGTGTTGATTTGTTTATCATTCGCTCTAGATGTTATAGAGCACCATTTTTTTAGAAGAAATGGGAAAACAGGTAGACGCTTGCGAATGATATGACGATATTTTTTACCAACTCCTTATCACCCAAATACCCAATTATTTGTATAAAAAACTTTTACATACCTTCCCTTCCTGTTTTGTGTACCAAAAAAAATATATCACGCTTGTTTTTGCAACCTCTCCTTTCCGTGGAGTTTTTTTTTTAAACCATCATCTGATTTTTTTTGTTTTTTAACCTTTCCAAATGTTTGTAATCATTATTCCCCTTTAACCTGACCGTAAATCATGACTCCAGGATGAATATCCTCACCCTAGTATGTCCACGTACCCTTATTTGGTTTATTCCGTTGACCGTCTTCATATCCTCTTACCCATACCCCCTCGAAACCGTATTCTCTCTCTCTCTCTCTCTCTCTCTCTTAAATCCTCGACCCCCGTTACCCGCAACTTGCACGATGCTGCTTCTTCTTCTTTTTCCCGCCGACCCCCAACTCGCAGAAGATGCACGTGTACAAGAAGACGCTGCAAGCGCTCATTTACCCCATCTCGAGCACCACGCCGCACAACTTCGTGCTGTGGACGGCGACGTCGCCCACGTACTGCTACGAGTGCGAGGGACTGCTGTGGGGCATCGCACGGCAAGGGGTTCGCTGCACTGAGTGCGGGGTCAAGTGCCACGAGAAGTGCAAGGACCTGCTCAACGCGGACTGCTTGCAGAGTGAGTCGGTCGGCCTGGGGGAGGGAACACGGCCGTGCCCCCAAAAACCTCCTCATTCCGTCCTCCGTCGCAATGGACAACGTTTTACAATGCTCAGCGCTGTTCTGTAACCCGCTAGGAACCGTAAGCCGTAATCGGTGACGAAAATCAGCAGCACGAAACGATTCTCTCTTACTGACAGCGCCATAATGTCAGGGAATGTAGCAAAAGGCAGGTGCTACAGACGGCTTTTATGAAGTTTCAATTGGCAAGTCGTTAAAGAAGATGGCGAAGACAAAAATTTCGCTAACGTGTCTTACTGATTTACAGAATAGCGCTACAGATGATATCAAAGTACTAATACTTACAGATGGAATCGTAATGAAATATTACGAGGGTTTGATTTGAGGGCTGGATTTTTTTTTCCTGTGTCCACCCGTAACTGCCAATCAGATATGGAATGATATGATGGCGATAGAAGAAAACTCTGAAAACCACAGCGCGAACCGTTACCGTGGTGATAATAAGCGAAAAAATCTCACAAATATGGAAGACGGTTGCTTTCCGATTCTCGCTTAAGGCAGTTTGGAGCAGTAATTCAGATTTACGATTTGCTGTTTTTTTATTATTACATAGAGAATGTGGGAAGCATATTTTATTTCGGTATCCATAAGTATTTGAGAATAAATACCGTATCTCTGGTAATTTATGGAACGTGGAGATTATACGAGTATTTCAAAGTTCACTTTATTAAACGTTTTGTTGACTCTTCTTGCATCCGCGCTTGTTTTTGAAAATTCAAAAAAAATTCGTGTGAAGCGAATCCGTATATGCGAAAAGTACTGTGCGTAATGGGCAACCATTAAAAAGTATGAAAATAAGAAAGGGATGAGAGTACGAGAGGGGAAGAATCTCCTCCTGGGAGAGGGTGGACAGAAACAACAGGCACCCTCTCCTCTACGCAAACGCACTCGAAGCGAGGGTCCGAACGCGGAACGAAACTGAAATCGGATGCACTTCATAGTGCATGAAGCAAGGACCGGAAAAATCACCCTTGGGTTGTTCCAATTTTAATTTGGTGTCTATCGCAGAACTTATGCTCTTTTATGATGAAATGGATTCTACGCATTTAAAGTAATACTTGTGCAGTATACTTGAAGTGCATTCAAATACTATATATAAATATACATACACTTCCGTGTAAGTATGCAGAATAGAAGAACAGCTAATTGTAGTGCGGAGTATCAGGTTTTGTCTTGATACATGAATCGAAGAAACTCACAGACGTTAAGTCTATGTCTCTCCAAAACCTGCCTTAAACTTTATATTTTCTAATAATAATAATAATCTTCCATATTAAGTCATTCGTTAGATATTTATCTTCTCTTACATTTACCCAATAGGAACCCACCACCAGGAAATTAGTGGTTCACAGACTAAATCTCTAGTAGATCGTAAATTACAGTAATCATTTTACACGACCCTAAAGCTGCTGATGAATATTTAATTAGAAAAGAGAAAATTATTGTGCCTACCCACTTTTGAGAAGTACGATGTAGACAAATATAAAATCGAAATTTTTCTGGAAAAAGTGGTACGCTGGCAAATGTCTGTAATTGAGGTAAAAGAGTAGTAGATAGGATTGTTCTGTATGATCCTAAATCTGTGTAGGAACGACGATTATGTATTTTTTTACTTTCAACTCTTTGAATTGTAACTAGCCAGAATCATTGGATTGTTTCTTCCTTTACTGAATTCCTTTGATATTTAGAGTATATTAATGAACCCAATGGGGAAACAAGGAACTCAGCTGACACATCTCATCCCCAGGGGCTGCCGAAAAGAGTTCTAAGCATGGGGCGGAAGATAAGGCTAACAGCATCATCACAGCCATGAAAGAGAGAATGAAACAGCGGGAGAGGGAAAAGCCTGAAATATTCGAACTGATAAGGTGAGATGCACCATTTTGTTTTTATGATTTAATATTTATGAAGGATAAATCATCTGAGTGAATACTCATGCATTCTACAATTACTCTAATAATCTCCCCACTGTCATCGGTTTTCAAATTCTTATTGAAACAAATTTGATTCTTATCCAACATGCTGTTTTACATGATTATATTGCATGAATTACGAGGTCAAATTTGGCTTTCCTTTAGATGTTCATTGGCTAGGGCCATTGGTTTGTTAAAGATTACAAATGCCTGGATTGAGGAAACTGATGAATTTATCAAAAATTCATCGACGTAATGAGACTAAATTATAATTTTCTTCACAACTTATTACGGTCTACAACTTTTTACTATTTCAATGATTTTTCTGAGAATATAAATTTTCTGTTATCTCACACAATTTCAACAATGAAGATCAACTCAAGTATTTTTTAACACTTAACCCCTTTTTTAATATGCTTTTATCAGTGTTCTATTTCAGGTTTTTGGCAGGAAATGGCAAATAACTGCCTACATGCTGCTCAATAAAAATTTTATTTTAGGCCATTTTACATTTTTTAGATAGTCACTGGATAGGTAACTAATTGAACTACTGATTCATATACTATTAAAGCTGTATTGTAAACACGCATTCACCTAATTGTTCATAATATTGCATTTCCATTCACCAAAATAAATGAAGTCATTAAATATTTTTCAAAAACCTGTTTGTTGATATTCTAATCAGATTAAATTCTAATTCTTAACAATTCAATTTCAGGATTATATTCTTTAACTATAAACCGCAGTTGCTGCTGCTTCCAGGTCTGATCTCTTTACCCATGAAACCCTCCCCTTGAAATTTCCAGTTTAATTAAAGCAATTAATTAGCATCGGTAATGTGTAAAAATGTACAAGGGTATTAACTTAATTATCTGTTTTTTTTTTATTTTCCTCACTTGATTAATATTATACATAAAGTACCTTCTGATCAATCGACTAAAAGTCCTCAAAAAAATAATACAAAATCATTTCAAATAAAATTTTTGCTAATTTCCCTGCATTTATCACAAGGTCACTAACTTCTTCATCACCTGAAATCATTCTCAGTAAAACAAAATCCTTTTCATTAAACTAATACTTCCTATGATTTTCATTACATCCTCAGTCCTTTTCTTTGCCAATTGAACACTGGCATAATTTCTTAATTTTCCGTAACCTTCCCGACCTGCCCCATCCACGTCCAAATAAACGCCCACAACTAAAATGAAAACTCCTCATTTTATCTCCCTGGTTGATGCAGGGCCGTTTTTGGAGTGGAGGAAAAAAGTCACATTGGCCACATGAAAGCGGTGAAACAGTCCGTTTTAGATGGTACGAGCAAGTGGTCAGCCAAAATAGCCATCACAGGTTTGTCTGCCTTGACTCTCTATGTGAGTGTGCGGTGCGTCGCCACGTCTGCCTCTGCCTTGCCCAATGGGATCGCCTCATTACCCCTGAAGAAAGAGGGTTATGCAACCCCTGGGGGCTCAGGCCGAATTCCATGCCTCGGGGAGGGAAACCAGCAAGGGCTAGACCGAGGCACACGGGGCCCCGCTCCAACATGTGCCTTCTGTCTCAATAGTTGAGAGTGCTGTCAGTCTCTATGTCCCGCACGCTAAGGGGTCAAGGTCTTTCCTCATGCCCATGTCTGTCGGTCATTAAAATCTCTGAACTCCCCAAGACTCGGTCATCAAAATCGCCTGCAGTGTTTACGAATCTGCATTCTTTGGTGGTGATTTTGATTCGTCGTGGCATTGTTAGCCTTCGTGGATGAAATCTCTGGACGTGGAGAATTCTGGGAGATGGAGAATACAAGTGGGATATCCCTGACCTCTCTGCGTAACGGTTCTGTGTCTCTAAAAGTACCGTTGACTCGTTCGTTCCTGTCATGGACCCCTGGATGCTGCTTTTTTCCTCTCTGTATTGATGTGGTGTGTTTTTGGTGTTTTATTTTCTCCGCAGAACCACCTTTTCAGTGGATCCTGACACTCACATTGACTCAATCGAACAAGCTGAGGATATGGTATTAGAAGGAACTTCCAAATGGTCATGCAAGATCGCAATAACAGGTACCCTATGGCCACCAAACAAAAACCAATGCGAAAATTGAGCTGATACCTGCACCGTGCTCTTTAGATAACTTCCCACTCTCCAATTTCCATTACTAATACTCATAAATAACAGTAAAATAATCTATATATATTTTATATATACTAACAGAGTGTTCATTAAGCCCTTGTCTTTTTGAGACAATTTTGAATGCACCTGCGATGGTAGAAATCTGCAAATGGAATGATTCCAGAAATGCACATCTTTTCTAATTTTACGTATTGACAACACTTCATTCCTAATGAAATTCATATATATGAGCATGTCCTATTTATGACACTTTTATTAATTTATGAACACACAGCTCACGTGTCATAATATAGGCAAATTTTAAACCCTGCGCACATTGAACTTTTGCTTATTTAACTAAAGACTGCCCGCATGAAAATCTAACTCACAATATCTAATAAATGTAAAATTTTAATGAATGTGTCCTTCTAAGAGGTAAGGTGAATGATTAAGCAAAGATAAATACCATTTTTTTCTTGCTAAACGCTCATGCCCCTTAATATTTTTCAAGCTTCTTGTTGAAAGATGTTTAATATTCAATCATTTTACACATGCTGTGTAGGAAGTACATTCTTTGCTCTCTGAACATCATCAATAATGAGGTTTCCAAATATGAATAAACATTTTCAGAAAATGTGAAATTTTGTGTTATCTGATATTAAACATCTTTTTTATAATATAAATTGCCGTTTGGCTTTAATTTACTTTATTAAAAAAACTTTCACGATAATATATGTTATATAGTTATTGTTTGCATATTGATAACAAAATATTTATTTGTAAATTCATATTCCATTTACATCTATCTCCCGTCTGTTATCAAAGTTTCAAAAGGCTGATGGGCTTGAAGTTCACCCTGTTTATAAACCTTCAGTCCTCTTACTTCCCCTTTTGTCTTTTTCCAACTCCAGTTTTTCCACACGTAGCTTGTCGACTGCCTGCATATGATATATATAAATAGGAATACTATATCTCCTACTCTTCCTCTTCACTTACTTTATTCAATTAGTATGTATTATAATTGGTTGGAGTCCACACACAGCGTGTACAGTCATAACACCATAGTTGCATTTTTACAACCTCTTCCAGAGTATCTAAGTACTTTATATTCCTTCTTCACTATGAACTGAAAGAAGTAGTGCGTTGCCCCAGATTGTAATGTTTCAGTTGAACATCTAGGCATGAATCATGTATTAGGATATAGATTGTGCTAATGATATATATATATATTTATATATTCATGAAATAATCTCTCTCTCTCTCTCTTATCTATATAAGAAGTTAAATAGAAAAATAGATCCAATTAGCCTTGCTTATATCTTCTTTTTATCATTTATTACCTTTTGCTCCTCCTCTTTGCAGGAAGTAGTAGATACTTAGTAGCTTGGAGTTAAGATATTAGCAGTTAATATCAGTAAAATAAGTTATTCATAAACATTCATGCCAGTTTTAGAAATTTGAGTACTGAAAAGTACAACTAGAGGATTGAATGAATCACTATGTAATTTACTGAAATTACTTGCAAGACTTACTACAAGCAGGAAATTAGATCTACATTATTCCACACTGAATACAGATTTTTCTACTCTTTGTCTTCTTGCAGCTGTATTGTTGTTTCTTTTTACTGTTAGCTGCATGAGTTTCTTAAAATCATCTCTCCATCATCTCCAAATCGACCTATTTTGAGAATGGTGGCATAGTTTTTTTTTAATATGAACTTAAACCCTCTTGTTATAAAAATAGTCACAGTTGGAACTTTTCCGCTGGCTGTTTTCACTGCTGACAACTTATTTCATCGGACTTCGTAAAAGCAACACTCACTTGAGTAAGCTTCAAGAGTCATCTTCCCTCACAAGAGGTTTAAGTTGATGTTAATAATGAAAGAATTGCATGTATTGCTATAAGTGATGTACTATTTATATCAACTCTCTTTTTGGAGTCGTGAACTGTACTAATTAATTGTAACAACGGAACTTGAGATCAAGTACTCAAGATAGTTGGCGTGCAATGCCTCTATCATCTACATATTCACATAATATAATTGTATTACTATTTTTTCACTGTACTATAAGGCTATTCACATTCAGCAACTAATTCCATGCAATGACACCTTCACTGAGCAAGCACAATCACCAATATTAACAGTCACCTGAAAAACACGAAACTAATATCACTTCTCATTTATCACAGTTAAATTTTTAATGATTTTGCCGTAGCTACTCTTTCTTTGTTCCCATTTTAATCATTTACTTTGTTTACTTTTGCTTGATGGAAAGTGAAGCCCCTCCATCATTTGCTTCACTTTGCCTTTTTGCTCTCGCCCCCCTTGAGTGAAGTGTCTTGCATTGACTTGATGTTTCTCTCTTCCATTCCTATCACGTTACCATAACAGTTATCTGCGCCCAGGGTTTGATTGCCAAGGATAAGAGTGGGACCTCTGATCCATACGTAACTGTGCAGGTGGGGAAAGTGAAGAAGAGGACGCGGACAATGCCTCAGGAGCTCAATCCAGTTTGGAATGAGAAGTTTTACTTGTAAGGATATTTCTCTCCAATTTTAAACTCCTTGGATTGAGATGTTAAAAGTATTTTCTCTGAATGAAGTCATTAGTCCTTTGCATGCCCTTCTGCATACTATACACCTAGCATTGGAAATCTCTTACATTTTTTGTGGTCAGTCATAATTCTAACCTCTGATATTATCTTAGATTTTGACTTACTGTTCGAATATCCCAAACATTCTTTGAAATACCAGTTTTCCCAGATTGCTCACCAGTCCCATAAAATATTTATCAACCAGAGTTGTTCAAGCTTTGAAATTTGAAAATATAATTTTATGAAATTTCACCAAAGATTTCCTTGACTTATTTTCACTTCAATGTTTACTTTTCAAATCAGTTTTTTTTGTAATTTTTTGGATGCAGACAATAATCCAAAATAAATAATATTCATTGACAGATGTGATAAAATAATAAAATAAAAGCAGTATGTGGCCCATAGTTATTCGTCATACCATAATTTCCTGCTCATGTTCCATTTTACATTCATGAGTACCTTTTCTCTCAGGGCTTCATTCACTTTTTAATATAAAAGAAGACTACTTTCTGTGGCTTTCATAAATTCTTTGAAATAATTTCGTTCTCTTTCATGAATAATTTAGTAAATGATAAAGCTATGTGTAAGTATATCAAAAGCATATTATTTATGAATGACCAATACAGTTGGGTTTGTTCCATATTTTTACATTCTTTTCATTACTATTTCTATAGTTGATCATGCATCAGGGATTTCCTTAAGTTGTTAAACTTTGAGCACAAATTATGATGGCCTAAAAATGAAAGACTTCCATTCATAAATTTTGTTCCATTTTGATTCATTTTCAGTGAATGCCACAACTCCTCAGATAGAATAAAAGTTCGTGTGTGGGATGAAGACAATGACCTCAAGTCCAAACTGCGCCAGAAACTAACAAGAGAATCAGATGATTTCCTCGGTCAAACAATCATTGAGGTAAATCTTTTCAATACTAATTGAACTTGTCATCAGTATAATGGAGAACATGAGGATATACTATTAGGTTATTTGTAAATGCTCTAGAATGAAATATGATATGTCTGGACAAGCTCAGAGGATATAATTGTATTTTTTTTAGAAATTGTTGAGTGTGAGCAAGTAAAAATAATTTATCTCTTGAACATTTGGTTTTTTTGCATTAATCTATTCATTTACATGCATGGAAGATGTATAAATCTAAGATAATGATTTGATTCCACTGCATGTAAAGAGCGACTGAGAGCAATAGTGATGGACACAAAGACAATGAAAGGGGTGCTAAGTATGCATTTAACTAATATTTACCAGTCTCAAAAGAAGAAAGTTGGAATCAACAAGGATTAAAGACCTAAAGCAATGGGGGGAATAAATCTTAAATCTGTGAGGAGAAAATGTAATCAGGTAGGATGAATGATGCCTGCTTCAGAATAAGCTAGGCTCCAATTAAAATATACAGATAGGAAAGTGTGAGTGATACTTGATACAGACACAGTCTGAAAGAGATGATTGTAGGATACTTCAAAAAAGTAAATGTTATGAAGGTTTGTTGGTAGAATATGGAAGGCGATCCCTGGTAGAATGAATGAAAAATTCTGTATTGGCCAAAGAACAAGCACATTAGTGGAATATGGCATTGAAAGGGAAGAAAGATTGGAAGATAGCTTATTATGTACACCAGGAGAAAAGGGCTGAATACAATTTTTTAAAGAATGTAAGGAAACACTATGAATATTAGAGACACAAAGATATAGAATGATTTTCAAGGAAATGATAAGTTGCTCTGGGAATACTTTTAAGAGAAAAACAAGGTTAAGATAAGTAAGGGTTGGGAAGGGTTGGGTAAGCTGGGTTGGGAATAATAAAATTGGTGGTGTTTTCTCAGAAGAATGGAAACTTAATGATTGTGGGTAGTATTTTGAGGATTTATGTGAGAGAGTAATAGATCATGAAAGTGAATTTAGTCATATGCAGTATATGGATGGTGCAAATTATTGAAGGGATAGTGATGTGAATATATGATACTCAACAGCTGTAGCAATCATGGAAAAAAGGAAGGCCAAGGATATCAATTATTTACCGAATGAAATGTTGAAATGTGGGTACAAATTACTGATGTGTCTTTTTTTCAAATTGATTTCACTTATGATTAAAGATAATTGGAAGAATGAAGTGTAGGGAAAGTAAGGGAAAGAAAATAATGTCATATAACATCACCATAGCAGTATTATATGCTTATGAATGTGTGAGAGGTGAATGTGTAGAAGAATACATTTATTTTGAGAGCTACGAAAGTTTATATTTGAAAATTGGTAAATTTTTATGAATCATAGACATGCATAGAATGCACATGCATATTTATTATTACACATAAATCTATTGAAATGAAAATCAATGAGATGAAGAAAAATATGGTGCAAAAGAGCTCGAGCAAAAAGCAATAGTATCACCAGTGGGTAGTATAATAGGCATTGGGAATGTCATATCGTGGCGGTGATAATCAAACACCAAGCTTCTTAGCAAGAACTGGCTTTGGGTAATGAAGCGATGTGTATTGATCATGCAGAGTGTTTTCTATTTGCTGTACTTATATAATTTTGTGCAATACACATATTTGTAAATAAATAAATTGTGTTTGGAAATAACATGGATTTTTAATTTGTTTATCCAGTTTTTAGGATGGAAAATAAATGTCCCTGGTAATGTGTGAAATTATCTAATGACATTCAAAGAAATAATATCTCTCTCACCAATGTGTCAATGTATTCATTACAGGTGCGCACTTTGTCCGGAGAAATGGATGTCTGGTATAACTTGGAGAAGAGAACAGATAAGTCTGCTGTTTCTGGTGCCATTCGTCTTCACATCAGTGTAGAAATTAAGGGAGAAGAAAAGGTAAGCCCAAACTGAATGCATATGCAAATTTTCTATGCAATGCATTGAAATCTATTTTACGGTAGACTAAAATATTAGATCACAGGAATACATCTTGTCCGTTTTCTCATTTCAATCAGTAAATAACCATTGAAACTTTTATCATTTGACTTGTCAATAAATGACTTCCCTAAACTGTCACTGACTCCATTAGCTAGACACCAAGGTCTTCTGGAGATATAATAATTAATCCGCCATTGAAACGCATCATTTTCTTTTTGAAGAATCCTTTAATTTCAATGCATTGAAACCAAGAAACTAAAATGATTAGGAACCCATTATCATTCGCAAGCCAAAAATTACTGAGCAGAAACCTCTCCAGGCCCATGTTGTGTGTTTAGTGCTTCTCACTCTCATCAATGTAAAATGAAAATGCAAGTATCATTCAATGAATTTTCAATTTAGAAAATTTTAATTTGAAGTTTTCAAGTTAACTTTTCATTGTGCTTTTACAATTGTTCATTTTAGATAGATAAATTTATTCACCATAGAACAATAGATAATTGCATAGGCTTCATTAAAGATTTAATAAAATAAACAGGTGCTTTAGATTTACATGCATACAAATTCATCCACATATGGATGGATTTGAATTACATAATAATGGGTAATAAAGATTTAACAAAACAGATTTCGCTGCATTAGCTCTTTCTATGTATTCTTGGAAATTATAAAAAACACTATTTACAAAGAGGTCTTTTAACATTTTTTTTATTTATTTTCTTTGGGAAGTATTTGTTTTAGCTCTTTAGGAAGTCAATTAAAGAGCAGTTTTCCAGAAACACCTGGGGTTTTTTGTAGTACTGGTACTCGACAATGGCCATTATAAAGATTATCCTTACCCCTAGTGTCATACTTGTGAACATCCCTATTTCTGACCAGAGAAGGAATTTTGGTGCAGGCATACAGAATCACATTATACATATATATACAGGGAATGGTCATAATTTCGTGACAATTGAAATACTCCCTGCAGGATTTTATTTCATTTAGTTTGAATCTAATCCTTTATGCACGTTTTTGAAGGTTGAATATTCTATTGATGTTTCCGTGCGCTGAACTCCACCAGCAGACGATACTATATCAAGCTATGAACTCAAATATACCATGGTATACTGGAATTAGTAATTCTGCATTACAATAGTTAGCAATATTTTTTAAAAGGAATAGTTTAAATGAGCATAGCATGCATTTAATAAGTAAAAACATTTAATTTGAAATGTAAATGCCACATCATATTGTGTAACTTTGAAAGGAGCCAATATTAATGGTTAGAATTTAACATGATGTCAATGAACTCCTAAAAAAAGTTACATACAAGATGGATTGCTGGAAGGCTTTTTAGTTTTTCAGGTGTCATCAGATTGGCTCTATTTCTGATGGCATGAGTTAACCATTGTCTTACGATCACTAGACATTTTTGAGTCAGTGACTTACATGAAAGCAATAAGATGCATTCAAATATTTGGCAACGTTGATATAGGAGGTCATATAACAAAGGAAAATTGCCAACTATATGCTACTAAGGACAGTTTTAAAACTACAAGCAAATGTTAAAATCTGTTTTTAGAGCAAATTTGTTTCCTTGCCTTACATGACAAGTGCTTCATCATTATGGACTGAGTTTTTTATACATATTCTTCTTGAAAAATAATGATTGTAGATGAATCTAATAATGGCTTGTATTTGTGGGTAGCACATCAAATTTTATGCAAAATAATTTTACCAAAAGCAAACTTTAACCTGAATACTATATATACCTGAATACTAGTATTATTTTAAAATTCATCTTTATCATGCAATTCAGAGAGTAGAGATAAATATCTACTTTTTGGGGCAACAGACTTTTTCATCTATATTATAAATGACTCTCTCCACCTGGAACATAACTTTGATACAGGACCCTGGGTTGTCCTGGTAGGAAAAATGATGATTGCTGTAGTGGCTAATTATTTCTTTCCAATCACTTCTTGACAAGAATGCTGTGAATATTAAAACAGTAATTATAAAATTTATCACAAGATCTCCATACATTAACAACATGCTTGTGTGCTATTGTCATCTGATGACAGAAATATTATAAGAAAAATAACCTATCCAATACAATTTACAGGTGGCTCCATACCATGTACAGTATACCTGCCTGCATGAAAATCTTTTCCACTATCTTTGTGAAGAAAATGGTGGTGTAGTAAGCCTTCCAGCTGCCAAAGGAGATGATGCGTGGAAAGTTTACTTTGATGAAGCAGCGGAAGAGATAGTTGATGAATTTGCAATGCGTTATGGAATAGAGTCAATTTATCAAGCAATGACGTAAGTATATCTCCTTGATTCTCATCCAATTTTAGGTACCTGTCTAACTTTACAGTTGGCATCATTAAGCCACAGTCTTTTCATTGCTAATGTACTTTTTTTTAATTTGTAAAGGTATTTCATGTAACTTGTATGTTTTAGAATTGCAAGGTTGAAGCCTTAAGTTGAAATGTACTTTAAGTGTATGATATGATTAAAAACTATTTTTAATGTTGACATAAGTTAAGAAATTGAATAAAACTTAGTGTTAAAATATAACACTTAAATTTATTTGAAAATGTGAATGATAAAATAAGTAAATATTGTTAAATGAATTAGCAGGAGTCATTTACTGTTATAAAAATAACTAAATTTAGCCCCCATGAACAAACAAGCCTTCTGTGACCAGAGAGTAATAGCGTGATTATTGTCTTTTCTAGGCATTTTCATTGTTTATCTACAAAGTACCTGTGCCCAGGTGTTCCAGCTGTGATGAGCACATTGCTTGCCAATATTAATGCTTATTACGCACATACAACAGCTTCATCGGCAGTTTCCGCTAGTGATCGTTTTGCTGCTTCAAATTTTGGAGTGAGTTGCCCAGGATTTTCTTATTCCTGTTGGAGCAATTGCTCCTTGGTCATTATAATATTACTTCAATAGCACTTAAAGTTACTAGGGAATATTGCAATAAATATCTAAGTAAACTAGGCTCAACATAACTTTTTTGTGTTTTATGTTTGGGTTGAAAGTGTGAACTGGAACATTTAAATTGAAACTTTTTCCTGAAAACTGTTGTAGTTGTTCTTTAATATTCTTACACCAAAATCAGATTAAAGAATTCATTTATTATTCTCTCAACCTTCTGGGTTTTAATCAAAATTTAATACCACTTATTCTAGATCCTCTCATTATTTTCACTAATAATTTTACTAAGGTCATCTGTATGCTTATTTGATATCTGACTTAATAGTTTGAAAAAAACTACACTATGTAAATTATGTAAAATCATTTCATAATGCTGAACAAAAATATTGATGAAACATATTTTTTAATTGATTATTTAGAACAATATCCTGTACTTAATTGTGTTTTCTGCTTTTCTGAAAGTTGCTTGCTCTCATTGCAGAAAGAGAAGTTTGTGAAGTTGTTGGACCAATTGCACAATTCCTTAAGGATAGACCTATCAATGTATCGCAACAACTTCCCTGCATCAAGTAATGAGAAGCTTATGGACCTCAAATCAACAGTTGATTTACTCACTAGTATAACCTTTTTTAGAATGAAGGTGAGTTGCTCTTTGATAGGTAATTTAGTACCTGATGGGACAGAGGGCCCCTAATGGGGATTGTGGCAACCATTTGTTCGTACTTAGCCTAGAATAGCAATATGTATGTATAAAAATTGTATTAGCTGCAGGGTCGGCCATTTGGAATGGCTGATCCTTTTCAGTTGCTTTCAATCAACAGTTTGTACTTAAGGAGTTAGTGAGATTAATACAATTACACTGACACACTTATCTAAATTACCAGCATCAGTAGATTTGTTAGAAACACCCAGTTTTTTCAAGTTTGACAAGAAAATCTGTTGTGGAAAGTAAATAAGTCAATTTCAATTTGAAATGGTTAGAAAAATAAAAATAACATATGAATATTTTATCGCTCAATAAAATTGTTTGGCTTTATATAATGACAGTTGGATACAAAAGAAACAATAGATAATTGACATAATAATTTACAGGTATGTGAGGATATAAAATGTGTTGATGAATTTTTTTTATAACGTTCATCCCATTCCCGTAAATTCTCTAACTAAGAACTATCTAAGAATTGACTAATGTAAGCTAGAGAGAGATAAGGTCATGATTACCTAGACTGACTGCTTAAGGTAAATTTCAGCTGGGAAATTCATATTGAATATGCAGTTATTTCAGGACATGCACATCTGACTTTGAAGAGGATTGTCTTACACACATGCAACATTTACCAGACATATGTAAATTATTTCCTCTCAATGTAAAATATGAACAAGAGGGGGGAAAACAGTGGGGTATTCATATTCAGAGTGGTTTCTTCATTCAGACAAATACAGAGTAGGTATGCATTTAATATATTCTCTCATGTTGACGTTTTTAGGTTGGTTAAAAATTTAATCGTATGTTAATAATAAATTTAAGTAATAAAAAGGTGCTCCTTGACAATTTACTGAGCCCAGCCAAATGCATTGACCCCAAAATCATTGACTACCAGTTTTTTGTCTGAATAGATGGTTAAATTTTCTTAATTTATTTATTTACTTATTCATTTGTTACTTCATGTTGCTATTTTATTATGGTAAAATATAACATACATCATATAAAAAACAAAAAGTGTGTACATATATGGTTATTATAAACAATAATGGTTACAGCTAATACTGTACACTCTAAGCTACATAACTACTACATAACTCTATATTTCACTCAGTAAAAATTTCTGTTTAATTGGCCTTTAATATAAATGAGTCATTATGAAATTGTTCAACAGTAATTGCTAATTTTTAGCTATCAATGGTTTGGTGTTGGTTTAATGTAAATATTGGTTTAGCATTTTTTTATAATCTTAATCCCAAAGTATATCAAGACATCTTCATAATATCATTATTTATTTCATAAATCATACATATTTGATACCATTTAACTGTATTTATAGTGATTTTACCATGCTAATTTCATTAAATAGTGATTTAAATGTAATTTGGGAGCTGAAATTGAATGTGGTGGCCAGTTGATGTGAATTATTTCTTTGGATATCTCTTCAGCTGATTCCACTCCTTTCTTTTCCAGGTTCAAGAGCTTTCCAGTCCCCCTCGTGCTAGCACAGTTGTGAAAGACTGCGTAAAGGCCTGCCTCCGGTCCACATATCAGTTCCTATTTGAAAACTGTTATGAGCTCTTTAACAGAGAGTTTCAGGTAATGTATCAATCAGTATCTGCAAGCCATAAAGTTTTCAAAGCACCTACCAAATGACTTACTCACTCTACTAAATCAAACTTAGCATAATTCATCAGTCAAGGTCAGAAAACCTCTACATCAATAAGGACTCATATTTTGTTTCTCTTTAATATTTGTAATCAAGTGAATTTTATCCATAACAGCTAGCTATGTTAGACTTATCCTGACATTAATGTACATAATTAAATAAAACATTCCATGCATTTATTGCATGTTTCCTACTAGAGGAATGTACCACAACTTCTTACAATGATAGTTTTGTTTATAAAATTTCTTGTGTCCAGAAGAAGGGTTTATTGTAGCATGGGGTCAGGTTGTCATTTTGGTGAGACTAAGAAATGTATATGTGTTAAGTTTGTATCCATCAAAACCCACCTTAAACAGTAGACTACCAAATAAGTAATTCTTCCTTTTGCATACAATTCACTTGTTTATACTAATAAAATTAATAAAAGTGTGAATAATACTATTCTCCATTCATTAATTCTTACAATCAGGTTTTGTGTTTCAATACTAGACCTGTTCAGATGCATAAATGGGCATTTAGTGATTGTAAAAGTATAAATAGTGGTAGTGCTATCAGTATTTTTACTCATTTTAAGCTATGGTGTTTTACTACATCACCTTACCCTTCTAATTTCATTTTATGTATGGAAACGAACATTGTAAGTGTGCTTTTATTTTTTTTTAATCTCGTACTAACCCCTTGAATAAGAATATATGTGCATATGCCTTTAAATTCGAATAAATTCTTATTTTGTTTTTAGTTTATTCATGTGCATTGCCATGCAGATAATACTGGAATAATAGCATAACTATGCACGTATACATTTAATTATAAGACAAAACTTAACAAACCTCAAATAACACCACCTTAAGAAGTAAGAAGATGCACAGTAACTAAATTAGCATGCATTGCAGAGGCTGATAGATAAAAAACTGAATAAAACCTTGAAACTCTGAGGGGAGAGGCTGATTTTAAAATATTTATTTATTGTTGAAAAGTATTTTGCTATTACAAATTTCAATTCAAGGTATTTATAATGATAAATAATACAAGGAATAAGGAGTACTACAAGATAGTTATAATTATAAGTTATACAGTGTAATTATAAATACCTAGAAAAAGGAAAAACAGTAGTACAAAATAAAGGATCATACTGAATAGGATTGATTGGAAGAATCATGACTAATATCATTCCTGAACATCAAAATTGAGAATGAAAAAACATCTACACTTTGAGATAATCTGTTATAGTCTTTCATGATTTTAAATAATGGTGTGGTGTGTCTGGACAGTTAAGGAATGTTAAATGTATTAGATTTTTTTGTTACTCTGATGTGTGTGCAAATTTCTAGTTTTTCCAGAAGCAAAGGACAGTAAATTTGGTCATGTAGCAAGTGATATAAAAATATATGTCTAACAACTTTCCTTCAGGTAACTAGTGGGAGTAAATCAAGTTGAATTCTGATAATATATCATGAATATCTCCTTTCACTCTACAGGCGGACCCGAATGAGGCAAAGAAAGAACAAGAGGACCATGGTCCGAGGCTAGACAGCCTGGACTTCTGGCATAAGCTGATAGCGCTCATAGTTTCCGTGATAGAAGAAGATCGCAACAGTTACGCTCCCGTGCTCAATCAGTTCCCTCAGGAACTGAACATAGGGCAGGTAAGGATACCCAGGGGGTCCAGTGGAGGGATGGTAGGGAACCTGAGTTGGGAAGAAGGAACTGGTTCCAACTTCATAATGAACAAATTATTTTAGTAAGATAAGCTGAACAAAATGCACTCAATATGCTCTTCAACCAGGACTTTATTAATAGGGATCATTAGAACTTCTAGAGTGAATGAAATAACTGAATGATATTCCTGATGGCCACCACTTTGGTTCACCATTTTGAAGAGGCCCAATGAACAAATTATAATTTCATTGAATGCACATTAATACTTACAATTTCATTCCTCAATTAACAATTAGAGACAGTAATACAAACTATTTGATTAATGTAATGTAATTCCCCTAAGTAAGAAAGAGAAACTAAAGAAAGATCACAATTAAAAAGTGAAAGGGATCAATTTTGCCTTAATTTACATGCAGATTACTAAAGTAATAGTAAATTCATCCATGTCTTCCATATCATGTGAACCACGGAACATACTCTCATTTCCTATATATCTAGTAGTTTGCCTATCATAAGTTTTTTCATCAACAGAGTTTTTCAGAAACATGACTCCAATGGTTGATGAGGGATAACTTTATTTACAAAAATATTTCTTAATATTGAAATATGAGATAAAATCTTGGAATTTGTTTGGAATGATGTAATTCCTGAATTTTTCAGCTCTCTGCGGCGACCATGTGGGGATTATTTGCAGTCGACATGAAGTATGCTTTAGAAGAACACGAACAGCATCGCCTTTGCAAATCATCTGCCTACATGAACCTTCATTTCAAAGTTAAATGGTTGCACACAAACTATGTGAAGGATGTTCCACCAAAAGGTTCTGTACCAGAATATCCAGCGTGAGTAAACCTACCTTCCTGGTAATGGATTCATTGATTAATTTCTCTTTTCCATTGAAGGGTCAATCTAATATTTGAAGGGCTACAGGCATCCCTGAGTTTTCTTAGCTTGCTGCCTTTGTAGTCTCACTTATGCATGACAAAATAAAACACCATTGATCCATCATTACAATGCCTTAAACTGGTGATTAAAATAAGTGAAAGATGGGGGAAAAATAATAATGCTTTAAATAGTTGTGCCAAGCATGTTCATGATGACTGAAGAATAACAGTGACTGCCATTATAAATGGAATTTCACAAAGTCTCAGCCTCAAATATCTCTCAATCATGTTCAAGTAGGATTTTGAACTTTTACCAAATGGCCTAAGGGGAAATTCAACTGATAACAGAGGTCGATTCCACATGAGTGATGGATAATACACAGGCAAGCACACTAAATATTTAACTGCTCTGAGGTTGTTTGTAGAAAAATTAATTTCCTACTAGGGTCAAAAAAAGTCGGAGGGGAATTCGTAAAATCGGTTAGGTTTGCTGATGACCAAGCATTGGTTGCTCAGTCAGCCAAGTGGTTGCAAGCATTGCTGAGTGAATTGGAGGTTCAGTGCGATAATTATGGGATGAGAATCAATATTAATAAAACAAAGGTTATGCGATTTTCCAGAAAGAAAAAGGCTAAGCTAAGTATTAAAATAGGCGGGGAAAAAATAGAGCAGGTAGAGCAGTTTACATATCTCAGAAGTGTTTTGGACCAATGTGGTCAAAGTGGTAGGGACGTAAGGAGAATAATTGCGCTAGGCAAGGAGGCTTTCTCAAGGAGGAGGGAGTTATTGACGGGGACGTTGAGTAGGGATGTTAAGACAAGACTCGTAAAAACTCTGATATGGAGCGTAGCTATGTACGGCGCGGAAACGTGGTCACTGAAGCAGGAGGATAGACGTAGATTGGAGGCTTTTGAAATGTGGGTGTGGAGAAGAATGCAGAAGGTGAAATGGACCGAAAGGAAGACAAATGAGGAAGTACTTGAGATGGTGGGTGAGGAGAGGGGTTTGTTGAGAGAAATCCTATGGAGGCAGGAAAAATGGATGAAAGGCGTATTGAGCGGTAGTGGAATGTTGAAGAAGGTAATAGAGGGGAGAATGTTGGGCAAGCGAGGAAAGGGTAGGAATAGGATAGGGATGTTGGACGGGATGAAGGGAGGAAGGAAGTACACAGAGATGAAGCGGGACCTGATGTAGAGTAGGTTGGATTGGGTTTTGTTTGGAGTTACAAAATGTTTATTTGATAGTTGTGTCCATCCAAAGACCTACTTTAACTGGTAGATTACCTTACCTACTAGGGTCAACCACAAGATACAACCCATTTGTGGATCTCTGCCAAGGAGTTTGCCTACTCCACTGGAGAGTGGCACAATCAGGTCACAATCAAATATGTGATTTAGAAGGAAATTAACTTAACCTCAGAACTCAACTTGCCAGAGTCACATTGACTTATACAATATGTTCCCTGAAGTAGCTCATGAAGTTGTAATTCCAGATGTTAGATCAGCTTCAGAAAATGAACACTCACACAAAAATCATGTATGCAGGGCCACTTTCACTGAGTATTGTGAATGATATGAAATAAAATGGCCACGGATGAAAACACAAGGGACTAGGGCATCCTAAAAGTAAAGGGGAATATTCATATTTCAGTCACCATGGCCCTCTTCAATATATTTATGAGTTATCATCAGTACAATGCAAGGTTAGAGTGAATCCAACTAGAGGCATCCAAAGTTTCTGCAGGAGATGAAGTGCAGGTGGGGAATGAAAGGAAATCATAGGAAAAGGAAGGTGGAGGTTGAGAAATAGAGATGAGTTGTCAGATGACCTTATTACAAATAGATTAAAGAAGTAAGGGGACAGAGAAGATGAAGATTATTTTGAAAACTAATTACTTTAATTATGTGTACTAAAATACCAAAAAATAAAGCCAAAAGATAAATAATGTCAATGTGATTTCGGGCTTGAATTTATGTCAAAGAATTTCTATTATGGGCAATTCACATGTAAAAACATGTTTCACATAGGCATCTAAATAGTTTTGAATTGAATACAACAGAAAATTATGTGAAAAGTAACTAATATTTATGCAGTATTTTTAATTTGTGTGATAGAGATAATTTAAACACACATCATTCTGTGTGAGCTTCAAGAATAAAACATTATTTTGTTGTTGGAGTCACATTGAACCTAATATTTTTGTCCCAAAGTCAGTGATAAACTCTGCCTAAGACTGAATATGGCCACAAGAGCAAATGCCAACAAGTAATGAGAGGGAAAGCTGAAAAACTATTTAAAGAGAAAGTTCAGGAGTACCTGAAACCATGTGAGAATAAATGGGTGGTACCCAAAATTATTCTAACACAATTTTTTAAAAAAGATACACAATTTTTTGTACAAAAATTATGTGTCTGCTATTCTGAATTCTCCTATTAGCAAGTACTAACTTGGTGTTGATTTGCAGGTTGAAATATCAGCAATCAGAACTCACTGATGCCATGTAACCAAGTATGTTAGAAATGAGGGTTTGTTTAGTTCAGTACAGTCATTTGACGAACATATCCGTTCATTTTTTAATTTGGTTAAGTTTTCCCCCTCATCTTATACAATTGAGAGACAACTGAACGTTTTATCATAACTGAAAATTTAGAGTTAAGCTCATTGTTAATATTCATTTTTGATCCCCTTTATTGTACAAGTAGCTTACATTTACAACTTCATATTATTTCATAAAAAATAGCCAAAACTTAAAAACAATTGAAATAATATTTTATAACTTGATGTTTCCTAAAGATTTTTGTATGTTATTCCAGGTGGTTTGAGCCATTTGTTATGCAGTGGTTAAATGAAAACGATGATGTTTCGTTAGAGTATCTCCATGGTGCCTTCAATAGAGATAAGAAAGATGGGGTATGTACCAATCTTTCATTCTTTCTCATAAAAATTAAATTAATTTCTTACTGTAATTTTCGTTGAGGTACATAATATTTTTATTAATTGCTATAACCATGCAAAAAGATTGTAATGCATTTAATTTCATTAATGATATTCATAGAGTCGACTGCATATTGGAGCTATGGTCATTTAATCAAATGGAATATTATTTTGAATAACTTCATAATGGGTTTCAAATTTTAAAAAACCATACCATGACCAGTGGAGTGGTTCTTCTCTGTAAAATCAAATGTTTCATGTGTCAATGTCTTTGCATAAAACCACTCATCACTCATGACGTATGATAACAACTCATTGCACTCATCATTGAAATCCCTCCAGAAATAATTGACTCATCACATGTAAGGTCCCTCAAAATGAAATTTCACATGATTCATTAAATTAATTTCTTCAATCTGAACTTATCATTTGCTGAATGATCAGCTGAAGTAGTTTCTAATTGGCCATTTTGTGCTGCTTTTCTTATTTCATTGTGTAATGTTTTCTTTTCCATAGTTCCAAAGAAGCAGTGAACATGCCCTCTTCTCCAATTCTGTTGTGGATGTCTTTACTCAACTCACTCAGTGCTTTGATGTAGTCTCCAAACTTGAGTGCCCCGATCCTGAAATTTGGAAACGGTACATGAAACGCTTCGCAAAAACAATAGTTAAAGTATTAATAGCTTATGCAGATATTGTGAAGAGAGATTTCTCCGGTCATCTCAAGGAAGAAAGAATAGTAAGTGTAATGCTATTTATACTTTTAACTTGTTTATTTTGTATAATTATTTTCAGAGTCTTGCATGTAAATTCATGCAAAAGTTGGTATCTTGGAAAATGTAAAAGCATTTCCCCGGTGTATCTTTCAAGAAGTAAAATATAAATATTTTATCCATCTGATCAAATTCATCCTCCAGCTCAGATATATTTGCAGTTACCCATTGCTGTTTTCCTGCAATTTTAATGAAAACACCCTTAATTAATTAAGTTATCAATGGTCATGTACAAGGGTGGGATGAAATGTTTCTGGCTTGACCTAGAAATAGCACCTGCAGATCTAATTTTTAGCTTGTATTCTATAATACTATATCTCTTAAGGTTCCATACACATTTTTAAGTTGATTGCTCTGTTAGTATTCATTTGAGAACTGACTGAACAAGACACCTCAATTACTTGTGTGAAAATGGAAAAATCAGAGAAGCATGCAGTCATCAAATACTTCTATTTAAAAGGCCTAACACCACTTCAAATTAAAGAACTGCATTGAATACTAAAAGACTCTTCTCCTTCATATTAAATGGTTAAACAGGGGGTTTATGAAATTTAGAAAGGTTGTACAAGCACTTTTGACAAACCACATTCAGGACACCCCGTTTAAGTCACAACTATTAAAATGATTGAAAAAATTCATAAAATGGTGATGGAAGACCATAGATTAAAAGTAAGTGAGATAGCAGAGACCTCAAGGAAGTCAACTGAATGTGTTCACAATATTTACTTGAAAAATTGGGCATGGAGAAGCTCTGTGCTACATGGGTGCCACGTTTGCTAACACATGAACAAATATTGACTCGAAAATTGTTTCAATCGAAAATTTGGTGCCAAGCAAAACCTCAGCAAATTTTTGTATAATTTATAATTATGGATGAAACTTGAATTTTGAATTCTTCACTACACTTCTGAAAGTAAAACACAGTCAAAATAATGGATTGGACCAAGTGAGCCAACACCAAAGAAGGCAAGAAAAAATTATCAGTGAAAATGGTTATGGCGACTGTTTTTGGAGATGCCAAAGGAATTATTTTCATTGATTAAATGAAAAAGGGTAAGACTATTGGAGGATAACACTACGCAGCTATTGAAATGTTTAAAGGACAAAGTGAAAAATAAATTACCTCACTTAGTGAAGAAAAAAATCTTGTTTCACCATGAAAACGCCCATTCATCAGTCATTGCGATGGCTAAAATCTTTGAATTGTTCTCCTATTCACCATATTCAACATATTTAGCCCTCAGCGACTATCATCAGCTTCCTAACCTGATAAATTGGCTTAGAAGTAAAAAGTTTGAGAGCAACAAGGAAGTCATCAATGCCATAAATGAGTATTTTGAGGGACATGGCAAATCAGATTACAAAACTGGTATCACTGCACTAGATCACCATTACAATAAATGTATTAATCTTTAGGGCGATTACATTGAAAAATAAAGCAAAAAAACAAAAGAGTTAGTTTTCTTTATGAGGCCAGAAACTTTTCACTCCACCCTCGTATGTAGTGCCATGGGATTATTGTTCAATCACACTAATCACCATATGTGTCCAATTGTAAGTTGGTTGTAATGATTGGTATCTTAAATTTTGAATTTTGAATTTACTTCTCTAAATAAATAATCTATATATAGCTTGAAATGTTATATGTCCTTATGTTGCATGATTGCACACTTTTAGTCTAGCTGGTATTACAAATGATATTACTTTTGTTCTCAAGTTAGATATACTTATTCATTAATTGGCTCTTTAAATTGGCATTCATTGGCTCTTTAAAATTGGATAATAGAAAATTATCTACACTTGAAAGAATACATCCTTGATCTTAATACTAACATAAATTTATTGTAACACTTTTTCAATGCATAGTTACATGTATTTAGAGCTGAAATACAATATCTGAATTAATAAAAAAGTAGAAGAAATATTTCTCCCAATTGGTTTAATGTGACACCTAGCCATATGATCTAAGGAGTTCCTTAACTTGTCTTTTCACCATCTGTTGCTTCATATTGCAATTAAAACTGTAAAACAGAGATATTTTCTTCCTTATGTATACTCCCTTTCATAAATAAATTGAAGTATATCCTTTAAAGCTTTGCAACTTGTATGAACCTCAATTGAATGAACTTACTACTCCAATCAAATCATTTCTTTTTAACAAAATATAACTTATGATGCTGACAAAGAGGACAAATATGTCATTTTAAGTTATTATTCTGCATGAAAAACTTAAATTACAAGAAAACTTTCAAATATATTTGGATACATTGCTCTATATTAATTCAATGTCTCCTACATTAACAAGTTATGCTGTTAATATGCTATAATTTCATCCATAGGCATGCATTCTCATGAACAATATCCAACAACTAAGAGTGCAATTAGAAAAAATGTTTGAATCAATGGGTGGGGAAAAGTTAGAAGAGGATGCTGCAAATATTTTGAAGGAATTGCAGCAGAATCTGAATGCCGCCTTGGATGACCTGGCTCAAGAATTTGCCGTAAGGTGAGTCAAATATTCAAAATGAGGTACAATGTACATCATTCAGCATTCATAGTGAGTGGTAGAACCTGTTCCTGAGCGAAGTTATGTTGGCTGAAATGACATCAAAATCAAAACTGAAATAAATATATGTTTTCACTACTCAATTCTGAACTACAAAATTTGTAAATGTATATACTGATAGAACCATTTGATGAGTTTTGAGTATATTATATTAGAGTACACTTGCTAAATGTGTTTTTGGGAAAAGGTCTGCCTTGAATACTTGACTTAGCCATTATGTGTATGGGTATATGGCAAAGGAAGGTTCCATGAGCATAATTAATGTCATTTTATATGATGAGAGACTTGGAATATCTGTGACACAAAGGTATTTTTAGCTGTAGAATATAAAATCAACCTCTATTTGATGATTTCATAGTTAGACCAGGAGGGAATGTGAGTAGTAAGAAAGTTCAGAATTAAAGCTTTTGTAATGTGAGAGATCCTCAAGAATGAGGCATATAATGATGGCAGCTAAAGGTCAGGTAGCTTGAAAGATGTAATATGTGATGTTTAGAAAAGAGAAAAAGAGTGACTGACAGATGCTGGCAAAGAAAAAAATATGATGGGATGAAAATTTTGAGAAAAAGCATACGAGAGAAAAGAGTTGGCCAAGAAAGTTCAAGGGTTAACTTGGTCATTTAGGTATCTTGTAATTTTTTTTAATTTGGAAGAATTGCATGAGTGTGTTTTGAAATATTGGCAACATGGAAAAATATTTGCTAGAAAATTTCATGAGTACTTTTGTTAGCATATCTGATATAACTAGGATACTTGATTTCAGTAAGGAAACACATTGATGGTTATTTTAAGATTTTAATACAATATAATCTATGTGCCCAAGCTGTTTATCTTATCAAACTGAGATATTACCCATACATGTAGACATTTTAGATTTTATCAACTTCTATTCATTCTGGGAAGAAAACTTTATGTTTTTAAATGACCAATAGCTTATTAAGTGTAAACAAAACAAATAAAAACCAAGACCACTACTGCCAATATTAATATATTAAAAGAATGATTCACTGTTTGTCTATGTTCTCTTCATGATGCATAACTCATGTCACTTAATAGGTTTTGATTGTAAATTTTACAATGAATAATTCCAAAGTACATAATTAAAATCACTTTTGCAGGTGTAATTAAATTTTTCACTTCCAATGCATAATATTTTGAATATGGCTGTAAGGTTTTGGTTATACCACTGTTCTTAGATGATTGTGAAATAGTAATGTATTGCCAAGATATACATTCACATAACTTTCTTTCTTTAGTCATTTCTTTTCTCTTTTGTTATCATGTAATAGGAATTTATCTTGGAAGAATGTTAATATGTACTCATTGTTTCTACATTCCTATAATATATTGTTGTTTGAAACAAATGAATTTTTACTCTGCTGAAAAATAAGATATTTTTAAAGGATTTAGTATTGGTTAATCAAGTTAAAAATCCATATTGCTAAAATAATTAATACCTATCTTATTTGTGTTTGTATGTTTATCAGTGTTTATAATCCAGCATTTGTAATGAAGGTTTTTGCAATGATACACTAATGACGTCTAGGTTTTCAAGTCAATTTCCTCCAACATTGATACATTAGGTTAGATGATAGTTTTGCTGGCATTGAAGTTAGCATATTCCAGTCCAAAGTGAAAGCCATCAAATTCCACCCAAGTTGATGAATAAGAGATTAATCCAAAAAACATCACTGTAATCAATGTGGCATTTGTTTCTAATGCTATGGAACCTCAGAATAGTGGCATGCACTTTATTTATTTGCACAACACCATAAAAATTATTTAAATCCAAATTTTTCATTCTGAAAGACCAAAGTATAGATAAAATGACTGGTTACTGAAAAATTGTCACACATCCTCCGCTAAAAGATTTCCCAACCTGTAAGAATCATGGAGCTAAAAGTTAAAATTTCTCTCTCCTTGTAGCTTGGAGCCGAGGATAACTGCTAGTGTTAGAGAGCTTGGGGATCTGCTCTTGTCAATCAAGGGAGGTGGCCAAGTTACTCTCAATCAACCGTCCCAGAGGAATGCAGTGGCTGCCGAAGCAGATGAAGTCCTAAGGCCACTTATGGATCTCCTTGATGGTATGTTTCCTTATGCAGTATTGATTAAAAACTAATATTACTTATTGTAATATATTATTCATTGTCATAATATATGTGGGTGGTCTGAAAAGTTTCCGACTCAGAAAATTTCAGAAAAAATGTCTTGAATCTTTGTTAGGCAGGAAACTTTTCAGACCACCTTTGTGTATGGTTTTAGAGAAGTAATGTTAAATGTTTTCAGGCCTCTAGATTTTAAAGTTTTAGTGCATTTTCTCTCTGATAATGTGCCATTAGCTATCGGGTTCAGACAGTGCAAAAGTTGAATTGAGCCAAACAATTCGACCAAGAAAAGGCTTCATTGGTTTAAAAAATTTCAAGATAAGTGGTTTTTAATCTTTATGACCCATTAAGCAAATGCATGACTTCAACAAGATCTGAAACATTGAGTATGACCTCAATCTTTTGAGATAAAATCTGAAATTTTTAAAAATTTCTTCAATTCAAAATAATTTTCCATCATATATTTTTTTTTTAATATCCAAGATACAAAATTACATGTAAAATATTGGCACAAAATTAAAAAGAGAAATTACCATGGTGAAGAGAGACACATGAATTGAAATTTCATGCTTGAGAAGTCTAGTTCAAAATATTTACAGAGTACAATGGGTTTGGAATTAACTAATCTTCAGTCATGTTTTTGATCCAATTATAGCTAGTAAGTCCAGAAGTATGAGGAAATTTTCTGTAGAACTTTAAGGCTAGATTATCTATCTGGTTGAAGATTTTAGACAATTTACATTGGCTAATGTCTAACATATTTCTTGACCTTTTATTATGGCTGCGTGAATTTCCTCTTAATACAAAGTTATTTACATGATCTATTACATAAATTAAGCACTGGCAAATGTATAATGGTAGGCTGAAAACTAATTCACACCTGCTTGTAGACAACAAACAATATGACCTTAAAGGCACTCCTGGTGGCATGTAGAAGTAACATTCCCCCTCAATACGCATGCGTAGGTTTGAGGCTGTTACATTCATCCAGTCTATTTGAGAATCGGAAGTATGGAGACGTGTTCTAGTGCCATGTCAATGCGATTTAAACAGTGTGCTGTTATCGAATTTTTAACTGCTTAAAAGTGGCTCCTACTGAGATTCATTGTCCTTTAAAGGCTGTTTATGGCGATGATGCTGTTGATAGGTCTACCATAAATCAATGGGTAGTAAAATTTTGTGGTTGTGAGCTGGGAAAAGCCATATTGTTGATGAATCAAACAGCGGACATCCGATCACTGCCACAGTTGATAAACATCACAATCTCATCAAAGATTTGATTCAAAATGATTGGCGAATCACTCAAAAGCATATCGTGAACCATATTGGAATACCTAAGGAAGATGTCGGCTTCATTATTGAACAATTGGGATACCGTAAATGTGTGCATGATGGGAACCATGTCAACACACAGACAAGAACAAACAAAATCCTCCTTATTCCCCTGATCTTGCACCTTGTGATTTTTATTTTTTTCCTCAACTCAAGAAACACCTCGAGGATAATCATTACACCTCAGACGATGAGGGGAAGGCAAAAATTTTATAACAGCACGTTGTTTACCTCACGTTTGCATAGCACTAGAACATGTCTCCATACTCTTGCTTCTCAAAAGACACTGGATGAATGTAATGCCCTCAAACCTGTGAATGCGTGTTGAGGGGGAATGTTACTTCCACATGCCACCAGGAGTGCTTCTGAAGGTCAATTTGTCTGTGGTATATAAGCATGTGTGCATTATTTTTCAGCCTACCCTAGTATATGTTAAAGACCATCACTTTTAGCCTGACAAATAGTGGGTGACAGTGATCATGATGGCCAGAGCTGGCTATTATCCCAACTGCTTTCTTTTTAACATAAGCAGAGCTTTGGTGTCACTTGCATCTCCCCAAAGCCTTAGACCACAACTTAGGTGGCTTTAAAGAAAGGCAAAAGGGCAAGTCCCAAATATCCACAGGAACACAGCTTTTAAGTCTCCTGATTAGGAAGATATTCTTGGAAAGCTTTCTGTATATTGCAGTTACATGACTTTTCCAGGAAAGATTAGAGTCAATTTAAATCCCTAGGAGATAGACAGAGCTTTGAGCTTTACTAGTACTTCTAAGGTTTCATATAAGATATTGTGTTTTTTTCACAATTTAAAAAATAGTTTATTAGCTGAGAACAAGTCAATAGCACGTGCACTAGCATGTATTTCAGTTCTTCATGTGCCTCATGTACCAAAAGTGATCAATACTCTTGATGAGTCTCACACATATTTCATTTTCTTTAATTCCAGGATCCCTTACCTTGTACGCACAGTCCTGTGAGAAAACTGTCTTAAAGAGACTTCTAAAGGAGCTATGGAAGATAGTGATGAGGATACTGGAGAAAACTGTTGTCCTGCCACCAATGACTGATAAGAGTGTGAGTAAAAATTGCTAGATATTTTCATGTAACACACATATCCATTTAAGATGCATTAAGATCATTGAATTTTGGTAAAAATAATTTGTTAAAATTACCTTATATTTGAGTATTTAATTGGTAAAGTAACAGGATATTCTGAGGTATATTAGTCTACAGTTTTTTTCTTGGAAAATTAGAACCATTACAATAGATAGTAGTTTACCTCTTAATCGAAAGTCCATTGCTATCATAAGACATACACATCCAAACCACATTAACCTTCAATTCATTGATGACTTCACAAAATTCTCTGCAGGACTTTCCTCAAGAGGTCAAGAAATTTGACACAAACTTGAAACAAAATTTTATGAAATGTTTCCCTATCATGTTTCATTGGTTATAAACAGCTATGCATTAGGAAATATTTGTGTAGCATTATCATGTATCCTCCTGTAAGGTGTACATATAATTCAATCAATGCTGTTTTAAAGAGAAAAAATGCTACAAGAGAAAGCATAATGTTAGTGGAATTTTAAATTAGGTTGAGTAACACCGTGTGGTGGGAACATTAAAATCGAACTTCAAAATTGCCAGATTTTAAATTAAAAAACTTAAAATATTCCTTTGATTCCCTATTAGGGCAGTAAAATCATTTACATTTTATCTGTCCATTTGAATGCAAAGCCAATTAACCTAAGAAAGGTATTTGTTAAATTTTCAATTTCATGTTCTTGAAAAATTTACTTGCATCCACCAGTCTTGCATCTTCAGTCTTCACGCTGGACCAAGTGTGTTAAAGTCAAGGGAGATTATGTAGAAAAATAAAATAATCTTTTAATTGAAAATCGCAGTTTTTCATTGTCCAACCAAGAACTTTTCATTGTGCCTTGTACTACTCTCTTACCTGCTTCCCCTGTGTCAGTATTGTGCTTTTTCATTTTCTGTAAGCATTCTCTTGGTTCCTCTTATACTTGTTCCAATCAATATAACCACTTCCGTTTTTGATGAAAAAATATTATATATACACTTAACTCTCAATTATTTATGCGCAGATTATTCGTTTTGAAGAATAACCTATTTTTTTTTCTCAACACCTCGAAATTTTAATGGAATTACAAATGTAAATATAACTAAATGCCTTGCTACTTTGATATACTCATACTTCTTTTCAAATACCAGTTTGAAATGCCTGAATACCTTAAAAGTTTTGAATTTCCTAGATTGAAAAAAATGTCTATAGTATAGTGTTTTAATTTAAAGATGTTTTTACCAACCGTACTTTCCCAGAATCGTTTTCCTTGTATGAATTCATTAAACTCAAGAATTTCATATTCTCCTTTAAAGCAAGGAAACATAGTTTCACTCTGCAACAAATAAGCTATTAGCAATCAGCACTACATTATTTTGATTGGTGCTTCTTCTCATTATGAATTTGAATCTGCATCAGAGATCATTTTTTTTTTAATTAGTCCTTTCCCAGTCATTTGTCTTTTCCTGGCTGTGATTGGTTAAGCTTTCTGAGGAAAAAAGTTCTACTTTTCAAACTGTGATAGTTTTGTATTCTTGTTAATTCTACCTTAATAAAATGGCTGAAGAAATGTACTTTCCATAGCTGAAAAACTCAAATTAATCACACATAACACAAAAGGAGAGTTTCCTCCTATGTATCCATTTATATTTTGTCTATCTATATCTTCCATGTATTTGGTTGTCTGTAATTTGCCATATGTCCATTAGCATGGATAATCAAGAGTTCACTGTACTTAGTTTCTTCAACTATCATTTATTGTCTTGCTTTTATCCCCATTTCACTCCATCTCACCTATTGTATCTAAGTGGAGTATAATATTATTTAGATTTCAACCCATTCATTCTTCACTGTTGGAATGTCTTCATTGTGCCATCCCCTCGAACGTTTTCTTCCTGTCCAATACTTCTCCACCCCCAAGAGAAGTATGTGCAGTTGTCGCAATTCAGGGGTACTTTGTCTCCTTTGACACTTAAATGTGTTCTTCTCCCCCATCAATGGGTTCAAACCTTTTGAAATTTCAATGTAAAGCAACATTGGTTTTTAACATGTACTGTCCTTTTTTTGGAATTGCAGATGATACTGAAGAACTTAACAGACAATGCCAAAAATTTGGCAGCTAATGCCAAGATAGAGGATATGTCCCGTTTGATAAAGAACCACATGGTTGTGAAACAAGATGTGAAGAGTGCCCTCAGTGGAGTAATGGTGAGTATAGGGGAATACTGCAGGAATATTCAATAAAAAAAAATAAGTCTTTCCATCCATTATTACATTCATCATATTTTGATAGTATTATTTGAATATTTTACACAGTTTTAAAGAACTTTGTCATTCAGAATTGTACCTACTGTGTTGATACTATTATTACATGTAGTAATTAGATTTTATCACTACAGAATACAATTAATTGTTGTATTTTTTCATTCTTTCTTATTACAAAAAATATTTGCATCCTCTAGAAACATTTTCTTTTCAAAGTTTTACGTAAATCTTATCATACAGTATTTAAAATATTTAGGTGATACAATTGAAACAGAGTACTTTTTCTGATGTTAAAGATAGTATACATCATATTAACCTTCCTTAATTTCAATAATTTTTGGCAGTTTTTCCTAGGCGTGAAAAGGTAATTCCAACTTTTGCCAGGTAGATTTGGTTTTATCAAAGGTGAAGTGAAGATTAGCATAATCACCACTGCAATCAAAAAAATTTTGTTGAAGGAAAAAGGTTTTTAATATTTGTTAACACTTATTATGACAACAGGACATCTCCAAGGAGGTGGAGAAAAACCTTTCCCCCAAGCAGTGTGCAGTTTTGGATGTGGCACTGGACACGATAAAGCAGTATTTCCATGCTGGTGGTAATGGCTTGAAGAAAACATTCCTGGAGAAGAGCTCAGAGTTGCAGTCCCTACGATATGCCCTCTCCCTCTACACCCAAACAACTGACACTCTCATCAAAACATTTGTTACGTCGCAGACCAAAGAAGGTGAGCAAATACAAGAAATCATTATGCCTTTTAGGATCATATTAATTTTGTACATGTCATACTTGTGTGTTGTCTTTTTCTAGACTTTGTTACTTTAAGTTATTATTAATCATTTCCTTCTATGTCTTTTAGCTTGTTTTTTTATGTTACTGTGTTAAAGTGTAAGTTGACTTCACCAAATATCATTATATCTATAAACTTTTTTCTTGTAATTTTGCTATAGAGACAAAACATGTTTAAATGTCCCCCCATGCTTATAAGGGAAAACAATGGAAACAATTGAAAAGCAGTTGGATGGGAGCATTTCATATTTATTTCCTTTGTACAGTGATATGTTAATCTGGCTTCCCATGAAATGAATGCTATTTTTAAATTAGATACAGGGGTATAGACCACTCACATTCATTCATGGTATTCCACCTATTGAAGATAATTTTGGGTAGTCATTAATGCATTTTATTAAACTATTTATTTCTGCATATAATAAGAAATTACATTTGCCCAACTATTGACACATGGTTACAGATTGTGAAAAGGTTACTTTACTTTAAGAACACTAGTACCTATTGTTCGTTATTCTGTAAAGTCATGGGTGCACACAGTCAAAAAAACTGAATTCCCTGATCAGAAGAAAAATTGGCAGATCAATAAAAATGAATATGCATTGTGTACCACTGATTATATCATGCGTATTCCATAGAGTTCTTATAATATGAAACACTTTTTTGGCGGAACATACTCATAATACTAATGAGCTCGTTATCATTAAATATCACTTCTATGATGGTATCCTACCTACTTGAAGCATATATGTTAATAAATAGGGAGATGGTAGGTACCTATGTGACTATTTGCTGAGGAAATAGAAATGTGTACGCTTAACTATTTTAAAATTGGTTGGCAATTATATTTACATGCCTAAAGAAAGCCTAAGGTACTTTGATGTCTATAAGCATTTTACCAAATATGTAATATTATTTTAACCCCATGGAATATGTTTAAGTACCCCTAGACTTTGCTCTCAATAAACAACTGATTAGAAATTTTAAAGAACACTGACTAACCAATCAAATTATGAGTAGATTATTTTAAAAAGTAGTTTCTATTTTTTCTACACATAAACTGTGTTGACATAACCAAAACAAATATTAGAGGGTCTATCTCTATAGAATCCTTTTAAAGTAAATCCTGAAATTTAATTGTAAGAAGCCGGGGACTATTCCATATTTTTCTGTAAAAAGAAGAAACATAGGGTAAAAAACAGAGATTCTGAAGGGTTTTCACCTGACTCTCATTAGTTTTTAAGTAAACATCTGAAATATCAGCATGTGTACTTGCATCCTGAAATTATTAAGTAAGTACCAATTCTGTTTTAGCCCAAATGTTTTGTGTTAATCCTAATATTTTTTAGGATGGATATTCTGCAGAATAATTCAATTCAAACATTGTGTTGAACTGAAACAGTGTGAGAAATAATTTCTACCCACTACCTAGATGCCTGGATTTATTTTTATTTGATAATGGGAAATCTTTTTTCCCATAATAAACATTCATCATGTCCCAAAGCCAGAGTAGAAGTGATGAATAATGTTATGCATTCATTAGTAGTTGATGCATAGGGATAGAGTAGCTGATTGGTTGGAATATCAGCAGATAACCTATATCTTCTCACTCTGGCAGTTTTTTAGTCAAGGAGACTAAAGTTAATGGAAGCTTTCATGCAAATTATCTGTTGAAGTTATGTTTACAATGCAATAACTGATAAAGTTGCATCACATCAACTTACTTAGGTAATATTCAATTAGTTTCAAATTATGAAATTGTTAACTCAATATGCAAGATAGCCAGTATTATCAATTAGTTTCAGAAACAATGAGAAAAACAAGTGCAACTGATGAATTTTTCTCAAGAACTACTTTGGTGGAAATTATTTAATTAATGAACATATAACTTCATTGTAACATCACAACCAGAAGGTAACCTTTTGGCCTCACACCTAAACTACTACTGTCCCACAATATTAGTTGACATTATATTTTTAAATTATCTCTTTCGTTCATTCTTAATTCCCAAGCCTGTTCTCAATGGGATGCCAACATCAATTATTATTATGTCTGGCAGTCAATGTTCAACATCCAATTTATTTTATGTGGATGATAGAAGAGAAGACTAGAGACACTGGGATCGTCTTAGAACAGGGAGAGAGAAAGTTTTAAAAATTGACATTTCGATCATTATTTATTAAACTACCAATGTGTTGCACACCAAGATGCCATTACTATTCCTGGTTTAATTGGCATAATAATTAAATTGTTGCTCTAATAAATATTGAACTAATTACTAATGCCTAACTTTTTTAGTGCAAGCTAAAGTGTTAGTAAATAATCAATGGTTGCCAGGAAATTTGCATATTAAAGTGTAATGTGTTATCTACAGTTCATCTATTATTGAAATTTAGACAGTGGTATAGACCATTGCTGAACAATCATCAGATTGAATGCTGGGAGGCCTAAGATGGCTGTGGTGCATACTGGCCACTATAAGTCAGAAGTAGCCCTTAACATGTTAAAATAGAATATAAATAATACAGTAAACTCTCAAGTATCCATATTAATTGATGCATGATAATGCATGGATAGCTGAAAGAACTGAAAAATATGGATTCAAGTTGTATGATTTAATATAGTTTTAAGAAGCAAGTGACTGTGATTAAGAAACAAAAGTATTGATAGTACAAAAATGTTAAAATTGAAGCATTCAATACTACTGACAACTTTTGGTTTTGTGATCAAACTTTAAAACTTTTAAAAAAGCCAAGGTAATCCAAACTTGAATTTTTTAAGAGTACATAAAAGTTTCAAAGCATTTAATATATCTATGATAGTATTTATATTGATATTTTGAAGTACTTGGAAGAGAATAGCATGGCTAATTGAGAGCTTACTGTACATATAATATAAATTGATGATAATATATGAATTAGATATTTAAGAGTAAATCACTGTAAATTAACGATATCATATGACATTTTTCTTAACAACTTGGCATCACAAGGTATCAACCGCTGTGTCACTCTTGCTGTCTTTGACACCATGAATTATGCATGCATTTCTTGAACACTAACCAATATATTACTTTGTAACATATGCTAATTTAGATGAAGATGGTAATTATATTTTTGTACATATATAATCATGTAGTCAATGGAATTTGATTTCAATAAGAAGTGATTACACTAGGGGCATTTAAATAACCATTTCCACAATTATCTATCTCATTAAAATGTGATTGAAATGGCATAACATTTAGGCATATTTATTTTGGTTTCATATTTCGTTATTATCTTCAAATTGTTGTTTTAACCTTTCACAAGAATAAATGGTTTTGTGAATCATTTAATTTGTCTCAATCGGCAACTGAACTGTGTTCCACATTTTAAGTTGATTTCACTTCTTCACCTTGTGTTTCCTTCATCCATCTCCATCATTTCCTCTTCACCTTGTGCATGATTCTGTAATTGTTTCTTTCTTTCCCTGTTTGTTTCTAAACAAAAGTCCCCCTTAACGACAAAAACACCCTTAGGCAGCGCTCTATTTCCACGGAGAGGGAGGAAGAAAGTATGGAGGGCCTAGAGGAACCCCTAAAAGCCAAGAAACCCAAAGAACCCCCACGTCAAGGTAACCGAGCTTAGCATCACAAGTCACTCAAGCTTCCCATCAGCAACAGCAGCAGCTAGTTGAACACAGTAGATGAGATTTTAAATGGAATGAATAGCCCCAAATTTCGATAACTTTATAAATGTGTATATCATGTATTGTTAATTTAGATAATAATTTCTTACCTCAACAGTAGCCTTGCAGAACACGTATGCTCAATTTTAGCTACCTCATATGACAATGATTTTCAATACATAGTTGACTAGTTTTTATGCTATGCTACCTGCCTTAAATAAAAGAATGACCTATGTTTAAATATAGATCCCAGAAGATTAGCTTCTGACTAATAGCAAAAATTGTATTGAATAGCTTTGACATTGTTTGACAGAGTATTTCTGGTTTGCACCTTTTTATTAATGGCACTAAAAGGTTATATGTTATTTATCAGGCATTTGACCTATACTTTAATTTTAAACATGAAATAAAATTAGAAAAAGCTGAAGGTCTAAAAAAATAAACCCTTAAACTTCATTATAATTTGTTTCCATGATTGAAAATTAACTGAATATTTGAATATATATCCATTCATCAGCATGAATTGATATCAATTATTTATCAGAATATCATTTAATAACTTTGATGTGGTTGGAACCAGATGTGCTACAGTCATGATGGTCCCTTACCTGCGGCGTATATGTGGACCACATGCCCTTTCTCAATCCTTTCACTCTTATTGCATTTTGGGCAATTAAGAACACCCTTGTGCTCTATGCTAATGGTATACATGCTGTCCATGACTGCCTTTCTGTTTTAATGATCGATATTTATGTCAAAACATGAACACTTCCACAGTCATTGATTTGTGCCATTCAGATTGATCAGATTTAAATTAAATAAATATAAAATAGAATCATTGCAACATTCAAGGATTCAATTTGAGCAAGAATATTTGGACTCAATCATAATTGAATTGACCATGAGCTTTATTTTTGACAATTTTCTCAATTTTAATATTGTCAGATAAACTGCCCATTGGTTAAGCTATGTATGTTTATACTTGTTAAATATTTCTATCAGTAAGTCAATTTTCCTGGGTTCTTAATTATCAAGCTTCTACCTATTTAAATTTTTGCTACATTCAAATGAGACTAAATGAATTTTTTTAACAAATAATATTGCCTTTATAAAGATTAAGTATTGTGACAATGTTCATTAATAAACAGCAAATAAGCTAGATGACAGAAATTAATGTTCATATTTTTGCATCTCAAGAAATTAATTATTTACCTGAGATAAAAACCTAAAGTGAAGCAGATTTCTTAACTGTAACAGGAAGAGATTCCAATGATAGCAGTAGACTGAAAAATTATGATATTAATTAATTCAATAAGAATGCAGTTTCAAAATATTTTTTTCTTAACATTAAATAAAAAGACAGGATATACTCATCATACCAAGCTGATTAAAAATTGATGGTGCACATTTTGGCTTACCAGTTATGTAACACTGTCTTTAATATCAGTCGTTGATTGAACTACATATTTATAAACATTTACATGCCATTTCTTTTCATTGGCTAAAATATTTGTGAAGGAAGCAGTGGAAGAAATTGAATTTAGTAAAGTGAAACTCCTCTCAATAACCACTCCTATCAAGCAACTACACTCTTAATGATGTTTTTAATGGATGAATCATTCTCAATGTATTAATTACTCATATTCAAAGACCACATGACACATATTCACCAATTATCCCTACTTCAGCCTGAATTTGCCTTTATTTCAGTGTCAGAAGTAAGTTACCTCTCCCAGTTTCTTCCAACTTCTGGGAATAAGTTCCTCTTGCTGTGGCATTATTTCCATTACCCCCTGTAGACTTCAATCCCTCAGACTTAGCCATTGACTTTTCCAAGACACACTAATGACCATGCACCAAGAACCCAACTAATGCCAAGGTTCAACACTTTATCAAGGTAGCTCCTCCAACCTATATCCCCACTGCATCTTCACTTATAGAACAGCTAGCTCAGGGAAAAAATCAGCACCATAACTACTCGATGCACTGCAAAAAGGACATTATTTTAACAATGACACTAATGCTAATGAATATCATTGAATGCAAATATTTTTTTTTCTATTAGTTCAAAACTTGTCACTCAGCTTAGGGTTAATATAAAGAGAAGTGAACATACATTTATCAATTATGCCCATATTTGCGTTACCATGCCAATTTTGGAAGTAAAAGAATATTTTAACAGTTGACTAAAACAAAAACATAACAGACTGACTGACAACTAAGATGGCATATTGAAGCATGAGGCTCACCTGAGTTTCAATAAATACAGTTATAGCGTGATCTACACTTTTAAATTTTACTGTATTTTATCTAATAATTTTCAGAGTAAGTGACTGACTTATTGTACTTGCCTTGATTTCAAATAAGAAACTGAAAGGAAAAAATAAATAACATAAACATGAAGAGACTTGTCAGAGTTTGATTCTTCTAGTACTGGTGTAAATCTTAACCTCAGAAAATCAGTGTGTTCAGGATGCTGGAATGATGAAATAACTAGTTCTACTTGTATAACAAAAGCACTCTCAAATATTTATTTTCCTTTTGTGGGCTTGGAGAGAAATAGGCACGAGCAAAAAATTAATCAAATTCAGTGCATAGTAATTTAACCTACTCTACTATTTAGTTTGTTCTTATGAATTTTTTACTAAGAAGTTCAGCAGATTGGAATGCAATGACTCACATTTCAAGTATCTGATATGGAATTAACAAGTTTTAACACATTGAAAATCTTCCTTCAAAGGAATAGATATCCTCTCATCTCAACTTACACAGCCTTTACTGTGAAATCTGTTCAATGCAGCCTGATTATAAATTCTATGATATAAAAGCTTTAAAAATGAAAGCAAAACAGCAATAAGTTGGCTCGCTTATGATATGAGTGATGCATGGATATGATGCTAGCTGCTAATGCTGAATGCAACCTTCTGAGTCATGGGAGCAAGAAACTGCTCCAATTATATAAATATAAATTTTCTCTTTACTTGTTAAATAATATTTTAAAATCTTATATAGCAGATATTACAGCAGAATAATTTTACATAGGTAGTTTAATTGAGAGCATGTTTAAAAATTCATTATATCAGCTGCAGCTTTGCGTTATTCCATTTCCAACTAGAAATGAATGCAAATTGCAATTAAACTTTAACATATTTTCTGAATGATGAATAACTCTCCCTTATTTTTACATGTGATGTTCTCTCCTTTGTCATGTACCTGTTCCTAGTTCAAAGCATTGGTTTAAGAAGGGTCCTCATAGTTCAGAGGGGATGTGAATAGAGAAAAAATCAGCTTTGGCCATTAAATACACAATTGCACATTCCCAGAAATGTACTTACAGACTTGGAAGGTTTCAAAAAGTTATTTTTGAAGCTGCTGACTTGGTTATGCACACTCAAAATTATCAAATTAATAGCCGTTAGCAATTAATTTCAATTTTTATATTAATTTTAAATTATTTCAGTAATGCTAATGGGAGTATTCTCAATTTTTTACTTTGGATACAAATGAAATTGTAAAGAGATGAGCTCTTTTTGATAAGAAAAAATGGAGAAAGTCAAAAAGTGTATTACCAAAAAAAAAGTCAAGATACAAACTTGTACAGAGGCTGCCAAATACTTATTTCCCTCCTTAATTAATTAAAGAAATATTGTCATGTTATTCCAGCCTCAACAATATTATTCCCATCAGGAGCATTATTGTTGTCAAATTGTCGCATGTTATTTATTGATGTTTGGAAGACTTTGAATAAAATATTACAGCTGATGTAGATACCAATAAATGAAGATTGTTCTACGTACATGCAGTGTCTAATCACATTTATTGTTCCATTGGTTATACAAAATTAAAACTAAGTATCTATTTATCTAGCTGAAAAAAGCAATAAAAGTTGCACCCTAATTGATGAATTAGAACTGATAGGCATTTGAGAAATATGATAAGGATATGATAACATTTAATACTTTGTGGTTACTTGGAAGATCCAAAACATCCAGCAGTTGATCCAACATATTTTTAATTTTTATTCTGTGGTAATTATGCATATTTACCTCCAACTCTAATTTAAAGATAACATAAGTAAGCTGCCCAACAAGTACTTGCATGCACAGATTCTTCTGCTCTTTTACTATGTTTCCTTCTATTTAAGATTTCTTCCTCAAATCAATGCTTTGCACCACTTTCTAACGAAATAAAGCATAATAAAAATTGGTGGCATCATTTTGAATAAGTATGCTTAGTTATCTACCTGCCTTGACAAGTTTAACTTTGCTTTTCACTTATAATTTGTTGAAAGCATGTGCATTTACTTCATTTTGTAATTTACAGTGCATAAAGCCACATCTTTGGTTCATTCAAGGTCAAAAATATATATCTCTGAAAAGCTATTTATAGTGGATTTTTTTTAAGTTTTCAAGATAAAGGTGTGATATTCTGTTGAATTGAAGTCAGTGTATACTCTTTACTCAATACATATAATAATATATATACCTGTCTAGGTACAAGAATTCTGAAAGAGAGTAATTGAAGGTATTTACCTAAATTTTACAGTATGAAAGTTGTTTCAATTGAATCAACAAAGATCCAAGAGGTAGGTTGAAAATTCTATTGTTTATTTTACAACTTCAGAAAGTTGGTGGTAAATTTCCATTGGCAGGAAGTTACAAATGTTTATTTATTTATTATTTAGTTTAAATCGTTATTTTACAATGGTTAAATACTTAACAATATATGTTAAAGCCTTACTTTTAGTGATTAGGTGTGTATAATTCCAAGGGCATATTTTAAATTGAATTTATTTAAACAAGTGCATACAATGATGAATAGATAATTTCAAATTTGAGTTTTAATGATGGATTAAAAAATGCACTCCTTGTAGATTTGAATTTAGATTCAAAATTTCTAGACTTGAGTCCGCAGTCATATTCCCATTTTGGCACACTCTAGCCATAACACTTTATGCCATTTAATAATAGGTATTAAAAGCACTCGCATTGTAACATAAAAATATTTTCCATTTTGCCAACTGTCATAAAAGTAAAAGGAAAGATGTCTATTTCACTGAAACATTAAACAGATAGTGTTGTCAAAATTTTTCATTAAAGAAAAATGCCGCCATGAGTTTAACACTCCACTTATTGGGGTATGTTTGTTCTATAGAAATGAATGATGGCACCAAAGTTGGTTTTAAAATGAAAAAAATCTAAGAGAGCCTAATTAGAAATTCATGTACTAGAATTAAACCTGTATCATTAATTACAAAATTATCCATTATTTATGAGATACCAGACACATCCATCGAATGAAAGAGAGAACATACTTTTCCCCAGAATTCTGTGAAAAAGTGCATTCTCTCTTTCATTTGATTGATATACAAAACTTCCATGAAGTGAAGCATGACCCTGTAAGGTTTAAGAGATAGATGTTAGTTTTTCCCACCTACCATGAAATGACCCTATACGTAATTAGTTAATATAATGGTGAAACAATTGCATTTATGCATCATAGAATAGCACTTGAATATTTATTATTGTGATGAGTTCAATGTTCAGCCTCACAATTAGCTCTTAATATCAATAACCACCCTATTTATGCAAAGAGGAAATATCAGTTAATCTTGAAATTTGCATGTTTCCTTTAAAATAGCTTGTTAGCCTATTCTGTCATCTAGGAAACTATAATGAAGTAGTTACAGGGGCATACACATGGGAATGTTTTTGGTGCTAAACCCCCTTTCAGGCTTGGGTTACTGGCTTCTTATCACCACCCACCCCCCCCCCCATCTTCCACTTCTCATCAGTCTGGCTACCAAAAACCTCCCCATTCAGAAATCCCTGCAAAGTTTACCAATTAGATGTACTGAGTAAGTCTTAACACAAAAGATCCTATTTAATTTGAATAAATATATCACACAAATTGCACAGAAGTATGTATCCACATGCCGATTCCACTGATGTTAGTCTCCACTAGTTTAAGATTTCACTTAAATGAAACTGTTGATTTACTGCTTCTTTGCATTTGATCTCATCAATGAGTCATCACTTTTTCTGCCTGACAAGCATGCTTGAGATAATTTTTCTAAATCTGAACTTGTAAAATTCTGCAAATTTATTACTTTAAACTTAAGGTAGTTTTTAAAATACCACCTTTTCCTTTGGAAGTGCAAATTTTCATGGACTCCCCTGAATTAATAAAGTTTTTTTCAGATTCCAGAGTCATGGTGGGTATTGTTATTTACATTCCCTTAATTTTGCTGGAATTAATTTTAAGGAATATATAATGACCTGAGAAATTTGGTAAAACACTGAAATTTAATGATTTTACTACAACCAAAATTACAATCAATTTAATACTTCCCTTGATTGCCATTCATTATTTTTGCCTTAATCATTTATGAATTTAATGTAGTTACTTTAGCTAATGTAACTAATTAATGTAATGTAGCTAATTAATATGCCCATTAATGATATAAGTTCTTGACACAGAAATGTAAAACAGGATTTGAAGAAAGAATAGTGCAAAATATTTCATTCCAAGTTTTACAAATAATAAAGCAAATGAGTACAACTCACTTTTAAGAATGACAGACCCTTACCTAAGGACATCAGCCTACCTAATAGAACCTACTAGCTACCATATGTCTAATCCATTTGTACACCCCTTTTCATGATTACAGAGGTTCCAAGCACAGACGAGGGAAGTGTGGGAGAGGTTTCCATACAGGTTGATCTGTTTACGCATCCTGGAACTGGAGAACACAAAGTTACCGTTAAAGGTAAAGTAAAACTCAACTAGTCGCATGGAAATTTTCTAAAAGTGTTTCATTCTGTCTTATTTTAATTATCTATCTGAGATTTAGAGTGGAATTCAAAGTGGTCAAAATAAAGTAAAATGATGGAAATCTCAATTTAAGAGAGCTCAATTTTTCTTTTTGTTTTTGCCATTTAACATATGTTCAATTGTAACTATTTAAGGAATGGAATCGCTCCTCGTAAGAGTGACTGCACAAGAAGAAAATTAATCGGAGTCTACTTGGTTCCCATGATTATGATAAAACTCCAGATTTGATGATCTGACTGTAAATGTTTCAGCTTAAATTGAGTTCGTTTGATTTCAATGTTCTCCAATCCCTTCTCTTTCAGATTATAGTGGGAACAATACAAAACTCAAATGTTAAAGAACACTTTCTAGGTATACACTGGAATGGCAAATTCTTTCACACTCAAACATTTACAGAGGAGTAAATGAGTTTTCTGTTTGACGGATATATGTGTAGAGATGATTCCAAGTCTTATACTACACGCATTAGAGAATTTTTATCACTGCTTCCTGATTCCCAGCCTAAGGCACTTGGACATAACACCTAATCTACCCTAGGTAGACAATAAAATCACTGAAACCTCTTTGATCACACAGGCTAGCTTCTAAGACTCCCAACACACGTCAATTAAAGCAGGGTAGACACATCAATCACAAGGCAGACATCATAAAATTCCTCCAGGTAAAGTCTGATAGAGTCAAACGCTGATTGGGATTATATTCTCCCACCCATTTCACTAATGCCTAGCACTTTGTTTGCCGTGCATGCCAAAAAACTCACAAAAAATCAAAAGTCTTGGTGAAAACATTCATGCCAGGACCTGAATTGCAGGCAAACGTTTGTAATTTGTTGCATTCATATTTCTCTTTGTTTCACAAGTAATTGCATACAACCACTGCCAAGCAATTTTTCAATAATTTCGTGATCGTATCTAAGCATAAGTATCTAATATAAGTGTCATGTAAATTAATAAGAAAATTTGACAAAAACAAAAAAGAACTCCTGCATTCCATTGAAGCATAAATGCAACTATTCTGACCCAAATTTTACCTCAATCTGAAAGTGTTTGGTGATATATCCTATCCTAGGAATTATTGTACACTTTTGTCTGTTAGATTTTATCACAGCCAAAATCTACACTGAAGTCTCAAACATAAATATACAAACATAGGATGTAGTCCTAACAGGCTATCACAATAGTAAGGAAGTTCAGCTTTATCAAGCAAAGCTAAAACATACTGCTCTGAAATTTATACACATCAGTGGATTTTTTTTGTAGTTTCATAAAAATACTCTTTGTGACCCATTAGTTATGCTTTCTTAGGGATCCCAATTGGAGGGTAATAAAAATTTGCACATTACACACCAAAGGAAAAAAACGTGATTTTGTAAAAAAAATAGTTTTCTTTCCAAAATACATGCTTTGATTACTAAAATGAGAGATAGTTCATTGTGCTAGATTGCCCATTTTATGAGTACATAATGTAGAATGGACATCTGCAAGGTTTGTTGGTGACAAGACTATTTCATTTTATAGATGTAAACGAAATATCACGTCTGAATCAGTCAGCCTATTCTCAACTAATGTGGAAATTGATAGAAGGTCCAGTCTTTGTCTGAAAAATTAACTAATTACCACAAAAATAATATACGTGGATAAACATGTTTTTTTTTACAGTTTAGTGCCCAATCATGTGCTTTTTTTAGATTTGCACTAAGATTAATGCCATAGATGCAAAATGTTTCAGTGCAGATAAATAATTAATATATTTTGACAAAATTACCTCAAAGAGGAGTTGGGCATGGTCAAGTAAAACTGAGAATAAATCACAAAAGTTTATAAAACACATTTGAGCTTGTTCCCTAAGGTTATTAATTAATTAGGCAAGATAAATCTTAAAGTCCTCCAAAGAATCTAAACTGAATATGAAGCTTTCAAATTTATGTACCGTGTAACGCATGCAAGTAAAAAGTTTTTACCATCAGCAAGATCTGTGCATGCACATTAGGATGACTCTTCAACTGAGTTGTGGCTTTTAGAAACAGACCCCTGAGTCATAAAGCAGGACTCCTCCAGAAGATATTTTTGAGTTGAATCGTTGGTAAAAAGCTTGACACCTTCATTTGTTATTTTTCAGTTGTTGCAGCTAATGACCTCAAGTGGCCTACAACATCAGGCATGTTCCGACCTTTTGTTGAAGTCAACCTCATTGGACCACATCTTGCGGACAAGAAGCGGAAGCATGCCACCAAGTCAAAATCAAACAACTGGTCACCCAAATTCAATGAAAGCTTCCATTTGTAAGTAAAGCTATATTTGTCGCTTAATTTGTGTGATCTAGTACTAATATTAGACTACTACCAAAGTGAGTGATTTAACCTTAATCAAGCAATAGGGCTATCTCTCTTTTGAGTCAAAGAAAATAATAATAATAGGTTTATTTCAGTTGGCAACAAAGTAACATAGATTTCAGTAAATATGCTAATTTTCATTGCTTAAATTATGTTACTACATTAGTAGTTACATCGAATAACTAAATAACCATACATTTTTATTGAATTTAACAATTTATTTTTTTTATTATTTATGCAATTTATTATTTATACAATTTATTATTTATACAATTTATTATGTATACAATTTATACTTTATACAATTTATTTATCATTTATACAATTTTATTAAATTTAACAAGAAAATAAAATTATTATTATTACAATGTGGAAAAGAAAGTGTAATATGAAATTTGATGAATTACTTGATTAAAAATATTAAAACAAGCAGCTCTTGGGTGCATGAAAACAGGGAAGGCTCTCATGTATATTGTGCACCTCTGGCCTATGAGGGAATTTTCTATTTCTTGAAGGAGCTTCATAGATTGCCGTCTAGCGTTATCTGGCAAGAATATGTCACAATTATACAGCTGCTCATTGCTCTGTTTTTGTGTAGTTTGGCTTTTTAAAATACGGTAAACTTCCCATTATCCATATGGTTCTCTCTTCCCAGCACCTTGAATATTATAATAAAATTACAATCGTAAAGAAAATTAAGTGCTTTGAAACTTCAATATGCTTTTTTTTTAATGAAAGTCCGAAATGCCTTGGGTCTCTTAAAACATTTTAATTTCAGAAAATTAAAAGTTAACAATAGTATTAAATGTTTTAATTCAAACATTTTTGGATTATCTATACTTTTCCAATTTCATTTCACTTTCATTAGCCCTGAGAATTTCATGTTCTCCTTTAAGGTGAGCTAATACATAGTTTTACTATGCAGCAAATAATTCATTAACTATCTATGCTGCATTATTTTAAATGGTATATCATATAATGAATATGAATCCCTATTAATGATCCTTTTTAAAATTCGCTCTTCACAATACATTCCTTTTTTCCTGGCAATCTAATTGGTTCAGATTTCTGAGTAAAATATGTTCTGCTATTCACTTTATGGTAGTTTTGTTCTTATGTAAATCGATAATTCCGCTCTTATAAAATGGCTGGAAAACTGAAAAAATGTGCTTTCAATGGCTAAAAAAAACTCCAACTTTAAATAAAAACAAAAAAGGGGAGTTTTCATGTATATCCGTTTATGTCATGGCCATATTTTCCTCTTATTTCGAATATCCATGCTGCATCATGCTTTATCCATTATCATATATCAAGATTACTGTACTGCATTTGGGGATCTCTTATAGTTTATTTCTTATGGTAGCATGATTCTGCTCCAAATGTGTATTCAACATTATTTCAAAGCCTATGAGTCACAAAATATTAACAAAACTGGTGGGAAACCCCTTATATTGGAATCACAATGGCTAGGTTCCCATGAAATTCCTTGAATTTGGACCTAACAGCCATGTGGAAAGTGAGTTGCAATTTTGCATAAATTCACTTTATTTTATTTTATAAACTTGCATCAGTTAATCCGGTTACTATAACTTTATCTTCTCTCTTTATTTTTCCAGTATCATTGGCAATGAAGAACAGCTAATGTACTTTGAGCTGCACATATGTGTGAAGGATTATTGCTTTGCACGAGATGATCGATTGGTTGGAGTAGCTGTTATGCAGCTGAAGGACATTGTCGAGCAGGTAAAGCAGGCAACATATTTCGTTCACAAACTTAATTTTGACCTTGAACCTTCAGCCTTTTAGACTGGCTCTAGGGATTGCAGTCAGATTTTCAGGAACTCAAACTCAACCAGCTGTTAGAAATCAGGCGGTTGTTAACCCAAAGTAAGGTGGCATTCAATTAGGTACATACCTAAGAGTGTAGTGAAAGAAAGAGTTTGGAAGAGAGTATATTCCAATGGAGAGTTTCAAAAGTTTGGTAAAAATTTGTTCAATTATTTTACTTGGAAAAATAATTAAATAGTGAGAGTTTATCTACCAGTTAAGCATTCAGTTGCGAAAAAAAAATTAAAGATTTACCACACTTAAAATTGGTTTGAGAACATCATTTCAAATCATTCTAAACAGCCAAGAAACAGTACATTGAAATGTTTGTGTGGACTGCAGCATTCTTTGGATTAGGGATGTGTACCATTTGAAAAGTGGAATTCTGAAGAATATGAAGTCTTTGGAAATTGTTACTGGAGATGCTGAAGACCAAATGGACAGATTAAATGAAAAGCAATGAAGTAGACTGAAGGAAAAATGAAATGAAAAAGAAATACCAAGGAATCTTGTCTTATCACCTTAACTGAGAACTGGTAAATAGGATGAACATCCTAATTACTTCATATGGACACCAAGATGCCAATACTGAGGAGTCTTTTTTACTCGTCGGAGACTGGAACATGTGTTTTTTTTTAATTCTGCAATGTGTACAACTCCAAAGAATTGAGCAGGAGATGACAGTGGTTCTAGGTTACTGAGAAATACTTGGGATTCTTATTCTAGCCATTAATAAACAGGATCATTGCCCTAAGTACTGGAATGGAGTCACCAGTATCTAGCATATTCACCTGAATGACTGATACCAAGGTAACCAACCCAGAGAATCTCTATTAATATTATCTTCAGTACATTAATTGAAGAACACAATATATATTTCCACTGTTTTTTATTTTTGTACCACTAGTTTCAACGCTTAAGTGTCATCATCAGGTGAGCCTGAGACAATTGAATACATTATCTTCAGTAATTCAGTCCATTGAATGTAACCCTTCTCTCTCTCTTTTCCACTGGTAAATCCTTTACATCCAAATAAACTCCATCGCACTTCACCTGCCCTATGAATTTACCCATTCATCCTTCATTGTGGTGCCTTCCCTTTTAATACATGTCCCTAACACATTCATTATGCCTCATGTAATGCCCACTCCTTCTGGCCCTTGTTCCTTTGTGTTGACTTTCTCTTCTCTGCTCCCTAAAAGCTTTTTTTTTCTCGTTTCTTCCATCCTCTTATCATCAGATTCAGCCTCCAACACCATGTTTCATTCTTCTCTGTTTTAATAAATTAGTTTATGAAACTCATTTAGGTCCTCTTCTTCTCTGGTATGCTATTCCAATGGTCCATGTCTGTCATCCATGGATATGTTTGTAGGTATCTGGATCAAATCATAATTGGGAATGGCAACATAGATGTAATTCAAATAATCTATCCAAACAGTTGACTATGCTGAGATTAAATTGTTTCATTGGTTGCCTATTATGCATTTGATTTGCCGGTAACCCTAATACCCTTGCTATACTACTGATAAGGGAAGTACTAAATGATTTTTGCATCACATAAAGATGTAGTGAGAAGGTTGACTGAAAAAAGAATCAAATAGAAAGCTCCTTTGAATCATTTTTATGATTCGTGAGTGCTAATGAGACGATGGCAGCAAGTGTGCTTGTTTCAAATCTCATTGCAATTTCCATCCACAGGGTTCATGTGCATGTTGGCTCTCTTTGGGCAAGAGAATTCAAATGGATGAGACTGGCTGGACAATCCTGCGAATCCTCTCACAGCGTACAAATGACGAGGTAGCCAAAGAGTTCGTGAAGCTCAAGTCGGACATTCGACAGGATGACCCCCTGATAGCTGCAAACCCCAACACGTGAAGTGCCACGGCTCTGGAGAAGAGAGCTGGATTTCCTTTAACCCATCCTTGTGTCGCTACTGCTGCTGTCATGTCAATGCTGCTGTTGCCAAAACTGCTGCCAATGCTAATGCAACTCCTCCAATTAGCACTGTATGTTGCGCCAACATGCATTAAATCGACTGTATGCAATGCTGCTGTGGTGAATGCGAAAACTTTAAGTGAATATTTCACTGATGATGAATATTAGACAAGTACAACATCATGGTGCCATTACATGAGGTGTCTATAAAAAGCACAAGGTCAAGACATATATGGGATAAATGCCTCAATGCCTTGTATGTCATTTTCTGACCTGTGCCCCTCATACATACACAAATATATATATATATATATATATATATATATATATATATATATATATATATATATATATATATATATATATATATATATATATATATATATATACATACATACATACATATATACATAAATATAGATATATAAAAGAAATAAGTCCTCAAAATTTATGTGTCCTCTGCAAGCTCCCTTCCTCCTCGAAATTGACTGATACATGCCAAGAAGTGCCGTAAGGGAGCTTGAAGTCCTGTCTCGTGAAAGATGTAAAACAAAGAGACGTACTACAACAGTGCTTAGTGGATGTCAGTCACGTGCAAGTGATTTGCAGGAGTTTTGTTCAGAGGCTGCCAGAGAAAAGGAGTGATTGGGAACATACTGTAGCATATAAACAAACAGAAATTCGGATGGAAATAGATGAACATGGACTTGGGAACTCTGTTTTTACAAGATTACAATGTCAATGCCAAGATTTTTATATAATAACACTGTGCCCATCTTGAAGAAAAACTTTGTTTTCAGAGCAAGTCAGAAGTTATACTATTTCCTAAAAAAAAATGCATCTTCATATAATCACTCCAACTTATCTTTATAAAAAATGTCTTTTTTTTCCAAAGCAAAAGGAAGGGTAATGAACTTATAATGGGTATTTTAAACTTGACTGTCAAAAAAAAAAGTCTTCTTTTCCTTTTATGAATTAGAACTACTTGTCATTGCCAAACGGAAGCATGCGCATTTTCAGTCTTGTTTTGCGCTCTTGTGTACATGCGGGCTGTCTCATAAAACATATCTGTTTCCCTAATTATACAAAACAAAAAAGTTTCTTCCATTTTCCCAAGGGTCTAACTATTAATTATGTCCTAGCTTCTGCATTGTTATTTCACTGTGATATTTGAAACCTATAGTCTGACTCCAGGAAAGTGGACTTGGTTTCTCATTCTTCTGACACTATTCTTATGAACACATACTATAAATGATAACGTAATTATTTTTAACTGCTATTATTATAACTGATGTCATTTAAATAGCAGATCTTCTTTCAAATTACCAGAAAAGTCTCTCAATGATGTCTACTTCCCTGCAACTCATCAGTGACAAATTAGCAAGCGACACTTTATGGTAATAACTATTTCAATAAATAATGTTATTAGCTCTTACTATGGTTCAATATTCATCATTATAGTTTTAATGGATTACATTACATTCAATATGGTCACATGTTGAGATGTGTTTTTGATGGACCTGAGAAATAAGTAAACCAGCACACAAAACAACAATTGACAATATATTGTATGCGTGATGTGTATACTGATTGAACTGATCTCCCAGCCTATTTCAAATGTCAGTAGCTGTGACTTAGTAGGCCCTAAATAGCCTGCTATTCCTCACTTTTTTTAAGCATCCTTGAACTCTGATGGTCGTCTATATTGTTGAAATTTGTCGCCAAATATCATTACTGTGTTTGACCTGTTGTCACAGTCCCGTTGTTCCGGTTTTTCTGTTTTATGCCAAAAGAAGTTGTTAAAATTTTTCTATATTAATGTATAAATAACAAGGATGAAATTTAGTGTAGATAAACCTTTCCCTTTAAATGCGGTTTCATACAAATGTATACATATATACACGTCATTATATATATATACATATAAATATAAAAACTCTCCTGTTCTTCCATTGCGGATTGATATAAATAATAGGTGTGATGGCATGCTGATATCTCAGCTTTCTCCTCTCCTTCCTCTTTCCCATTCACTGGACCTTTTCAACAACTAGTCTCCAATTGTAATGATTATGTAGCTATGTATAGACAACAACTGGATACCAAGAGCAGAAATATCAGTATGCCTTTCATTTTTGGACTGTACCATATCTGGTTGGGGTGCTGTAAATTTTTTTAGTCAATAATGGCTGTTGTGGGAGTGACTCATCTTTTTTGTTTACAAACTTTGTGTCCAAAGATGTTATTATTTATATATACCAATTTTCAAGTCAATATTTTCAAGGGTGTGCTTTTCTTGGTGTGATTGGGCACCTATTGGAATTCCTCCGGGTGAATGATGGGACAAAATTGTAAAAAATCTAAACTATGTGAAATTATTTCAGGATTAATTTGTTAAAAGAGTTGCTGTGGCGTCTTGGAAGAAAACTCTTACTGTGGGCATGTTTTGCATTAAATTTGCAAATGTTTGTTTAACATACGATTCATCTTTCCAAATTATGCAGAGACAATGAGGAGTGTGCAATATATTTAAGATGTTTTAAATACCAAAATGCCTTTCTATGCATATTTGTTTTTATGCTCGGTTCCAATGTAAAAACAAATAATTGAGAATGCAAACCTATGAATTGCATTTCTAAATAAAACAACAGGGAAAATACTTAAGGAATTAAAAATTTTACATGGAATTAAAGAATTAAAATAAGCAGAATTTTATTTTATTCTACTGGATTGTCAAGCTGATATTTAGCTTTAAAAACGGATAATATGGTGTAGCAGGATACAATCAGAGATGGGCTATATTTATTTATGGCTACGCAAAGTATTAAACCTGCTGCATTCATCAAAACTTCATGAGTTAATAATGCATGAGAAATTCGCAATATTTTAACAATATTAATTTGAAAGTTACTACTAAGAAGAAACCAATGGAACTGTATGTACTTATTTGTGAATATATTGACTATATTGGCCAAATCATCCATGGTAAATCTTGAATCACATTTAAATTTATTTTTACACCTTTCTGCATCTCTAAAGCACAAGTGAGATTTCCACGCACTTGCCTTAGTTGAGTAGAAAGTCCCTTTTTCTATTTTATGTATAAAGCTGGACCACTGTGCAAAGAAACTATGTGAAAGTCTGCAGGGACTCTGCAGACTGGAAAACTTGTAAGGCATCAAAAGCTATAGTATTAAATATTCTATTTATACAATTTCATGTACAATTCTGTTCTAAGTTGGTGAAATTTTATTTGGTATGGAAGAATGTACAAGTTTCAAAATAAAAAAGGAAATATCAAGCTTTACATAGAATTTCAATTAGTGTTACCCGGCCTTCACATTCTCATTGGAAAATTTTAAATGTTGCTCAAGATTTTAAGATGTTTTCCATTGCTATAATGGTATTGGCATTAGTCACCGTAGGCTTATGGAGGGGGGCCAAATGCTTTCTATTTTAATATTATTTCACTTCCCAACATACCTGTAGACTCATCCTTGTGAATGATTGCAAATCGATAGACGTCTACCAAGTCCCTTAAATAGTGGATATCATGACCAAATGGTTTATTACTTTTAAGTTGCATATAGTTGGCAACATGTTCCCAATCAGCACTGAAAACTAACAACAAAATGACACTGTCCTTATGCCCTTGTTAGTGCACTATCACTTTTTCTTCTCCAATTTGTGACTTGTCCCAAAAAAACACATTATTAGTACAATGGTGACCTAACCAAGTTAGGTCAACACTGTCTAATAAAGTTACAAAATAGTGGCAGATATTTATCAGTAGTTGGTTTTGTGAAAGGAACTGAAAAAATTACTTTTCACAGTAATATACAGTTACCTTACAGCTTTTAATAGTATTCATTTGGATACCCTATCATTAAATTATCTTGCTGATACTGGAACATTTTTCAGGCTCCAGTCCTCAATGCACCACGGTTGATTTGAGATTACCTTGTTTGTCCTTTCCAAAATATTGCTAATTGACTTTTTTAAGGAAGGTAAAGTCCAAGCCAGGTTTTGATGATTGCTACCCACGATGGTTCACAAAAATACCAGTTGCTCTTATGGTGCCTTATGCTCCTTGGTGCTAGAGTAATTTCTTTAGAGAGATTACAGTTAATCCAATCTTAATAATAGCCTGTTACTAGTTAAAAATAATCATTGCCATATAACGTGTCATACTGCATTGACTAGTAAGCTCATCTCCTGAAATATTGGTGTCATTATCCATTCTTTAAGGTCTCCCAATCTTAAACGACTTGAATTTTATTTGAAATTATGGCGAACATTCCCTTTTAATCTGGAATTAGGACTATTTCCCAGTTCCACAGCCAGTCTTTCGATCAGTTCACTGGAATAACAAGTTTTTTCGTCAAAGCTACATCAAAGAAAATCATAAAAGATAAAAGTTTTTTAGAGATATAAATAATCACATCATACAGAAAAACAGACTGCTCCCACCTTTGTCCCAAGGATAGATGAATGTATCCTGGTGTAATTTAGTTAGATTGTACTAGGAGTATGTGTTCTATCATTACTTCTTTCCCAAGGGTTATGATGCCGGACAAAAAATATACAACACAGTGCATATAGGTGAGTGTATCATAAAATGGTTGCTTTTATTATCGTGAATATCAAGGTGTGTTAATATTTTACGATTATTTTACGTTACATAACTGCGAGTGAAATAGTTCATACATAATCCACATTATCAAATGGAATTTATGATAGCATCTACCAGCCATTGAAAATTTCAAGACAACATCTATTGGCCATGACGCAATTCATAGAAAAAACTTTTGTACGCAAGAAGAATTAGGATGTGTAATAAATATCTCAAATATGTATACCTCAGAATTTAAAAAAATATAGAATGATGTTAATAACTACTGTGTAAGTTTTGCAGCTGTTCAAAGTTGATATTAAATACTACTTCTTAAAGAGACCTTAACACTAGTAGAATATTCCAACAACATACATATTCCTTTTGCATGTACTAATAATCTAGTCATCTTTCAAGATATGTCAATACCTAGCCCTATGTTGCTCACCTGAAAATCACTAAGAGAATTCAAGCATTTTCTGACAAAATTGATGAAGATAAAATATAACAAATGGATTGTTTATTAGGGATACTCACAATACTAATTGAATAACTATATTCCCAAAGTATTTTAGCTTAGAATTCACCAACAAAGGATTTATAATTATAAGATGGCTCTATGAAAATGAGGTTCCTGTGCTTCTGACTATCCAATCTTAGTCTATAAATGTTAATGCACAAGAACAGGAGAACAAGAATTAGTTGGGCAATTGTACTGAGAGTAGGCATTTCCTACTACAGGTAGGTGGAGTACTTGGGGAAGGCAATGAGTTCATATCATTCAGTAGGTAGGTATCTCAATAGCTTGGGTGTCTTGACTTTGATGTCTCACTCCCTAATTGACTTCTCACCCATTGAGTATAAATGATGAGGCTTAATCCAATTTCGCAATGTCCAGGCAGGGGTTGTGGACTACTGCATGGCCCCTGGTCAAGTATCGTGTGTTGCCTTTGGATGACCCAATCTAAAATCCAAGAGAATTGAACAGCAGAAATTTGCGAGGAATGAAGATAGCACAGACAAAGAAAATGGCCCCACTACCATCTCTTGCCTTAATGCTTAGTTTGAGGCAATCCCTGCCATTGCCCAACCTTTTGGTTGACCATTGGGATTTTATATGTATGTACTTGAAAGTAAGCTGAGTATGGTCATTTTCAGGCTTACCCCTCAAGAAGTCATGCAGGGATGTGGGCATAACATTTGCCAGTTACCATGAGCAACACAAGTTTGCTTCCCACTTCTAGCATGAATGGTATGTTGTTATTAAGATTGTACAATGCTTCAGGTACAGTATTGCCTTAGGTATTACAGTAACACTCTTCCAATAATTTTGCCCCACGCATTTTCAATTCCTCAGGACAATTGCCTAATTGCAATGAATATCATCAAATAAATAAAACATACAGCACCATGCCCCTCAAAATCATGAGGTATTAAGTAAAACGAAACAATTGTTGTTAGTACACTGATCAAACTTATTTACGTCTAAGACAAACAGGATTTCACCAATGTAGAAATCTCCTAAGATTTTGACTTGATTTAAACATTTTGAAGTAGTTGCTACTAAAGTTTTTATGTATTATCCAGCGAAATTAGCTTGTCTAAATTTATAAATTAAATATAATTGCATTTTAGTTCACACATATAATCCAAGGTATGCAATTAGAAAATCATTAAACACAACTCAACAAAAATATCATTTCTTAAGAATTACAAGTACCATTCAAACTGCCACTTAACCGTTTTTTGTCATGTTAGTTTCACCGAATAATCGATAGATGCCACATTGCTCTGCATTCCAAAATCGTCTGCAACAAGTTGAAAAGTATATATATTTATTAATAAAAACGCAATAATTGATATTTAGTCCATTTATAAATAATTTTCTAAATTAATAATATACATTATAACGTTATTTTAAAGGTTTTATATTTGAATTGGAGATTAATGTTTTTCATTGGTTTTTCGACGTCAGCTGGCCTGAAGTTTAACAGACAGAAATGGCGGCTCTTGTAGCAGGTGTTCAGTATGGATTGTCATCGCAGGGAAATTTTCATGAAAATAAGTCCTTAATATTCGTGAAGTTAACTGATTCTGCATACCGAGCGATCGATGATTATCTGAAGAATAAGGTAAGATAATTATTTTTTCCTCATATTTTATAAGTTGCTCATAAAAGACTATCAAAAGTTGTACTGAATCCATTCTTGTTAGGAGGTATGAAGCAAGTCGCCATATTTCGAGACAAAATTTACATTATTTGTGTGCATCGTGCGTTCATTAGGCGAATATATGTTGGTTAGCAAACCCTCTTCTTTGTTAGCAACTCATCAGTAGAACATGTTATCCAAGATTTGTCATAATACGAACATTTTGACTTCACGCCACGTCAACAGGTCAAAGGAAACCTGTTTTAAGCCTATTTTTCGGGTATTGGTGGAGTGTAATTAGAATGTAGATAGAGGTTATTTAGTGTGGTTTTTTTGTGAATCTTCATGCAATAGTTGTGTTCATTCATGTATTCTGAGACTACTGATATTGAATTAGGGTTTCGACTGTGATGTGAAAACTCGATGTAGCTCTTTATTTAACTTCGTATAATTGTATTTTTGATGAATAATTGCAATTATATGTCGAGTACGTGATCCTGGCTAAAATTTTACTGGTTAGGGAACTTCATTCCTATCGAAAATAGTATTTTACCGTATTTATATGTTTTACTTCTTACCATATTACAATTTTGTCCTCGCTGAATTTCATTTTCTTAGTACTTAGGGTAGGGAAGTACTGTGCGTAATGAACTATTTCATTCTTTAATTTATTAATTATATTGACATAAGAGCATCAAGGCACTTTGGGTTATTAATTGAACATTCTTACAGAGAGTAGGCGATTTCATTGCAGGCGAGTGGTAGTGTGTTCTGTTGTATTTTGTCGCCCTCGGAGTAGTTTTTGTTGCCTTTGTAACGCTTTCATTTTCAAAACTGTTGATTTAATCCTTGCAACAAGGAGACGAATGCGATGAATTTGGTGAACGTGACTTTAGGGCCCAGTATTTCAATTAATCCTGTTAGAAATTTACATCCGAGGTTTTCGTATTTGTTCAGGTTTCTTGTACATGATGTATTCGATCGAATATCCCTTTTGATGTTAGGTGTAAATATTCCAATTGTAATTTTGACACACGATTTCCCTAGCATGCATCGCTACTCTTCAACTTCCGTGTGCGTGGCTCTCTGAGATTTCAAAGTTGGTTTTATCGATCGCGATCTAATTACTTTAAAATGACTATTGTAGTTTAGAAGCCAATATCCTATTTTCTTTCCAATGTTCTGCAGATTTGTACGCTCAATTAATGGTATCGACTCCCTAAATATTTGGTCCAGATCCCTGGAGTTTGGATTTTATTATTTTAGATACCAGTATAATGTTCCTAATTCCATTTTGTCTGAACATTCATTTGGGTGCACACCTATGAGGGAAAAGTTTTTTATTCTCCTTTTAAAGTCTCTTTGGTCGCAGACAACTTTCCTTGTAGTACCCTCTGTGCTTCGTTTGTTTTTTTAGTAATTTCGCATTCTCTGTGATTATGTCACTGAATAGCTAATGAAATAAACATGTGATGGCTTAATTTGCCTGTTAAGTACATCTCGTCGCCTTCATTTAGATATCTTCGTCGTTTCTTTTCTTTCCTTGTTCATATTGATATCTTTATGTAGGTTATGCATTCTATTGCCAACTGGTGTCATGAATTTTTGCAGTGATAACTTCATTATGTACTATAGCATAGTTCAAATTGCCTGTGGTGGACGTTCATAATGTCTTGCATAATACTGTGCGTCTACACTAGTCCGTCCATTGTGCTATTTCATCTTTGTATTTCTATTTATTTTTATGTCTTTGGTTGAAACTTTGTGTGTGTGTGCGTGGGATAATTTTAGGAGTGAATTTGATTTCACATCTTTACTTTCGCCATGTGACTGATAATGGGTATTGTTTTACGCTGATCCCTTTCCTGGGTTATTTTTCAAACTTGGAATGTGTTTTGTGTGTTTTCATGGCGTTTTGCCTGGGTTCCGAGGTCTTTTCCTGTGGTTGAAGGATACCCAAAGGGAACATATTTGTCCATATTAGTGCAGATGTACTGGGTGGACGCTAATGAGGAACAATTAAAGTGTCGAACAGTGTGCTTTGGTGACAGGTTTAGTGCAAATGTAAATGGAATTACTCTGTATTATTCTGAGACAAGGATTTAAATTTATCATCACGGATAGTGTTTGTGAATAAATGGAGGCAAACACATGTGAGCATTTAGTGACAATATTCTTTTAAGTAACTTCGATTTGCAACAAACAAGCAAGGCTAATCGTCAGAGGAAGTGTCGGCCATCCTGTCTAGTGTGTGTTCTCAAAAGTGTTGCCCATGTGCACATGAGCAGTCTCTGACGTAAATAATTGGAAACCAAACCATTGTTGTAATTATTATCGTTGGTGCCTATGTATGTCGTCGAGAGTGCTATGATTTACTGTCGCTTCCCCAAGCTTTGGAGTTGTTTTCTGGAAAGTGATGCTGTGATGTGGACCATCACCATATGTGTTGAATGTGCTACCAGTTGTAACAGCGATAACTGTGCTATGTTGAACCCCAGATATGCTATTTCGTTGTTGATCGTTTCTTCATGTTCAACGACGGTTTTTTTTTAATGGAAAGACTTCTCGACGACCGCAGTTGTGTGGATGAAACTAAAATTCGAGGCTAAACAGGATAAGATCAGTGGTCATCCTAACGGCGTAGATAAAAATAGAACTCGTGAAAACGTAAACAAAGCAAGGAATTGCAGAATTCTCATGAGTATTCTACACTAGCTGTGCGTTCGACTTCATGGTGTCATCTGGAACCTTCCACCAGACTGTTCAGTGTGCTTTTGTTCGTCGTATGATATGGCAAAAAATGTATACCAGAATTTCAAATTTCGATTGTCTGTCCTCGGACCAAGTGTTTGTAAAACAAAAGCTAGTGCATTAGCCGTGTTCGGACGAGGTGTGTCGGATTGCTTGGATATTCTTCCAAGTGTCTACTGATAACGATGATGAAGGCGGTCAACGTAAGCTGTGGTGGACCTGTACTTGTACGTGTTCCAGGGCACAAATTATGTTTTGGATTCCTCTTAGGTTTCCAGTTCATCTTTGCGTTTTTGTTTTTTTTGCCGAAAATGCAGTGATAACATAATGCCGTTATGGACGCAATATTGGGAATGATTAAATTGTTTAATGTTGAATACCAGCTCCTCGCAAGAGCCTCGGGTTCAATTTATGTTATTTTAGTTTGGTGTGTAACCACCCCCTGCCACAAACCCTAGTGGTGGCTTGCTGGGTAACGTGTAGTTCTCATAATAATAAAAATGTCATTAGCACAATCGATTTTGAAAGTTGACTGACTGAAAGCATAGTGGTATTTCATCGTGGGATCTTTCCAATTGTTTTTTTTGTCTACGAATCAGGATGTTTCTTTTACAGTAATAGATAAATGACAGCAGGGAATGCAATGGAATTGACTTCGTACCAAATGTTATTGGTTTCAATTGTGTTTGAATGCTGGACCAATTTGAGTTATTTTCAGTTCATATTCCGTCTGCTTATAGAATAGGTGATACTATGGATTTTAGGTGTCGAAGAAATTCTATAATGTTTGTCTATGGATTTGAGGTTGGACGTCCTTCGGCAGGATCTTCGGGAAATTAACGGTGATCGCCCGCGACTTAGGTTGTGTAGATGCGGTTAATTCTAAGGTATTTTTTTTCATAAGTGATATACGATTGATCCCTAAGGTGATGACTTCATTTGAAATGGCACCCGCCCAAAGTCAATAAATTAGTGCTTAATTAGTAGTGGTTTACGTGGGGAATACTGTGGAACGAATTTTAGCACTCAACTTGAATCACGCTCACCACCGAAAGCGTGCAGATGATTGGGAGAGGTTCGTTTTTTTTTAAATGGCTTCGCCGGAGTTAACTTTTTGACGCCCCAGAATCAAGATAGAATCAGACTGGGGATGTCAGCTGACGAGACGCTGAGCGGTGGGATGCTATGATTTTTTTTATTTCTCACGCCCTTCTCTCTTATATGTAGGATCGAGAGATCTCCTCCTCATTCACGCGATTCTCGAAGATCTTTTTGGCATTCTACGTATGCAATCTGGTCTCGGATAAGACAGCTCACCCGTGCCTGGGTTAGACCGGGGCGTCGTTTTGGATCAGGATCAGTACAGGAGTAGTCCCCAACCCTATTTACTCTCCAAACAACCTCAAGGTTTATTTTACGCCACCCACTCCCTCTGCCATTACCCATAAAAGAGGTCCATGGCCTAATCTGGATGGAGTGAGATCTACCCTTGACAAGCATCTATCTCCGCCCCATGAATATCCCATCTTCATGGGCGAGCGATAACCACAACCCCGCTTAAAAGACTTGGTTGTAAGCTAGGCTGTTGATAGTATGGTCTCCGGTTGGAACGCGTCCTCTGTTTTCATGAGCATCGTTTCGTGGATTAATTACTCATTTAGTGAATTAAATTTATCGAATACCTCATGTTTCAAATTCTGAAATTGTTTTCGAAAAATATCCCCCATCAGTGTTTCGGACATTAAACCTTTTTCTCAGTGTTTTGTGCGAAGTGTGAGTGAATCTTAAATATGACCTTGGTTGCACGTAGGGTGGCCAGGTGAACCCATTAGGTCAAGTAATAACAGGAGTACAAGCCAAGTGACATTCTTGCTAATCGTTCGGACATCTGAAAACTGGCGTGCCTAAGACTTCTTTCGTGAATTTGATATTTTTCGGAAGATTACAATGTTTTTTCTTATTGTTTATCGTTTATGTTGTTCGTTCTTTATATGCGTTTTCTCAATAAATGTCTCACAGTCACATTATGATACCGCGAAACCGAATTTTGAATCTGGTCACCTCCCATAAGACCTCTGGTTGTGTTTTGTGTCCCGGATTAATTTGTGAACCCCTTAATTGGTCAGGATATTAGCATCCTTCTGAGGCAGCGAGCGCAGCCGTAGTGAGTTTTGCGTGGTTTTATTTTTTGTCTCGTGTGTGTCGAAGTTAAAAATCATTTTATTTAAATCTTCTCTTCTGGACTGGATTACAAAGCCCTTTAATTACTTTGCGTGATTAACTTTCTTTGGCAGTTCAAAATACGATGACTCCCTTGAATGATTTTGTCTGTAACGGAAGATAAGGGATCAGTATAACCGCAAACCAAGGCGCTTAGAAGTATATCCAAAGTAGCCTCGCGTGTGCTCATTATTTTATAATGCCATTATTATTTTATTCATCTCCTGACTAGCATGTCGTCACAAATGCGTTGCTATTTTGCATTTCGGTACCGTAATACGTTTAAGGTTTTTTTCTATTTTTTAAACATTTTTTGTGAGTAACGTTCAAGTAACAGTACATTTCGACGTTGTGTGTATGGTGTGATTCACCCCTTGCCATACACCCTAGGTATGTGGTGCGTATGTACCATGTAGGTGTTCCACAGTAAACCAGCCTGCCTGGAAAAACTGTAGTCTTCAGTATGAAGGAGTACTTCATAAGTTATCATGAGAAAAATGTGGGCATGTGTCCCGTAGATCCCGGATATTCCAAGGAGTTCTATCGATCTTGACTCTCCATCTATTGTCGATGGAGAGGTGTATAAGAAACTTGAGGTTTGAGAATATTTGTTGCAAACAGCCAGTACTATGGACAGCCAGTCTGAACGTAATGATTTGGCTTCATTATATGCACGTCATCTCTTGCAGTTCTTGGGTTAGCAAATAACTTGTCTTGCAAAGAAATTGTCTAGGTAATTTCAGGGTATATATGTAGAAGTTTGTCTGTTAAGATAGTCTAATGAGAATAGTTTTCGCGAAAATCGAGGAATGAAAATTGATTTGCGTTGGTTTAACCTTACTTTTGAGCTGGAAGACGGATCTAGGATTGGCGACTTGAAGGGCTTATATATATCGTGTAATATGTACGCTATTTCCTTTCCATTCGTCTTCGCGGACACCTAAACTGTCTCTCGGTTAGGTTGCGTTCTCGGACGCCCTCTCCACCTACGTTACACTGACTACTGTGTCTATATATATTTATATATAATAAAAACAATCCGTTCTCTTCTTTCAATTGTTTTCGTCATACGTCTCCCTCCCCTCCCGACCGATGACCTCAAATCACGCAGTCCGTCGATGACTCCTGCCAACCGGTGCGCTAATTTGAGAGACCTTAGGAATTTTTATGTCGTCTAGAACGGCGTTAGCTGTAGAGCTCCTTCTTGGACATTAAGGCCGACTCCGGGAGTTTTGTCTGGCAACGCTTTCTTTTTGGCATCGGGAAAGGTGAAGGTTATAATGGAAGTGGTATTTTTCTGTCCGTGCCTGATAAGGGAATTCGCCGTCACTTCATTCTGACGGCCGTAATTAGCATCTACCCGTTGAAATGATGTAGAACTGCTTAGCTTCACCCCTCACCTTGAACTGAAGAAAGGGTGGACAGATGATGTCCGGTGCACCGCTTTTGTCCCGGGGTTCTTCGCCGGGCACGTGACCTTCGGAAGCATCCATCCTCTTCCTCTTTTGGATAACCCTCGCGTTTTTGTGTCGTCGGGTATTTGAGAGCATCATTCAGTGATTTTTCTCCGTACATGAACAAAGCGGAACGGGATGACCTGTGGGGTTCGTTTTCCCTCTTAATGACCGTGTAATGGTGTTATGTTAGAGTTCTTGCTCAAACATGGAGCCGTGATACCATGGTGTTTTGTCCTCTTATGTTTCCGGTGGTCACAGGAGCGTTTAAATAATTCCCAACGGCATGCTGGCCTCCATAGATGCTCGGGATCGAGAGAAAGCTGACCTGTGGGTGCAATAATCTATCATTTATGTATAAAAATCGGGCATCACACCATTGTTGGAAAGTCAAAGAGGCGGGAAGCGTTTGAAACAATCACTTAATTGTTATAATATGTTCTTTTCGTTCGGATTACAACTAAGCTTGTTATTAGGTAATTTCCGATTTCGAGCCTAGGGTTCGGGACGGATTGCCACGAACCTCCCACCGAGATCCCAACCCCAGGGGTTTTTGTAGTCTTGGATCTGTCGTTGGGAGACGAATAAGCACTCTTGCTTTCGCTGCGAAGGTGAAGGCTAGCTTCGCAAAGAATTTGGACATGAATTTTTTAGTACCCTGCCAGCCACCACCTGGGTGTGTGGCAAGAGGTTGAATGCACACAAGACTTATTTTGACCCAAATATGACCCATACCGCGGTCGGACAATGTTATTATGATCCCAAATGGTTCGCGGAAAAAATGACATATTAACTCTATCTGTTATACACTTAGTCTCTATTATTTTATTAGCACGATCTCTGCTAACGTAATTGGATGGGGGTAATAATACATTTTCAACATCACTTCTAAAGTGACCTCCTTTCAATTTATGCACGAGATTTAATCTGTCATTTAACCTTCGCTCCGTGGGTGGTTCTCAGCCTAGCTGCTCTAATATTTTGGATACGTTACTAAGATTATCATAACAACCTTTCACTAATCTAGCTCCTTTACGCTGCACGCGATCCAATACGGCGATCAATCTGAATTCGCGAGTATTTAGTGGACTAATTATGTGTGTTAACGTAGGCGTTACATTCTACATTCCGTACACCGTGGGGGAATAGGTCAGTGATCACCGAGAGGAAATCCAAAGCGATCAACACTTGCGAGCCAATTGGAACGGAAATTCGGCATGTGCTCTTATGTTCCCAAGCCTATTTCAAGCCGAGGACACTCCTCTATTCGTATATTTCGTCTTCAGTTGCTCGGAACCGCAAAAGGAGGCGAGCCTCCCCATTTCCTTTACTCGGTGGTGAAAATTCAATCTCTTTCGAGTCCCAAACAAAGGGACATTGTTTGTCGACGCAAGGCAACAGAGGAAAACGTTCGTTGTTTTAGTTGTCGTTGGTGACGAATGTTGTCAAGACCCGCTCTGTTCGGGCAGCGGATGAACGGATTCGGGTGGTGTGTCCTATTAGCGAGGAAATGTCGTCATTTTGAAACATTCAAAGCTCGCACCCCCGGCCGTCGTCGGTTTGGGAAGCCATTGCATTATCCGGTTGGAGCCGCCGAATATTTGGGTCGGGCGCTACTCCACTCCGCGTGCCTCAATTGAGGAATGGACTGGCCTAATTCTTAAAGGGCGGTCGAAGGGGAGTGGGGGTGGAATTTTCATCGGTGGCCGACTGCTAAACCAATAGGAAATATTATTTTTTTTACACGTATTCAAATCCAAGGTTGTGTTTTCGTTCCGTCGTGTTTTTTTTGTTCCGGCTCACTTCAGGAAAGTGGGTGAGAAGATACCATCTTCGGTCGGAAGTCTTGACAGTATGGCATTCATGTTCCAAAGGGCCGCGTTGCAATATCTTTAGTAATTGAAATCAGTGCTGAAATGATGATCTTCCATATTGGATGAAATATTTGTGCCAAATATCGGTTGAACCGGAATATGCCAAGGAAAAAAATGTCATTTTTTACGCGAACGATACGTAATGACATTGTTCGACCGAGGTAGCGTCATGCTCGGATAAAAATTATTCTGGTGTGTATTCACCCCCTGCCACACACCCTACCGGTGACTGACAGGGAAAATAAATGAATGAAAGACATTATTCAAGCGAGAATACATCTTGGTAATAAATTCTTGGATTGTTTTGGACCATTCGGGTGTATCCATCATCCACTGCAGGTGGTAGCGGTTCTTATTTGAGCTTAACGACTGAATTATCGCATTTTCTATCGCACAATAGCAAATCAGGATCCCTAATTCCGGCGGAAAATGTCGGAATAATTTTTTTTTCAAAACCTTCAATTATTACTACTGTATGAAAACGACCACTGAAAGACTTCGATATCGAAATGATCTCTATGCTTTCGTCTAAATTTAATTATTAATTAATGTTAATCAGCCTCGTTCGGTTGTGGAGGAAAGGCACACATTTGCATCGTAACGATGTAGTTTGGCGCAATGCGTTATTCTAGGTCAATTGAAATTTTTTGAGAAAAATTATGGATACTTGTTCACAGATTCTGTCATCATCATCGTCATTCTTATTATTACATGGTAACCTGCAAACCAGCGCCATGGTGTGTGGCAGAGGGTGATTAACTCCAGACTTCTGGTGATCCAAAATACTTTTTCCTTAGTAGGACAACGTTACTGTGATCCGTTATCGTTCGTGGGACAAATATCATCTCTTAATCTGTTCTACACTTAAACTCTCTAATTTTATTAACATGATCTCTCCTACCGTAGTATAATGGGGTGATAATACATTTTCAACATCGTTGTTAATGAGGCCTCCGTTAAATATACTACTATATATCACACACACGTCTTATATTTAATGGTAATCATCATCATTATTATTATAAAGTAATCTACTGGTTAAGGTAGGTTTTGGATGACACAACTACCAAATATTTTGTGACTCCTAACAAAACACAATCCAGCAACCTAATCTACATCAGGTCCCTCTTCATCTCCGTGTACTTCCTTCATCCCTTCATCCTGTCCAACATCCATATCCTGTTCTTTCGTCGTTTTCCTAGCATTCTCCCCTCTAATTACACATATATTGCGTAATTTAAGAGCGCCATATGTCATTGGCCCGAATTCCAAAATTCACGTTGAAAATGGCCTTACGGGGCAGGCAGATTTTCAGAACGTTTCCTTGGAGGGTTAAACCTCGATTTATAGTATTCGTGAATGTGTGTGATAAATTGGGAAAACGATGATTTAAAGATCATAATTTGGTGTTTTGCTGAAACAGGTCCATTGTATTGCCATCCTCTCAGTTATCGGCGATGTTCCGTCTCCTCTTCATGTCCTTGGCCTCACCTGTCACCCTGGTGCCCTTTAGCCTGTCCCTTGACGGACGTTCCCTTTCAAGGAAATGGAGGTCCCATCCACTTTTCACTGAGGTCATCACACACACAGTCTCCGGCGGTGAATGTTCCTCTCCAGCTATTATTTTTCCCAATCACCTTTGCATTTCGTACTCATTCAAACATGTGGTACGTATTTGTTGTTCTGCGCTGAACACACACATCCTCAATCCCTTGGTGTTTTACATTCATATGGCACAAGCATCTATTGGATTGAACCTAATGATCTTTCATGGTTACTATTCTACTCTCTATTGCTATTTGGCTTTGAGTTTTCTTTCCGGAAGTTTCCGCTTACATTTCTATATTTTCATTATTATTCCACACTTATTAACAAGTTTATTAATTACTTTTAGTCAATCGTTAAAAACTTGTCTCGTAAAACCTTACTAGGCGTCATTTATAATGCTTTTAAATTGTTTAACCAGTCCTTTTTTTAAAATAAATGGTTCTTTTAAGCACTAAATAATTTTTCATTAGCCAAAAAATTTTTTGCAAACGTATTATGTTAGCTTTGTTTTTTAATCTTTGTTAGTGCACTTAATCCCATGCATAGTGTAAGTCTTAATATATCCTCATTGTTGGAAAAGGTTGGTGAGAAAGTTTGTGACGTCACAATGCGTCATTGCCAACTCCCGTCGCTAGCAGCGCAATGGGATGAAGACGCCCCCCCCCCCCCTTCTTGATGTACGCCCTGAAGCCCTCTACTGCCGCAACTCGGAACTCTTTGACGATTACATCAATTCTGAGCAGGGTAATGAATTACCCGCAGACTTAAGAAAAGCTAAAATGACGCGATGCCGAAGCGATCGACTCAGGACCCTCACCCCACGTGATTGCTTATAGTCTTTACGTGATTTGCATTAAAATTATCGGGAAAGGTTTCGAAAAAATGATTTATTTCGGATATTGCTACAATGCCTCCAAATTCTACAAAGTACATCCCTTGAGGGTCGAAACTCTTCTTTCCGGCGGCTTTTCCACGACTCGAAGGATCCCTGATAGGCGGATTCCGGAAGGTCCTTAAAGGGCTTCTTTGGCGGAACTTAGGGTGCCATAGTGGTGTCCTTTAAGAAAGTATTCCACTTTTGGGAGTAGGGAATCGTGTGTGGGTGCCGAACCGATATTCTAAGGGGGTTGGGGAATCGTCGCGATGACGTTTTTCGTCAGACGGTCGGTTACTTTGGAACCTCAAGCGCTCAAGACCTTCGGGACTAGTTAAGATCTTTAGCATTGCCAAAATTTCAGTAATAATGGTGTGCAATGTCATCTTATCAATGCCACTCTACGATTTGAAATCTTGCGCACACTTAACCGACGGTATGAATTCAGCACTTCACGCCCACGTCAGGAAAAAAACTGTTACCGATATTTTTTATGCAAATCTTATTTGTGAAGTGAGGGCATCAGTTGGGAGGGACATTTAACGGAAATTTTGATTAAAAATGGAAATAAAAAAAGGTTATGATGAAGTATTATGACTTCAATTTGACTGATCATGTATCTAGTATGGTTGATGCGAAATTGTATATATTTTTTGTAATTTTTATGGTAAGAGAACGATGGCAATTAATGGGAATGGTTGAGATTCTGGTGTCGTTACGAATGCGGATATGACAAGGACTCTCTTTAGTGAATTAGCGAAGCAAAAACACAAAATCACAGGATCAAGTGTTCTAGTTCCTCGCCGCCCTGAGAAGTGATGTTTTTTTTCACGCGAGCGAACACCCCATCGCCGCCGCGCGTTCAGTCGGATCAAATTTCAATCTCAGCAGCGCTGTGGGAACTTGTACGCACCATGGATAGAAAGTTTGCTCGCTCTCTTTGCATTGGGAAAAATGGCGCTGCTTCAGGAAGGATACTTCTTCCCACCTTAGGGGATTTAATGTTCGCATCGTCAGGTAAAACGCCGCACTATCTGGCGGGGGTGGGATCAATTTTCCCCAACAGTTATTGTTACGTACCACTGCGCATCGCGCTAACTTCCTTATTGTATATGCTTTACATAGCATATCTATTTCCTTATTCCGTTCGTTCTACCTGCGTTCCTCTATTTCGCATACCTAACATCGTCCCTTCGATCTCGACCTTCAGCCTTCCGCCACCTCTCCATATGTCATGTCCACACTTTTCTGCCCTCTTTCCGACTTGAACGCGATAACTTTCTCTGTTTCTCCTGCGGCATCTTTCAGAATTCTTTCGGGTTCTCCTTTCTTCTCCACGCCCGTGTTATCGTAAGAGGTTTGATCTGCTCCATCGTATTTCATCCCGCGCTTAAATGTTTAACTTGGGATTATTGTGAATCTCATTCTCTATTCCGACGTGAGTGGGTGGTTTTAAACTCTCTTAATTGTTGCGTAGTTCATGCCGTCGACTCTTGCGCGCGACGGTTGTGTTTTTTTTTGCGTTGCTCCCGAGGTCTGCTGTTGTACATCGCACTCTCCTCTGGGAATGAAATCGTATTGCAGCGTTTCAACCATCCCCGAAGATGATTCGAACTGACGTCCTTCGGTCGAAGCTACGGTTGCGTTAAGCGCCCGAGTAACTGGGTCGGAGGAACAGGGTCATGCTTCCAAGATTATTTGAATAACCACTTGAAAAACGTTCTTTTAACTTCGTCCTTATGGTAACCCGCAAAAATTAAGTGCATTATAGTCTAATGCGTCTGTTCTCTCTCGTCGTGTTCTGTCATTGTGATAATTGTTAATTTCTTACAAGCACTATCCTTCCACTTTCTTCAATTATGCCTTAGTTCCTTTCTCTTAAAGGATCTAGCCCTTAAATTACGGTAAGAGTCTTTGAGTGGCAGAGGATGGATGTGCCATTTAATTGTTTCCTTATTAAGGAGGAATCTTACGTAAGTTTTATTACTGTATCATGTTAATAATCGTTGATTAAGAAAAAAAATTAATTTTACTCTTAAGGCGTTACATCCACCAACTGTCGTGGGTGAAACATACGCAGGGATTGGGCAATCTAATAAAATAGGACAAAAAAGTGGATACTCTAATAAAATAGGATTCATAAGGAGAGTATTTGGGGTAGGATTAAAGAGGCCTCATTCGGAATATGCTGCTAGTATATGGGAGCCTCATGCATTGGATTGATTGCCACATTGGATCGCGAGCAGCGTAGAGGAGACAGGTTCGTAAAACGTATTTTTAGCGAACTTAGTAGCGTATCCAAAATATTAAGAGCAGCTAGGCTGGGAATCACTCACGGGACGAAGGTTAAATTACAGATTAAGAGTGTTGCATAAATTGGAAGAGGTCGTCTCTTACGCAGCGATGTTGAAAATGTAATATTGCCCCCATCGTGCTACGGTAGGAGAGATCATGGCAATAAAATTAGGGAGATTAAGTGTAGAACGTAGAATTTAACTGCTGTTACGATGTGTGCTCCAGGTCGATCACGGGGAAAACGATGGTATTTTTGTCATTCGTGACGATTTTTGAGTTCCGGGTTGATTTATGGACCAATTCGAAATTCAGGGAATGTTTTGATCGCATTTTAGTGATCAGTAAGGAAACTATAGTTCTACCATGTAAATAATTAGACAAACGCATAGAGAGACCTATTATTATGCCCATTTTTTCTCAAATCCTCCAGATTTTCAGTGTCTTCTATAAATTTCGCCTCTTCAACCGCCCTGTCCGTCACTGATGACAGATTGATATAATAACTTTTTCAATGAGGTCGAATTGATAGAGACGCCTGTTGCATGTTGTACGTATGTGTGACATAAATTTAATCCGCTTAGTTCCATTAGAAACAACTTAAGAAATGACAACATCCGAATGTATGGGTAGATGAACTCAATTTTTCGACACACAATTGAGCGCATTGTGAAGTATTGTAAGCCTTGGAAAAGCGTACGAACTTTAATGCATTCACGCACTTAACTCCATGATTCATTCCGAAATGTTCAGGTCCCCACTCCAAAGTCATTATCAAATCCCAATTCTTTACTCGCCAGCCACTATCGTTTTTAACTTGCTGCTTAAAAATAAACCGTTAATATTTCAAACGCCCTTCAAATCGGTAGCCGTGAGTTCATTTTGAGTAGACCAGGGGAAGTGAAAAAATTTATGGGGCCGATATGAGAGGATTTCGAATAATTTTCACTACTCAAGGAAGTAGTGGATGAAACCTTTCCACCTAAAATTTTAAAAAAGAACATGGTTCCTGGACATTATCCTCAGCTGATTCGGAAAGCAGTCGAGATAGTTGCGTGCCTAAACGGAATAAGGTAAATTATCATCATGTCAGTTTTGTATGGAGAGGCTATCTGACAACCGACAACAAAATTGCGGACCGCTTAATACTTTTCGTAATATTGTTACCATGCGACAAATGAAGTGATGTGAACTCTTCTGTCAATTCTTCTTGGCGTTCTTCCTGGGAAAAACCAAACTTTGGGATTTTGCATGTTTTTTTTTATTAGATGGTACCATGCGAGCCACCGCTTGGGTGTGTGGCAGGGGATGAATACGCACGTTATTCTGATCCCTTATGGTTTCGAGGGATAATTTAAATCTTAAATCTTTCTGTTTTATACTTTAATCTCTTTAATTTTATTGGTATGATCTCTCCTACCGTAGTACGATGGGAGTAATAATACATTTTCAACATCCATGTTAAAGAGACCTCCTTCCAATTTATGCAAGAGATTCAGTTTGCAATTTAACCTTCGCTCCGTGAGTAATCCCCTGCCTAGTTCTCTCAGTTAGTCATAACAACGTTTTACGAATCTAGCACCTCTTCGCAGCACCGCTCCAATTATCAAATCCTCAACAAGATATTCCAAAAGCGTTATTTTGTTAAAATTACGATTTCGGCGAAAGCATCCAGTCGAGTATATTGCTGGTTGCAAATCAGCAATAAAATGTAAAATTTAAAATTCATGATAAGCTGTTATGGTTCCCTAATTGCTGATGAGCTAACACCCCCTTCAACTCCTCATAACCACCCTTAAGTGGTCACTCAGCGAGTAATGGGATTGGCGTAATGTGGGTTATTAAATAACACTTAACTATAGTGCCAAAATTAACGACAAAGATGAAGACGGGTGATCCTGAAAGACGTTTTATTGTCGTTGATGGAGAAGATACAACACCCAAATCGTAAGGAAAATCCCCTCGCATTAATACGTTAGTTGGAGAATTTGTACGGAACGATGGTAACACTCGGAAAGGTCTAAATTATCGAGGAAAGTGAAAATGTAACTCTGAAAACCGAAATCCTATTAAGGTTACATAAAATGATTCATCATAATGTGCTTGATAATTGCTATCATAATAATGATTGCTTGAATTTTTATACAGAAAAGTTATCATTAATTCCAAGCAAGTTGTTAATTCACCTGTGGTAGCGTACGCGTTAAAGAGGCCTTTGAATGAATAACCACCGCCAGATATCTTAGTTTCGTAAACGCGAAACGAAAAGCACCATCCGCGACAATTTACCCTTCTTCAATTCTGCATGCGTTCTGCATCCATTACTTCCTTCCAATAAGCTTGTATTATTCTTATTCTACCTTTACCTCGTTTACCTAACATTACATCCCTTCTTTTACATCCTTCAGCATTCCATAGCCAATCAAAATGGCCTGCAATTATCTTTCCTGCCTCCTGCAGAAATCTCCTAGCAACGCCCTCTCCTCTCCCATCATGCCTAAACACTTTCTCCTATGCTTTTCTTTCCCTCCTTTTTACCCAAATTTCAAAAGCCTCGTAACTCTATCCTCTTTCCTCTACGACGCACAAGACATGTACTCCCTACATAAAAGTTTTTAACAATTACTTCTTCGCATTCTTACCCATTTTCACATCTACGTCAACTTGAAGAAGCCCCTTTTACCTGGCGAAATTCTTCTGCACATGCCTCTTTTACTGAGGCCGGCTTTGTTCATTACACCGCCCAGATATTAGGAAATGTTCCACCTGCTTGAATCCATGCCCTCAAACGTTTTGACTTGACTCTCCCATTTCGCGACGACTTAATTACTTCTGTTTTTTTTCACTTTGGTTCTGATCTCACTGATTTCGTAATTTGCTTGGAAATCCACGTAATCCTTCGTGTGATTGTTTCGAACTAGAGCTTGATCTTCCCCTACGCCGTTCTCATTAATTCCACACTTAATTTCATTCGTACCTCCATCAATCCGAATCTTCTTCGCACAATTGAAAGAAAAACGAAGAAACCCCTATGAGCAATGATTTTTTAACGGTTGATTTGGGTTCTCTCGTTACTTTTGCGTGACTGGCTTTCATCTCGCCATCGGAAGCACCCATCCCCCCATGTCACGGTCAAGTATTCATTCCCCCCTCGGTGGTCCTTGCGGAAATAATTCACCATACGTAAGCATATGAGTTTCAGTGCGCGGCCAAGTTGGTATTGGTCACTGATTGGTGCGCGATGCCGCAGTCGTCCGGTCTCCTTTCTCCGACCAACGAGCACACGACTCTCGCCATCTCATCACCCCATTCGGAGGGGTAGGCCATTTCGGTTCTCCCTTGCCCGCCAATCGACTGGTTCGTTTTTTATCACAGTGCATCCAAAGCACACGCCGCTCGCGCGCTTTTTTTAGTATTTTTTTCTTTAATGGTCCGTGAAAGTTGTTTGACTCGTTCTTCCCCAACAGGTGAAATCTCTATCCATCTCATGCCAGTCCTCCCCTCGTTCCACACGCACATACACGCCGCCTATCCCCTCCCACCCCTTAACGTTTCAACCCCCTCCAGACCAACTCGCGTAGTCGGCGACTTCGCGAAACTTTATTTCGGCAGCGAGGAAACTGAAGCGAACGGAGCTGCTCGTGTACGAGGTGTGTTAAAAAAATTAACGGGAATTTTAATTTTTCGGACAATTATTTATTTATTCTTGTAAATTAATGTTTTCACCTTCAAAGTAGTCCCCATTGGAGATTATACACTTGTGCCAGCGCTTCTTCCAGTCCCCGAAAAACTTCTGAAACTCGATCTTTGAGATAGCCTTTAATTCTTTCAGCGATGGGCTTTTAATGTCATCTACGGCTGTAAAACGACGGCCCTTCAACGTTCTCTTAATTTTTGGAAATAGGAAAAAGTCACACGGAGACGTGATCTGGCGAATATGGAGGCTGGGGCATTGTTATGGCGAAAAATTCACGAACAAGCAATGAAGTGTGAGCTGGTGCATTACCGTGGTGCAAAAGCCATTTGGAACGAATTTTGCTGCCACACGTTTCACACCCAAAAAATTGGAAAAACATTGTCATGACATGATCCAGTCGATATGCCAACATCATCAGCGACCTCTCTAATTGTGATTCGGCGATCGTTCATAACCATTTCTTTCACTTTTTCCACGTTCGTTTTCATCGATTGATAATGTGCTGGGGCGTCCAGGGCGTTCGTCATCTTCAAGGTCTTCACGGCCTTCTTGGAAACGCTTATACTACTCGTAAACTCATGATTTACTCATAGCAGACTCACCATAGGCCCTTGTTAACATTTCACACACTTGGTTACACTTTATTTCATTTTTTACGCCAAATTTGATATAAATTCTTTGATCCATTTCTTTTAACAAACGAAAATCGCCGAGCTCATAAAACACGTCTAACCTTAGTGTCTGTCACAGACAAAGTCCACAATGAAAACAGCTGAAAGTTTTATCATACTTCAGGGGCATGTATACCAACATAAAAGAAAAAAGTTTGACAATCGGACTCTCCAAGCCCGCGAAATGAAAAATTCCCGTTAATTTTTTAGCGCACCTCGTATTTCGTTTGGCTTTGCATACTCAGCCTGGACGCGGATTTCAATTTTTATTTTTTTTTGTCTTCTGTGAGGGATATTTCCGAAGCCTTAATATACGTATTTCCCGGTAGCGATGTATTTTTTTATTTGCGTGTGGTTATTGCGCGAACAAGTAACAGAATGTGTGATTGGCAGGGGGTGAGAAGCGGCGAGAAGGAAACAAACAACGCAATCTAATTCTCAAGAAATTGGGAGTCTTAAGATAAATATCAGACAGAATTGAAATGATTGAGCAGGTCACGCCGTTTGGGCAGGGTTTTAGAAGGTGGGGGGATGAAACATTATTATTACAAAAAAAGAAATAGGTTATGTAATGGCAGGTTTTTTTTTTAATCTTTTGAATGTAAGAGGGTGTTAATGACAGGGATGTTACTTAAAGGTAAACCTTGTTTCTATAAGTAAAATCATTTTTTCCGCCTTTAGTCGTCTTCCCGGTAATTGGCGCAGAGAGGAGTTGAGGGAATGGAAATATGTAATAATAATTGATGTATGGAAAACAAAGATAATGATTAAACATTTTAATGAACATTTTCTGAGTATTAAATAATATTTATTGAAATATAATAGATGAAAATGATTCTTACAGGGAGAGAAAATTATGAGTACCAAAATTAAGAATTCCAAATTACGTATCTCGGGTGAAAATCTCTTGCTTTGTCATTGCACAAACTTGTAAGAGACTTCGAATCCTACTTTCGCCTCTATTAAGACCTCGATAATTCATACCCCCACGACGTTGCCAAGTTGCCTAATATTTAATAGAGATAGTGAACCATCAACTGAAACGTTGTCAATACATTATTTTATCAATTTTTTTGTAACGAATAATGACGTGATCTGGGGATAGTGTTCGCGATTTTTCAAAATACCCTATTGTATGACCTATGCTCCGTCTTCCGTATCGATATTTTCAATTACCTTCTCAGTTTAAAGCATCCTTCGAAGGAGAAACGGGGATTCGAAAATGTCCTCCAAGCCGATATTGTTTCGTTCGGTAGTAAAACGGGCATGATAAGAGCGTGGGCGAAAGCGCAGCTTATTGGTTCATTGTTCCCACCCCCCCCAACTCCCCCACCCCAATTCTCCCCCCCCCCCCCAATCGCGCCCCCACGGCTCCTCGTTTCCCCTATTGCGTCGCTCTGTTTACTTTTGCGACGAGATGGAAAGTAAATCGGGATTGGTCGGCGCCGTCTCCATGGCAACCGGGCGCCATTTCCCCGCCGTGATGCAACACGTTGCATCGGGAGTCCTGTGGTGTTCACCCCTCCTAGAAACTACCCCGCCGCTCCGTTTACCCCCCCCCCCTTCATGCCTACCACCTACGCCTTTCCAAGGGAGAAGGGGTCGAAGACGGGTTTTAAGGGGTGGGGTGGAATATAATACCCCACCCCGCGGCTCCCCCTCCTCCCATTTGTTGCTTTTTTTCCCTTCATTTTCCGTTATAAGGGGGAGCCTCTCTCCCCCTTGAAATTGGATTGCTTCGCTCTTGTCTTCCACTTTCATTCCAGTGCCTCCCATTTCTCCTCTCTCTCTCTCTCTCCCCAACCCCCAGCACGCGTGAGCGAAGGGGGAGGCTGCCTCGTTACTTTGGTGCGTATGCGAGGACCTCCAGTCGTTAGGACTCGTGTTCGGCAACCTGCGACCCAAGCAGGAGGAAGCATGCTCACAAATGGACTATGCTATTAATAGGTAATCAGGATGTCCACGCGCCTCGAGAAATAAAACTCGAAATGTCGTGGATATTTTGAAATTCGGTAATTGCCGGGAAAGGTCCGGGAAAATTGCAAGCGTGTCGTGGAAAGTTTGTGCGATTGCGAGAGGGAAAGTGTATTTTAAACTGTCTTTTTCCATAAATGAAACCATTATTTTGACTTGGTTGCATATTTTCGAGTTATACATCCATGGAAACAGTGTCAACAAATACAAATTTCAAAACAAACAAGATGAGTGTTTGTGGAATGGCCTTTCTTTACGCAGATATTTAAATTATAGACGGATGTGAAATAAAGGTTTTAAAAAATAACCAAAGAATCGGTTTCTTTATTTAAATTGTAGAGTTAGAGATGTCTTTTTCACCATTAAAAACCATTATCTTACTCGGTCGAAAATCCTCTCAGTTATATCCTTGGCGATAATGTCAATAAATATAGGATTCCCAATAAACAAGATGGCGTGTTTCAGGAACGGAATTTTCTATACACACAAACACTTGTGCTCATATGCTTCTTATAGTTTAAATAAACCTTTCTCTATCTATTGTTTATTTTTTTAAGGAAATAGATTCTAAGAAGGATTTATGTAGACTATAATAAAAGTTAAATTTTGTAGCAATTTTCCTTGAGATATTCTAATTGGGAAAACTACCCGGAAACATCTATTTTCCAAGTCTATTTTTTGTTGTCTTGAAAACCTTAGTTTAGCCTGCCGCATGTTTGTCCTTTGTTTATTGTGTGTACACCTTTGGGTAATGAGAGTATCATGCGCTTGTGAATAATGCAGTTTCTTTCGTGATAAAGAGGTCGTCAACCCCATGTTTCAATCGCGCACTCTCTTGTTGTCGGGTGTTATTTGCGTCTCCGTGTATCTGGGCACAAAACCTGCAGGTAAATTCCCTTTTGGTTTGAATTGGATTTGAGAGATGGATAAAGGCGAACAAACGAAGTTAATCGAAACATATACGTACATATTTTATGTATTTTCATCTGGTTCGATTCCAAATTGTACCGTAGGGTTCGTCAAAACCTTGTTGGGTCCTTGATTAAAACCTTGATGAAATGAGATGATCCATCCTCTTTTGATCGACCCCTATGGTAACCAAATACCAATTTATACGTATGTTCCTTCGCCCAGGAGGTGGAATGCTTCTTTCTCTGGTTCTCCAAATGCTTATCGACGATATCTTTGATCATTCAAGTCTCTCCACAATTTTTTCGCAGCGAGACTGAAATATTCCGTATTTAAGGAGGTATGGTCGATCGCACATATTTTTACAATATCTCCTTAATGCCTTCACCACCACCACAGTTGACAACCACAAGCGACCTCTTGCTTGACCTTGGACAGAAGAAAGGGAGGGCACGCCACTCCTGATGTCTCATGCCCTGCTTGCCGGCCCTGTTCGCCACCAAATACAAAAACCCCACCCCACAACCCCTCGAAGGCCCTGGATGTATCGATTGCAGGTTATGCGTAACTCCTACGTTGAGCGGATGCGCCCCGAGATTCTGCTTTGTTTTTAACCGGGATCGATCTTTTCCCCACCCCCTCCTCATCTAACCCCTCTATTTTCGCAACCCCTCCCCACCCGTCCTCGAAAGAGCTCTCCCCCTTCCCCCCTTCCGTCCCACCAATCCAAACGATGGTGTGAGCTTGGTCCTCGCCCACTCAACGCGAAGAATTCATTGCGCCCGATTTAGACCCCTGTGGTGAGAATCCAAATCCTTGATTCATTAGGTACGCTTATTATATTAATTAACTACGTTTATTTCTTCGTTTTGTGCTTAATGGCCTCTCGTATATCTGTGTTGGCTGACGCGGTGATTGACACAATTTCGTTGAGGTAATTTTTGAAAGAGATTTTGAAAACTATTTTTTGAGTTTAAGGATTTTTTTATTTGATTTCGAGTGCCAATTGCCCACATGCCTCTCCCGCGGAATAGCCGTCCTTCTTCTTAACATTCTAGTTTCAAAGTACATTTTCCAAATTCCTTTGTATTTACAGCAGCGTTATTTATCAATTAGTCTTATCGGTTAAGGTAGGTTTGAAATCGGCGCGGAGACTAGCCAACGGTACACTTTTTAAGACTCACATGATGCGGCACGACGCAAAAACATCATCCGGAAAAAGCCATTTTAAAATTCCGATTTCTTTCTCTCTCTCTCTCGTTCATTTCCTACAGCATACACGTTCTTTAACCTCACTCACCTAGCATTTGTTCTTTTATCTCTGCGGACTTCTCTCCTCCCCTGCCATACCCTTTGCGGTCAAATTACGCTTACTCTTAATAATTTATAACCTTTGCGATACAATAAGGTTCTAATGTTTCCTAGGTAAATAAAAAAGATCAGTAAAATCAAATTCACTCACGTAGTATACCGCTCAAGCTACCTTGAGCACTTTTTCCTCCATGGAGACCTTGGTGCTTGCGTATTTGCGTGGCGAATGAGCGTCTCGTGCAAAGAAAAGCTCTTATAAGAGTGCGTCCTAAAGTGCTCCAACATGTCTCCTGACTCGGTCATAACCCACAACCCCTTGCATCCTAACCCATGGTTCAATAATTAAGTGGGACTAACTAAGAAAACAAATTTGTTTCGCAAAATCCATTTTTATCCATCTCCTTCATGAGATATACTATACAATCATTCCAACGCTTTTCTTTCTTTTCGATAGCATTCTTTTAAAACGATTGGTCCTTATCCTCAAAATAACCTTCAGTTGCAGCGATTACTTCCTTACTCGAGCCAAATCTTTTTCCCTGGGGTAACTTTTTGAGATCAGTAAACACCCAGTAGTCTCTGGGGGCTAGATCTGGAGAATATGGTAGGTGGGGAAGCAGATTGAAGCCAAACTCATTCAATATGGCCATTGGTTTCATTGACTTGTGGCACGGTGCATTATCATGATGAAAGAAGATTTTTTTCTTCTTCATGTGCGGTCGTTTATTTGCGATTTCGCCCTCCAAAAGCACCGATAACTCAAAATAATATACAGTATTGATGGATTTCCCCGTTTTAAAGTAGTCGATATAAATTACGCCTCGCGCATCCCAAAATGATATCCCGTTCAATAAGTCCAGGGATTTATTGAATAATGGTTTAGACAATACCGAGTGGCTGGTGAGGTTTTCCTCTCCAGGCTGGTGAGGTTTCCTCGAGAGCACTCGAACATTCAAATGATTACGTACTTAAGGGGGGGGGGGGTAACCGTGTTGGCGCCTCCTTACCCGCAGCAAGGCGATTTCGGGTGCTTCCCCACGTGCGAGCCAGGCTATCTGGGTGTTGGGGAAGGCTGGGCAGACACGTGCGCCTTAAGCAGTGGGCGCGCGGAACTCGTTTGTGGGGACGCTTAGAATGCTTCCGCGGCGGAATGGGGAGGCGATTGGCTGAACGATATTTGGTTGTCTCAGAATACCGTTGCCTAGGGTCGGGCGATGCTTGAATTTGAAATTATCGCATTCCATATCGAACAGTTGTGTCGATACTTCTATTTCGATATCAATATGAGGATTGGCTAGATCTTAGGGCCATTTCCCTTAATTCCCTTCTTGGATCTTTACTTCGATATAATGTCCTCCTTAAGCTTCTTTCTTCATCCACCATCTTAGAAGTTCTTCTTCGTTTTTAATGCCGCTTACACTTATTCATCCTTCTTCGATACCACGTTTCCCATGCCTCCGATCTTATTTCCTCTGCCGCACCAGTCGTCCTAGACGCACTCCTTAGAAAAGTAGTCAGTCTTAATGTTTAACGAATCGCTTCCTTATGTATTTCCTTATGTTAAATAGCTATCCATGATATCGTACCTCATACTGCAATATGGTATCGTACCACAGAGCTATATGTCGCATTTTCACGTGGCTCTGAATCGCGTATCTAAAACGATATATCGAAATATTTTTAGAGCGTTGCTAACGCCACCTTTGATATGAACTTATCGAATAATTGCTCGCTTTTTTCAATACCTGGAGTTAATTCATGTCATCTTTTGACTTTTCAGTGGGCATTGGTTTCCACTTTAGTAAAAGCGTATAGATAAAGAAAGAGCATATGCTAGGGTTTTTGGACGACGTGGAGTGAGAACGAAGGTGTGAAGAACTGCATGATGAAATAATCATGGCACGCAAAAGGAACCCCACGCAAGAAGTAATGCCTAGTAGTTAATGGGGACCTTCCAAAACCTACTTTGAAAATATAGGTTATATTTCAATTGAATTGGGTGTGTTTTTTGTAAAGTAGAACGTTTAAGTGTGACGGATGTGGTCGAGACGACTTCAAATGGTTCCGTTCGGTGCGCTCCCGTGAGAGATCTTGAGAACACTCTCTATTAACTGTAACTCCCTCCCAAATGGTTTCAGCTGGATGTCCTGAATATCTTCCTTCACTTACATGTTAACTTCTTTCAGTTCCTATCTCGACTAGCAATCCAATCCTACCCCGTCCCCTCCTCCCTTCAAGCTCTCCCTCTAAGACTCTTCTCAAAAAGCTATTTCGGCGTACTATCCATGTCAATCATTGTACACGTCAATCAGAATTGAGCACGTGTCTCACTTTTTGCACGTTTTCATCAAACTGTGTTGTTGATGGATGTCCAGGGCATTCCTCATCGTCGAACTCCTCGTAACCTTCCCAGAACAACCTGGGCAAGCAGAAAGCCATCACTTGGGACATTTCTCCATCTCCGTAAGCATCTTTAACCATGATCATGTTCTCCGAACCCAATATTCCAAGCTTAATGCACAATTTTATCGCTTATCATTGCTCCATGGAAAATGGCATCGTGAATTTTTGACGCGACCCTTGAACAGGGGTTCAGTCTAGCAGCGATCCGCAGACTGTAACGGCCCGCAGACAACTGACGCGGGTCGTGTTGCTTTTCCATGACCTGTCACCATTTTTTCCCGCCACAAATCGGCAAACTCCAGTCGTCCGCTTAGCCAGGTAAAATCGTTTTACTTCCTTTTTGGGACAGACCCTGAATGTCTCAAATGAGATGTCTTCCCCTATTCTTCACTCTCCTAATCTCATCATTTCTTCCCCGTTACTCTCTCTCATCAGTTCTTTCCAAGTATTTTTTTCGTCTTTAGTTTTAACTCTCCGCGCTTCACTGATTTAAGACGTAAGGCAAAATATTTAGCAATTCTCTTTATCACTTCTTTCGGAATTCTACTTGGTGTCAAAAGTCCTTGTGCCTTTTCAAAAGCTCTCTCGTACACATCCCTCTCGTCTCCAGTTTCCTCGGTTACGCTTCCATTTCCAGTTACTAAACTTTCCAAAGACTGAAATCATTTCATTTGCTCAAAAGATTTCTATCTACATCCACATAATACCCCGAGGGTGTGTGGCGGTGGGAAATAAGTACCCATGCCAGGAATCGAACCCGGACCTTCTAGGTGAAAACCAGATATCTAGCTAGCCTCTAAGCTTTTTCATTCTGTGTATATCTCAATTGTTTATCCGACTTTCTCTGAAACCATTTGCCTTTCGTACATTTATGTTCATTCCGAATTCTTTTCCCACTCCTACAATATAGCCCATCTTCTGATTCCTTCGGTGTTGCTCGTTAAATTGCGTATTTCACTGTCTTTATTCCTTCCTATCCCGCCACATCACATATTGCTTTTTCGAAGGCCTTATTAGAACGAACATAAGGCTGCTTCAGAACACTTCCCAACGGAAATGTTCAAATGGGAGTAGGAAGTGGCCGGTGACGCCCCGTTCCAAGTGGGTAGGACAACGTGGTGGGATATGCGACTCCTACGGTGAGAGGGGTTGGGCGATGGCGGGGAAGGAAAGGGGTCGCTGGGGTCTCGGGGAGAAGAAGCGTCCCTGGTTTCACGGCTTGCGTTGCGTGCCACCTGCCCCTTCCCGTCCCCTATTGTGCGAGGCGATCGTTGCTACGAATGCAACAGCTGTCTGGGATCTAGATCTTAACTCCGCGGGCCGCCTAAAGGACGTGTGGCAGGGGAGGTTAGGTCATCTGCCATCAGACTAATTGATGATCAATGGTATTCCGAATCATTTGGAAGTTCCAGCTATTGTACCACGCGATGTTCGTATTCTTGTGGTCACGAATTGTGCGATGGGGGAAGTGGGATTCCTTTCCTATATCGATCGGTCTCTTTCGGAATTCAATTTTCTTTGCATTCTTGATTGGCTCTCGCCTTCTGCAAATACTCTGCTTGTAGTCATTACTTGGGTGTTCGCGTTGACCTCGAAAATTTTATTTACATGAAATAATTAATGTTAGTGGATTCAGGGGCATTTGAAAGCGGTTGAGGCTAAGCCCTTCAGTTTTAAAGAGATCTTTTCATAAAACAGCTGAATGTTCAAAATTTTTGTCCATCGGTTACTTCCCTCGTGGATATCTAATGCTTTTTTTAAAATCAATTTGGGCCCCATTTGATTGGTACTTAGGTTAAAAAATTTTGGGGATATATTTATTAACACGGGAGCTTCATAAAAATATTTGGTGCGTATACATAATTGGGGAATTCGTAAAATCGGTTCGGTTTGCTGATGACCAAGCATTAGTTGCTCAGTCAGCCAAGGGGTTGCAAGCATTGTTGAGTGAATTGGAGGTCAGTGCGATAAATATGTGATGAGAATCAATATTAATAAAACAAAGGTTATGCGATTTTCCAGAAAGAAAAAGGCTAAGCTAAATATTAAAATAGGTGGGGAAAAAATAGAGCAGGTAGAACAGTTTACATATCTCGGAAGTGTTTTGGACCAATACGGTCAAAGTGGTAGGGACGTAAGGAGAAGAATTGCGCTAGGCAAGGAGGCTTTCTCAAGGAGGAGGGAGTTGATGACGGGGACGTTGAGTAGGGATGTTAAGACAAGACTCGTAAAAACTCTGATATGGAGCGTAGCTATGTACGGCGCGGAAACGTGGTCGCTGAAGCAGGAGGATAGACGTAGATTGGAGGTTTTTGAAATGTGGGTGTGGAGAAGAATGGAGAAGGTGAAATGGACCGAAAGGAAGACAAATGAGGAAGTACTTGAGATGGTGGGTGAGGAGAGGGGTTTGTTGAGAGAAATCCTATGGAGGCAGGAAAAATGGATGAAAGGCGTATTGAGCGGTAGTGGAATGTTGAAGAAGGTAATAGAGGGGAGAATGTTGGGCAAGCGAGGTAAGGGTAGGAACAGGATAGGGATGTTGGACGGGATGAAGGGAGGAAAGAAGTACACCGAGATGAAGAGGGACCTGATATAGATTAGCTTGCTAGGTGGGGAGTCACAAAATGTTTATTTGATAGTTGTGTCCATCCAAAAACCTACCTTAACCGGTAGATTACCTAATAATAATAATACATAATTATTTTCTACGCTCATGCTTCGGTGGGTTGGTGATATCCACGAATGCTTAATCTGGTTCTTAAGTCTCCCACCACTCCTGTTGTTTTCGTCCGGGTACATTATTTTTATTGAGATTTGCCAAATGCACTGCATAGCTAAAAAAAATCCACCTGGTTACTCTGAACTCTTGGGTATTGTGACGTAATACTTGCTCAAGATTCGGGGAAGCTCAAGATATAGGTTTGCCGTTATATCTATATATAAGGCCCCCGTGGACTGGCTTCTCTGTCGTGACCTTTTAATTCAGGCAGTGACGGTTGGAACCCGTATAGGCTCTTAGGTAGTCGAAATCCTGAACTCTCCCTCACTAATTATTTCTTATTACGTACTTAGTTTTACCTTCAAACAATTTTAGTTTATATATTACACTGTCTTAAAATATACACAAGCGATGACTAAAGCTGTTGAACTAATTAACTTAATGTTATTGAGCACAGATTATTACATATTATTAAGAAAAGCTACACAATATTATTTAATCAATTTTGTAATGTTAAGAAATCGGAAAAAAACCGAGGCTAGTCGGTAGTTTTAAGGTGAAATATTTCAAATCATTTTTTTACTGGTCGTATTTCACTGTGCCAGGTGAGTGCAGTCGTTCCTGTATAGGTAAATGAAGATCGATGACTTTTTTTGTATTCCAGTGGTTTTAACTAATAAGATATTGCTTCAAAAGTGTCGTTTGTGATCAAGAGAAACCTATGAATCCGGAGATTTGGCATAGTATTTGGGTATGTTTATTGTGCAATATAATTTGAAATCTACATTGGAATTATTTGTACTGTTATTAGCAATTAACGATGCACGAAAGTCGGATCTTTATTTACTTTCAAGATCAATTCAGAATTGACTTGATCCATTGTCGCGGGGCACCGATGAACCAAAGCCTACTACGCGAAGTTTGTAACCAGGCATTGAATTTCATCTGCATTTTAGCCCTCATCAGCCAAGAGTGTGGCAGGGGGTGTTGGTTCACCAGCCGTTAGATTATTTTGTCATTAATGCTATGCGGGGGTGGGTCGCGGTAGTCCAGGGGGTAGAGCGTTAGACTACTGACCGGAGGGTCCCGGGTTCGATTCCCAGCGCTCTGGGCACCTGCAAGGCACTCTGGCCTCGGCAAGGCACTCTGGCCTCGGCAAGGCACTCTGGGCACCTGCAGCTCCACCCAAGCTATGTGATTTTTCGGGTACCAGATCTTCCTGGGAAACCATAACCGGCACAGGGAAAGGAACTGGACCCCTACCCTGATGCGTGAATACTCACACGCCGTACTGGGTGAGCTCTACTACCATCACCTACTAAACCGACCTTCGGGTTGATTACTGTGTTTATGTTTTTTTTCTCTGCGGGGAGTCCAAGTTGCCTGTGTGTTCACTGTGATAACTAATTGTGTGAGGACCATGTGGCATCTTAAATTAATCGGTAAGACAATTTTCCATAACTTATCAAGATTTCCGTTAACTTAGAAGTTAGGGGAAATCATGAGGTGGTTAGGAGGAATCTATGCGCATAGTTCTACTTCTAAACATTCCCTTTACGTCAGCGTTTGTCTCGAAAGATTTGTATTGATTGAAAATCTCCAATCTTGGATTTAATTTTTGCACTTCTAATGTCTCCGAATCCAGGTAATCCCATAACAATATGGCGCTTTTTTGTTCTGCTATAACGATTCTTCACCAAACTGGCATCTATTCTTTCTACCTATCCCGTTTGTTTCCAAAATTGTCCTGTTGCTAAGAGTCCCAAACATTCGACGATAATTCCCAGTGAGATCTAACCAACCCGAAATAACATGCCTTAACTTTTAAATTCGAATATTTCCTCAGACTTCTTTTGATGACCCCTACTTTCCTTAGTGCAGCTAAGCAGAGGTTCCTAACGTGATCCTATATCTTGGGCCAGATGCTGGTTTGACTCTTATTTGAATTCGGTCCCCCATTCTTCTCTACTCGTGGCATCAAGCACCAATATCATTGTCATCACTAGAAAGGGCTTTCCTGCTTCATTTATTACTCCCCCATGTCTCGTTATATGTTCGTCTTAGCTGATTTTGTTGAGCATTTTACAACAAATTCTGTTGGCCTAAATATGAAAAATTAGAGGACCGATCTCGCTCCCTTGCGGGACGACAGGGACCACTGCGGAAATAAATCAGAACTTATGTCATCAAGCATTAATTTTTGTTTAGCTTCGGAATCCCGAACCCAATCAACCGCTTAATAATCCAGGTGCGCATAGACGTCCGGCCGGCCGGTGCGAGTGGCCTTCAGTGATGTGCGCTGCGCTGCAGAAAATAGAATGCAGAAATTTGCAGCGACGCCGGCGCGTCGCGTCGTGTTGACGGGAAATCCCTTCGCCGTTATCGTGTCCCCCTCATGAAGCCTCCTCGGCAGACGTCACACCCGTGACGATTGCGTGCTCGACAGGCACGCGACACCGGCGCTGGATTGGCCGGGAAATCGCGGAAACCACAGCGCCATCCGTCCACTGATTGTAGTCTATACCAGTGCCGTATTTAGCCATTTCTCCTGGTCTTTTCACTTCCCTTCTGGAGCTTTCTGTTTCTCACTTCTATTGCCTTGCACGTAGCCGTTTCTCAATTCTACAAGTCAATTCACAATTATTCCAAAACAGTTGCAAATATAACATGAAACAATCTGATTCATATCTCATGGAGCGTTACCAGTACACATGTAGTTGGTGTAGGTGTTTCTACGTGATATTTTACATCCCCGCAGGAGCTCACCAAAACAGCTTGTGTATTGATTCTGTAGTTTTGGGTTGTGTATCTCGGGTTTCTATCAAAGCGAGTACTTTTCATTCATAATATGTCTATTTAAACAGTTCATTCTCTACCACCAACCACTCCAGCGGATTTGCGCGGTTTGGTGCTGAAAGCTCGGATTATTTCGGCAATCTTCGCTCTCTTCTGGGTATGAAATATTCAAATACACCTCGCAGTTTAATTCTGAGGGAAGTCGAAGGCCATACCCAGGAAGTGCCTCTGAACTCCGGTCGCAATACAGAGCGTTAGTATCGCAGTGAGTAGGGGATGGGAATATAAAACAGAAAGAGTAACCAGTAGTGTGGAAAAGACTAACTCATTAAATTCCTTCTTTTAAAGCGTCTTCACTAATATCTCACCGAATGCCCAAAATTGAAAACTCATATAATGGAATATTATAATGGAGGGGAATTCGTAAAATCGGTTAGTTTTGCCGATGACCAAGCATTAGTAGGCTTTTGAAATGTGGGTGTGGAGAAGAATGGAGGTGAAATGGACCGAAAGGAAAACAAATGAGGAAATATTAGGGATGGTGGGTGAGGAGAGGGGTTTGTTGGGTGAAATCCTATGGAGGCAGGAAAAATGGATGAAAGGCGTATTGAGCGGCTGTGAGAAGAAGGTAATTATATTATTAGGTAATCTACCGGTTAAGGTAGGTTTTTGGATGGACACAACTATCAAATAAATATTTTGTGACTCCCCACCTAGCAAACTAATCTATATCAGGTCCCTCTTCATCTCGGTGTACTTCTTTCCTCCCTTCATCCCGTCCAACATCCCTATCCTGTTCCTGCTCTTACCTCGCTTGCCCAACGTTCTCCCCTCTATTACCCTCTTCAACATTCCACTACCGCTCAATACGCCTTTCATCCCTTTTTCCTGCCTCCATAGGATTTCTCTCAACAAACCCCTCTCCTCCCCCGCCATTTCTAGTACTTCCTCATTTGTTTTCCTTTCGGTCCATTTCACCTTCTCCATTCTTCTCCACACCCACATTTCAAAAGCCTCCAATCTACGTCTATCCTCCTGCTTCAGCGACCACGTTTCCGCGCCGTACATAGCTACGCTCCATATCAGAGTTTTTACGAGTCTTGTCTTAACATCCCTACTCAACGTCCCCGTCATCAACTCCCTCCTCATCGAGAAAGCCTCCTTGCCTAGCGCAATTCTTCTCCTTACGTCCCTACCACTTTGACCGTATTGGTCCAAAACACTTCCGAGATATGTAAACTGTTCTACCTGCTCTATTTTTTCCCCGCCTATTTTAATATTTAGCTTAGCCTTTTTCTTTCTGGAAAATCAATAAGGTAATTAAAAAATGAAAAATATTGAGCCTAATAAATTATCCGAGCCAGATGAAATACCCGCTCGTGTATTGAAGGATCTAGCTTCGTTAATTTCGTCCTATCGATAAACAATATTTAAGAAGTCTCTGATTTCTATTTTCTCCCTCTGGTTCTCTCTTTTTGAGGGGTGCACGCGCTCATTTACCCCTTTCTCGCACCAGTATGACGTTTTTGTAATGCTCTCCACCCCTACGAGATTTTTCCTTCGAGGTTCTAAACCGTAAGGGGGGGGGTTGCTAGGTTCTTGGTAAGTGTCGGCGACTGCTCTGGCGCGGTGGTTTCAGGAGAGCGGGAGGGAGGGTGCGGCGACCACCGGCCGACCGTGGACCCCTTCTCCGTTGGTACGTACATCCTAACCGGTCACTCGCAGGAATCATTCCCCTTCACCGCCAGGCCCTGCCGGACCCTTATCCCTTCCGCTGCTGTTCCCCGCCCATTTCTCGGCAATTGGGATGGGCAACAAAAATACCGGTATTCGGTACTTGCCCCACCCATTCCATCGCCGCACTACCCTTCAGTATTAAAAAGTAGTTCATCCAAAGGCGTAATCATCCTCGTCAGAAGTGTTGGAAACTCAAAAACGTCGAATCCGGAATTAGTAATGCAGAAGATCCAGCCAGTTTATATTTTTTTTAGATGTGGCTGTGGAGGAAAGTTGAGAAAGTAAGTTGGAAAGAGTGAGAGACTGGCGATCATGTTTTAAATATTTTGGGAAAAGTTTCCGTCGGTGAAATCTGAAATTGGCAAATTTGAGTGGAGGGAATATTGAAAGGTATAACCTGGTTTTTGAGGTCGTACCTGATGCTAGGTTAGCGAAGAAGAGGAAGGGAAAGAATTGGCTCTTAAGGCAGGATGATGACAATAATCGCTAGGTAAACTCGGGTACATGTTGAACTCCCAACTCTATTCCTAGTCGTAATTGTTGAGAAACGCTGAATCCGCCTGGCGCTCCTCATTAGGTACTTGGGGCCCTTGTTTCGGTGCCTCCCGAAACAGTCGATGGACTTCACTGATCTTGAACACTTGTACGCTTATACAGAAATCTTAGTTTATAAAAATATGCGATGAAAAGAAGCCAGGGAGCGTTTAAATGCATTTCTTGTGATAGTCAACCATCTCGAATTGTGAATCTGAGTTCGGATGTGAATTCTTGTCGCAATTGCGAAGGATCTTGTTAGAGGTTTTCGAAAAGACGACGTTGTCACCTCGTAAACTCAGCCATATCCATGGGTGTTCATTGTGCGACAGCATAAGATCCATAGCAGAGGTGGATTTTCAACTTACCGGGGAATGATTTGGGAGTCGCCCAGCCGGACTAACCGGCTAGACCGCCTAATATATTTTCTGGAAGTTAACGTTAGGTCATCCTTTCTTTCGAATACGGATACTTAAAATGGAAGTGAACTTCGGTAGTAAAAACTGATCTATCACGTTAGAGTTCTTAATATTTTTGCTATATTGATAATAATTTATAATATTATTATTATTTTTGGCTGCGTTTTGTTTCCGAGCGATTCGTTTGATTTAACTGCTGAATGGAGAAATGAATTGCAGGTTTCATGCAAGTATTTTCAAAACCTTTTTTTTTTGTTAGTCGGCCTAAATAATTCGATGCGTGTTTTAATCAACTTAATTAAAGGTAAAATGCACAATATTGAATATATTTTTTTATCTCTTCGTGTCATATTTTTCAAAGATTGAATTAATGGGAGTACATTGCGTGACTGGGTGACTGGATCATTGTTTTTTTTTAATTTTGAAAAGCGAAAGATTTCATTCTTGGGTTGATCGTTCAAAAAAAAAGCTCTTCTTCCATCTCTAAAAATAGATAAAAAGACAATGCTATCGATTATAATGTATGGAAATGTGTTAATCAACCCTCCACTTCCATTTGATTGGGGGTTTCAAAGTGGTCTTCGCTTATGTTTCACGTATGTTGATTTTGGTCGTCTCAAAATGTCCTCTTGACTCCCCAAACCCCTTTCATCTCCATCACGATGCTTTGCTGGTCATATCGCATCCTGTAACATTTCCTTTGCGTCATGACAATTAACTTTTCGTCCAGTCGTACGGCAAAAAAAATAAGTTCGGTCATGTTGCATTCGGTTGCGATGCGACGGGATAGTTGACCTCCATTTTTTCATCCTTATGCCGAGTCCGCCTTTTCTTCGCACTCCTTCCCTCCCCCTCTCCCACCAAGAATCGAGTCAGGCCTCGGTCATTTCCGGCTTCCACAGAGTCGCTCTCGCCAATGCCGGACAAGTCATCCTGTCACATTTCTGAGCCGTGTGAGGTATTATTGCTCATTTTGTGCTACCGATTTGATGCCTGTTTTTAACATCTCCAGGACAATATTGCGCACCTACAGGGTTCGTCCGGAAAATAAGTGTACTGAGCTCAGGAAAAAAAACTTATTACACTTTTACATATCTTAAGCTAATATTCCTCAAAATGGGACCCTTGTGAGTCGATACACTTGTTCCAGCGGCGTTCCCATTCCTGGAACGCTCCTGCGAAGGCATCATCGGGAACCTCTCGAAGACAAGTCGTCACGGCCTCTTTGACGGCGTCCAAAGTCCCGTATCGCGTTCCTTTCAAACTCCTCTTTATCTTCGGGAACAGAAAGAAGTCCGGTGGTGTGTGGATCATTTTTGCAGTGATCCGCAAGTTGTGTAGCGATTTCCAAACGATTGAGTCTTTGGTCATCACTGAGCACTTTCGGCACAAACTTTGCACAATTTTTTTGCATCTGTAATTGGTCCCTAATAATCTCGTGCACTATTGTTTTTGGCACATTACACTGCTCTGCTATCATCCTCCTGTATTATCCTGTCAGCTTCGAGCGCCTCTTGTTTGTCACAGCCTAAAAAAACCCTATACATTGATCATTTCCATCTTTACCCTATCGTGCTATTTAAAATGGCGATCATTTTTCTCCATCTTCCTAGCTTCCTCTACCGCTCATTATGAACCCATTCCACTCGCGTGCTTAATTCACGTTTGCCGAAACAACTTCCTCAATTCCCATAACATGTCGCCCCTTTTGTAATATGGCTCGGAAACTTGGTCGTGTAGGCAAGAGGACTAAACTCAGATTGGAGGCTTGTGAAATGTGGAGTTCGGAGAAGAATTGATGAAAAATAAAATGGATGGAATTTAAAACAAACGACAACGTTCTAGGAATGGTAGGGTAAGAGAGGAGGTAGTTGGGAGAAATTTGAATAAGGCAAGATACGTGGATGGAAGAGATACGTAGGTTCTGAAGGGGTTACTGAAGACGGTGATAGATGGGAGAATGCTTGGAAAGCGAGGCGGAGGGAGGAAAAGTCATTTGGGATGGAATTAGGAGAAAGTACGCAGAATTTAAATGTTTTGCGCATTTTAATATTTACAATGGAGTTTAATAAGACGCATATGTTGTATCATGTAAGTGAGGATAAGGGTGCAATAGCGGAAGTACCGAAACCCTCCAAAAACCAACATACGTGGGATACCACATTATTGTTATTTTACGCTTACGTTGCTCGTCTTTCTTTCTCGAGTTTGCATAATCATTTTCCATGCCGACATCTTGAGAAAATGTTCAACTTCGGCTACTCGCTTACGACACAATTACGCAAGAAAAACAGTGCGTTGCGACATGTGTTGTTAAAAAAATAGACGGGACGAAGTTTTTTAGAAAGATATCCGTACGCATGCTGATGGTATTAGACAAAAGACAATCGGCTGAAGATGATTTGATCAAATTAAAAAAAAGATGTTTTAGCAACTTGCGAATCCGTAAAATAAATATTGTGCCCGCATCTTATCCGCAGCACCTCGAAAATACGCGATAACATCTGGCTAACAAAGGAAGGTATACATACGTGCCGCCATTGGTCGAATTACGGATGAATATTGATTCTTTCTGGA